>VYXB01007992.1:95867-119151 GCA_013397135.1 Pachyramphus minor | reverse complement strand
TAATCTTCTGAACTGGTCCAACAGTGGTAGTTTTAAACAGAGGCACAGCAAGATTCAGGCTAGAAGTACTGGAACATTCAAAGAGGCCATGGCTCTACTCTTTGATATGCTGATACCAGAGACCTGAGGTAGGGGGTGAATTTTGCTGCTGCCATCTGTTGCAGCCCTAAACCCTAAAAAAGTGGTAATCCTTACTCTCCAGACATTTGCCCTTCTTTCTGTTTATGTCCTGACTGTTTTATTCTTCTGCTTTCTCCCTGAGGCAAAAAAATAATCTTGTTTCTCATCCATAGCCAGCAAAGCTTTGTTCCCAAAGCTGAAAAGCTGTCATCTGTCTCTGATTAAGAATGACTCTATCAGGTGATAGGATAGGCTTTCTCACTTGTACAAACTCTCAGAATAACCTTGCTGATCATGCTAAGCCAATGAGAGTTTTATCAGTTTTAACAGGGCCAAGACTCAGTAATAAGTATCTGTTTGTCATGTTTATCCCAGACCCAAAATTCCATTTTTTGTAAGCAGCAAAACTGATATTTCCTTTCACAGAAGGGAAATAATCCATCCTATTTATATTGTATAAGGTCTTATTGTTCAGATGACAAAGACAGCAGTGTTTGCTGGTATTTTTAAGCAATTGTGCTCAAAGAGGATCTTTCTCTGAGTGGTAGGGAAAAATTCAATACAAAAATCATGGTATTTCATTAACCAGAGCAGATTTGGAAAACTCACCTCTTAATTAGGTTACACTTCCTCAACAGCCAAAACAATGTTAAGCTAGCAGCCACTGAGAGCTCTAAGGGCATCTGTTCAAAGCTTTGCAAGGCCAATTTTTCAAAAAAATTTAAAATATTTACACTAGGGAGAATGTTCTGAATTCTAATAGTAAATCTGTAAAGACGAAGTAAAATGAAGAGAAATTTGTAGCTTCACAGCTTCTGGAAATAGGACAATTGGTAACTATGACAGTCTGGAAGAACTTACTGCAAAGATAATAAAAAAATTATCTTTGATATTCTTATCTTCATACTGATCCATTTTGAAAATTGTTTACTGCATTGCATTAACCACAGTGAATGAGTAGGAAATATGCCACTGGCCTCAATGAATGAGAAGTATCAAAAAGTAAGTCAGATATGAAAAAAAACACCAAAAACAAAACCACCCTAAAATAGAATAGAATAGAACAGAATAGAATAGAATAGAATAGAATAGAATAGTTCCACTTGGAAGCAACATAACAACAGTCATCCAGTCCAACTGCCTGAACTCTTCAGGGCTGACAAAAAGCTAAAGAATGTTGTTAAGTGCATTGTCCAAATGCCTCTCAGACACTTACATGCTTGGGACATCAAGCACCTCTCCAGGAAGCCTATTCCAATGTTTGACCACCCTCTCAGTAAAGAAATGCTTCCTAATGTCAAGTCTAAATCTCCTCTGGTGAAGCTTTAATCCATTTCCAAGCATTCTGTCATTGGGTACCTGTCAGGGAGAAGAGCTTAGCACCTCCCTCTACCCTCCCTCTCCTCAGAAAGCTGCAGGGAGCAATGGGGTCCCCCCTCAGCTTCTGTTTTTTCTAAACTATACAAAGCCAGAGTCCTTAGCTGCGTCTGACAGGTCATGCAATATTAATTCACATTCAGAGAAAGTTAGCTTAAAATCAAATTCTTCTTCTGGAAAATTGTATACACATTTTATAGACTCAGAGTCATTCTGAGTTCAGATTAGTCACTTGCTAGAAATTCCTTACTACTGTAAGAAGTTTCAGTTAAGTACAACTTGCATTGAAGCCTTTTATGAAGAAGACAATTTTCAACTAATTTGACTTCAGCCTTGTGAGTCAGTAAGTCACCAGTGAGTCACATTTTCAAATTCCATGAAAAGTATCTTGCTGAGGAATCAAATGACAAATTTGTGAGCTTTTAACTTCAGAATGATGCTGACATAGATTATAAAGACTTGTCTTTTCTGTAGACTTCCCTTCCTCAGGACTGTTAACCCAGCTCAAACATACAGCATATAAAACACCCCACAGCATATAAAACACACCACATCTTTAAGGTGAAGAGTCCTCTGCTGGTCAGACAGCATACAAGCATTCATATGTGGAGTTTTTGGCTCCAGCAGCCCCACTCATTGGCACTTGCTTGACATGAGTATCAACAGAATTACAACCTCATGGGAGAACAGCTGGAACACTTTGTCCTCCCAAATTCAACAGGAAGAGTTCTAATTTCTCCTGTACACTTGAAATAGACCTTCTCCTGCTTCATCCTTTGAAGACCACTAACACAAGAGAGATGACAACAGCACTTTCTGCAGCCTAACAGTACTCTACTGTGTAATAGCTGTGACTGCTACAAATCAGGATCCTGTAGGTTAAAGTTTTGCCACATAACTTTTTAGCAGCACAGGATCATTCCAACCAACATTTTCTAAAGAAACATTTTCAGGTCTTTTTAGATCACTAGTAGCTGGAGTCTGCAATAGGGTGTATATGAGCCATCAGTACTTTTGATAAAGAGTTTGATGAGCCAGTGATTTCATCCCTTCTCTGACAGCACCCACAGGACACAGTGTGAAGCCCCCTCTCCATTATTATCTTTGAAGGCAGGATGGCACTGATCCGTTAGCCTTATGTAGAGAAAGAGCTAAGGTGCCACATACCCTCAAATGACATGGACTGACCAGGCCTGTACTATACTTGTTCACAGACAGTTGCTTAAAGAATGTCAGATTATTCTTTCTTTTTTTTTTAATTTAAGAAGTATATTAATTTATAGGTCCCTCCCCTGCTAATCTCTAAGGAACAGTGGAGCCAGTCCTAGTACCCATAGACTAGGTACACAGGTAACTCTTCTTGTACAACTCTTCATCCCAGTTCCCAACCATGGTACAATGGGGGAAGGAAAGAAAAGGCACTTCTTCAGCTGTCAGCCAAAAATTTGCACTTGTAGGAATATGAGAAATATCACTTAGCTTTTCTAGTGAAACTTCCAGCTTAAGATGCTCTGAGGGGAAACAGAAAAAAAGTAATATTAAGCAAAGAATCTGAGAAAACCTTCAGAAACTTAAAATCAAGCAGCTCTTTACATATTTGGCTGAACCACGACTACAGGAATTGGTGAAGAGACTGAAAATTCTAATTCAGTGCAAGTTACTGTGAGTTCCTCGTGAGTTCCTGTGGGTTCCCTCTGATCCTTAAATTCAAAATTGCATGCTGCTTATTGTCCAGTTATAAGCCTGCCTACATTTTCCACACTTGGAATATCCCTTTGTGTCACAAAGAATACTTCCTCCCAGACACATCAGTGCAAGAAAGAAAAACAATGCAGACAACAGAACAGAGGAGAAAATACTTTTGTCATGCTGTGCTCTGTCACTTTCTAGATGAGACTGGAGAAACCCAGCATTGTCACACAGATATGAGCTAAATGACATAGCTTTGCCTCTAATGTTCAGAAAGCAGGAGGGCTGAAAGCAGGAGGGCTAAAAGCAGGTGAGAAAATCACAACAATCAAGAAATGAGATCCAAAAATAACTTGCTATGGGGAGACTCATCCACAGGGTACTCCATCACAAATTTAGCCATGCACATAATGTGTAGGATAAAAGAAAATCTGCTGACAAGTACTGTGGCAGCAGAATAAGTCTCCAGACAGTGAGTTTTAATAAAATCAAACAGCATAATTCTCTAGGTCTCACCTCACAAGCTTTTGTTGTATAATCTTTCTAAGTTATCTTGCATGGTATTTTTGCAAGTAATTCTGTCAGTAGTCCTCAGCACAAGTGTCAAAGTGTTGCTGCAAGGTATTTGACTCCCATTCAATATGAAACTTACTATGCAGAATGATTTCTGCTTAATAAGAGTATATTTGAGTCTATGGTTTCTGCAACACATGCCATTCTAGACCATCAACAGCATGAAAATTCTTTACTCCTTTTCTCTGAACTTCATTTTCCCTAAAAAGAGAGCAGGTTTTCATACAATTGCCCAAGATATAAAGTGCTAGCAGTTGACGCAAAATAGGGTGTATATGTGCCATACTATACAAAGAGGTAAGGTCTTTGACTCCAAGATGAACTGAAGACAGGTTTGTGGGTTGCAAATTTAATCTACTATTTCATCCATCCAAGGCTTTTTCCGCATATTTGTGAGTCCTTTTCATGTCTTAAGGAAAGAGGAGCAAAAAGAAGCAATTTCTCATCTAGTAAAGATATCCCAGAGGTGTCGTTTACCCAAACCCAAGTCATCACAAGAAACCTTGGGAGAAAAACATATATGAGAGGCAGGAGGGAGAAAGCAGAACTGGGACTCCTACAAATCATTACTTCTTACAAGATCCTGTCCTCCAGAAGACTAGGAAATGAGAAAGTGTTAGATGCCTTATCGTGCATACCCTGTTAATTAAGTGCAATCTGAGAGCAAGATATCAGCAATTTGCACAACATGCTGCAGTGTCATTATTGAGTCCTCAATTCCACTCTCACCTTTTCAAATTTACCTTTTCTCCTTGGACCAGTTCCAATTTCTTCTCCTGCCAAGTCAAAATCCTCCACCTTACAAATCTCTTTATTCCTTGTCATCTGGCAAAGACATTTTTTATTCAAAACCAAATCTCTGTTCCTAGTACCTCCACTCCAAAACTTAGAAAATTAATTTTGCCTCTCTCCTGCTTTTATTTTCCAACCACGTCTCTCACTCTGGACATGCACACAGACGTTTAACAAGATAGTCTTGTTATTCAAAGCATCTTCCTTTTCTCTCTTAACAACCGGGTCTTAACAGAAGGATCAGTGAGAGCCAGGAGAAACTCCCTCAACATATCCTCCACAGCTCCAGTTGCAGTGGCAATTGTTAAAGTCTGTTGAAGACAGAATGACTAGTTTTAATTAAAGGAATGGTATTAGGGTCTGGACGAACCCACCAGACTTCTACCAAGAAAGCTTCCCTTAGCACTAATGCCTCCATTCTGTAAAAATTTACTTATTTCTCAAGGTCACAGCAGACTTGTTCCAAGATGGATTTCTGGGATTTAGCATGGCTAGGGCTTAATCTTTCTCCTTTTGTATTTTCTCCTTTCATATTTTCTCCTTTCATCCTGTTGTCAGACTATGAGAACAGGCTGTGGTCTATCCTAAAGCTGAGGACAAAGAAACTTACCTTTGGAAACAGGTCCAGTTCTTCTGTCTTCTCCAGTACCCTGAACTTCCTAACAAGTCCTTTCTCTTCAAGCAAAGTTTAGGCTTGGTGTTTATCTCAAAGCACTGAACTAAGTGGTCAATCAAAGCAGGCTTCCAAATCTGTGGTCCACTAGGGAAGAACACAGAGGAAATTCACCATTGCTCGAGTCACATAAATTATGCCATGGGTATAAGGATAGGACAATCTCCTTCCCAATATATTGGCCCCAATATGCTATAGGCTATGAATATGTTTTGTGCCTTGATTCACTGCAAATGCAGGGATTACTGAGAAAGAGGTAATGAGACAAGCCAAGAGCTTTACCATATGGTCTTCAAACAAGTCCTGTTGCTCTTTGGCCTTTAGGTGCCAGAAAGCAATTAACTCCAAGTTTCTCTCTAAGTTTTAATTTCTTACTTTTTATCACTTGAAGGTAAACTTCAAGGATATATTTTTTAAAAAACTAGGAAAATAGGAGATTGTACAGCATAAAGTGTAGAGAAGAGACAAAAAGAAATTTCACTATTATAACTGTGAGACATTTCCAGAGCCCATATATCACCAACAGAGTAACTCACACTAGCTACACTGGCTGTGTCAATGGGAGTAGACATTTCAGAAAATGAAGCACCCTAAAGCACAAAAAGGTTTTAGTAGGACAACTATGATTTTACAATCATATCAGGTTGTGAGTTTTATGAAACAAAGGGAAAATCCTTTTAAGACATTCTTTTCACATTTGAAAGAGCAAGCAGATCAGTTTTGAGTAATTTTTGGACTAACAAATTCTCCAGGCAGTTCTGTGTAAAATACTTGCATTTCTGAATAGTCAGAGGGCCAAAGAATTAAAGCTTCTGTTTAATAGAGATTCATGTTTACAAAAAATACCAGGAAAAGAGGTCAGAAAAATGGAAGAGAGACTGCCTACTAGGAACCTTATCCAACAAAAAGGTCTAACATAAAAGTAGAGCACTCTTAACATATATGATGATGCCTCAGAGGTTTTTCGTATTTTTTTAGCTTTTCATAGATGTTAGAAGCGGTTGTTTAGTAAATGTAAATTTTAATATAGCAGTATAAAATGCCACTCTTTTAGCACAGTAGTTTACACATACCCAACCCATATTACCCCAGTTCATATCAACCCCCCCTAAATTCCTTTAGTGTTTAATCTTCTTTTCAAGGTAGAATTGTAGACATTCACCTCTGTTCAAGAACATTGCCCTCCAGGCCTGAACAACAAGATACCATGACAGACAAAAGCCGTCTTCAAGCCCAGAATTTTGGAAGAACTCTAAGGACTGTATGTGCTGTGATGAAGAGGAAGATGAGGAAGAAGAGGACCCAAAGACTCCAGACCCAGTTCCCAAAGGTCATGTCAGAGGGCAGAATGGGGCAGAACTGGGGAGTGGATGGATCTGGGTTTGGACAGACCTTATTAAAAAATGGCAGAACCATTGCCTGGGCTTGAGGTCTGATTAAATGACCTGCTCTTTTTATCTTATCTGATTNCAACAAGATACCATGACAGACAAAAGCCGTCTTCAAGCCCAGAATTTTGGAAGAACTCTAAGGACTGTATGTGCTGTGATGAAGAGGAAGATGAGGAAGAAGAGGACCCAAAGACTCCAGACCCAGTTCCCAAAGGTCATGTCAGAGGGCAGAATGGGGCAGAACTGGGGAGTGGATGGATCTGGGTTTGGACAGACCTTATTAAAAAATGGCAGAACCATTGCCTGGGCTTGAGGTCTGATTAAATGACCTGCTCTTTTTATCTTATCTGATTCACTAAATTGGCCTGGAGTTTTTTCTGCACTATCTTTTTAGGTTACAATGATAACAAAAAGAACAGCCCTATTCCTTCTTTCAGTTGACACACTTCTGCAAAGCAAATTAACAAATAAAATCCTACTAAAAATACAAAGAGTAAAATCTGCATAGTCTCCAGAGGAATTTTAGCATGGTTGAGATTTGTACAAATATATTTTTGGGTTGCTCTTCTTCCACTTTTGCAGGAGGGAAAAAAAAGTCTTAATTTTCATTTGCTATCTCCCTGACCCAGTTTCATAGCTGCTGCTGCTTTTGCATTTGGACAACAACCTCTGCAGACATATCTATAAAAAGTTCCATTCACTCCTTTGGACAGGAGATTAGATCTTTAAGATCAACTTCAAGACCACTCTTTAGGTCTTTGCTGAGCCAGTGTTATTCTCTGGCTCTCAATGTCATCCATAAGTTGAATTTGAAGTGTTCTCTGGATACAATTCAGCATGAGCCCATGACTGCTCTGTGACAACTGAACACGGCTGCCTCTTGTCCAGCAGTCCTGTGATATAAGCTGAAAATGAACCCAGATAGTCCCCTCTTCATTCCACCCAGCACAGGGCAGCAGCTGCTGTGTGAGTTTTCTGTCATGCCTCTGACATTAACACCCCAGCCCATGCCATGGCAGTGGCATGCCGGAGGAGGAAGCAGGTGGCACATTTCTACAGGAGGCAGTGGTGCCTTGGAAAATGCATTGCACTCAGTAAGTCTAATCATCCCAAGCACCGGACCACATTTCCAGCCCCTCCCACCATCACTTAAAGAAGCTGTGCTATTTCTGCAGGTGCTCCTGGGCAGCAGCTTGGAAAGCAACTGTTCTGCCATATGGGACCCTGGGCAGGGAGCCATCACTGAAGATACATTTGACACGTAGGCCTGCACTTGGGGAATAGATTAAAGCATTCTGCTATGAGTGGTGAGGGAAGATGAGACTGACATGTGGAGTCTCCTTCACTGGATGCAATCCTATGCAATGTAGCCTACGGAGACCCTGCTTTAGCAGGGAGGTTGGACCAGATGACCCACTCTGGTCCCTTCCAGTCTTACCTATTCTGTGATACTGTGACAAGCCATTAGAAGTGGATGGCAGGCAAGTGCCAAGAGTTAAGTCTGATTTCCAAGATGAGGTGGCAAAAGACTTCTGCAGCACTGGAAACTGAATAAATGAGAGTCAGACAGCACATGACATTCAAGAGATGGCTGAGGAAGAGGAAAATGATTCAGTTCGAAAACTAAAAATCTGCGTTTCACCGTATCTGCAGGAATCCACATGAACACAGCTTCTGTACTTTCAGCTGGGTACAGAGGACTACCAGGGAAAATGTCTGTAACCCAGTCATGATAGCAGACACATTTGAATACTGAATTTTAGAGGGCGGAAACCACAAAATATAGTAATGAATAAATATTTTGATCATGAATTGAACAAAAAAAAGGCAATAAATTTCTTTATGAACTCCTTTACAGTAACACTAAAGGAGTTTCATCCTTAAGTGTGCTTGAGTTACTATGCATTTGTCTCTCTACTCTGTTCTACTTTGCACTAACCTCCTTCTAAATATAGGAACTTTCTTCCATAATAGTATGACTTAATCCACCATGGGAACTATCTTCTTAAATTTTACACAGAAATAAGATAATAATTGAATATCAAATAGCAAACAGTCACAGTGGAATGAACTAAAATTTCTACAGAGGAATGAGAATGCAAAATTTTTATGAAATAGAGCAATTCAGCAATGAGGGGAATAAATTAATGATTTACAATTAGAATCAGAAAAGCTGTGGTTCTAAGCCAAAACTTTCTTGCAAAATTTAGCTTCATACTATTGCATTACATAGCATGATGCCACTGAAGAAAATCTATCTTCATTATTAACACCGTATTTTAAGGGTGTTCTAGATGTATTTACAGCATACATAGTAAACTGCTCTGCAGAAAAGATCTGACAACTTGGAGTTTTGGCAAGAAGCAGAAATTTAGTTAGGTCTAGACAAGATGGTTTTGAGCTTTTGAATATTAATAAACAAGCTTCTCACATTCCTCGAGTCACTGAGTACACTAGTTACAGCTTGCTGTCTATAAGCAAAAAAACCTGCTATTGATCCCTTAAATGTGCTGTCACTAATTAAATTAATTACTAACTGCAACTGCAGGTATCTGGTTTGTCTAGGACCTACTTGATTACCTAGCTCAACTGTTTTCATCAAAACTTCAATGTGCCCAACATCAACAACACAGTTATGCACGAATCATATGAAAAAGCTAAACTGTGAAACATAGAGCTACCTCATTGAATTCACTCCCCAGGTTAATAAACTAGTAGAGCTTTTTCCTGGAAAGACTGATAACATTTGGAAAAATGCAACACTGAATACAAGCACTGAAACCTTTAAACATCATTCTCAAGACTGAACCAAAGAGATGTTAACAACTTCATGACATAGGAACTTCATTTGTGGTACCATTTTACAGTCATTCTGCCACATGGGTTTAAAAAAACCCTCATCAACAGTGAACTGTAAGAAGGCTTTGTAACATTATGTAGTACAGGCATTGATCCAGTACAAACTGTGGTAGACGAAGGAAAAGCAAACAATAGGCAATAACAAGCAATATGAATCTGTCTGTCAAGTACCTGGGTGCAGCCAGGCAAGTATTTTGCTTTGGGCACTGGCTACTGAGGTGGTAGGAGGCCAGCCTGACCATCCTGCTCTACTTGGCTGCAGGAATCCCCATTGCTGAGTGGGAGCATCACTCTCAGGTTGTACAGCAAGGGAAAGCAGTGCCTGAAGCATTAGCAGGCATTTGGGATGCTTGTTATCAAGAACACATCATAGAAACAGGGGGTTTAAAAAGGGGATCTCTTGATGGCTCCAGATGTGCAAGTAAAGTAAACATAAAGGTCTCCCAGCTCAGTAGCATGCATCTTTTCCAGATGAAAGGGGTAAACTGCTATTTGGAAGAACTTTTGTCATTGCTAAGGGCAAAAACCAATTCAAATATCAGAGAAATGCAGTGAAATGATACTGACATAATAAGAAAGCACTGGCATCTAGTGCTTTTTGAAAGATGTCATGCTTGGGGTTTTTCAGTGATATTTCTTGGTTGGTTCATTCATTGGTTTGGGTTTGTTTTGGTTTTTTTTTTTTCTGTAAAGAAACATTTCATTTTGAAATTAAGTCCACAGTAAAGACTGTGATTTATTTCTAAAAAGAATGCTAAAAGTTTTGATCCAATCTTAATTCAGATTGGCACTCAATAAGGCCATTTGTTGCAGCAAGAAACAAAAAGATGCAGGAGCATTTAAGTGCAATAGTTTATGTTCTACCAAGAGCTAGGCAGAGCAGAGACCTTCAATCCCCTCTGGTTCTGTCCAGTTTTTCATACAGGATATCAAGTTTTCTGCAGCAGTCTCTCTCCAAATAGAGGATTTGTTGAGCTGGTAGTATCCTTAGATCACACTTATGCCATACTCCACTTTATTCTTTACATGAGAAAGTATTCAACACAAGACAACACAATTCCTGAACTTTATTCTTGGCACTAAGCTACGAGGAGAGGATTATCTTAGGCCTATGTATATACTCTAACTTATATTCTAAGAAAAGCTTTGAAGTATAAGTGAGAATAGGAAAAATGTTTTTAGTCCATTCTTTGTCACAGAACACATACTGTTGTGGCAAAACAATTTTTCTTAATCTGCAGCAGTTGACTTATGAAAACAACATCTGCACAGTCACAGAAAATCAGTCAAGCAGTGAAATAAAATGAAAAAGAGTTTTACATAGAAGGACAAAATACAGAAAATAAACAATCTTAATGGCTTAAAGAAATCCAAGGAATTGGGGATTACCACGTGGACAGCTGTACCTTGGAGATATTTAAGAAAACTGCAGGAGAAAGCTCTACACATTCACCCCTCTTGTAGATGTGATGACAAAAAAACCTGCAAGATTGTTTCCACCTCTTTGAAACCCACTTAGCCTGAAAATGTCACCTGAAAAAACCCCACTTACAGAGTCAAGAGAAGAGTCAAGAAAACATTTGACATACAATAGCTCCTTTCCTACAAGAAGCAATTGAAAGCCTACCCCATTCAGATAAAGAAGCAGTCAAAAGAACAAGGGAATTATATTTTCTGAGGGGACTAGAAGGGGTGTGGGGGAAGAGAAAGGAACAGACATAGCCTTGTTTATGAAGGACTTAAACGGTAGCATAGAGTTGCAATGTTAAGCAGGGAACACAGCTGGCCAAACCACATGGCTTTGCAGCAGTAATCCAGGAGTCAATAGAATAAGGTATGGACAGGGCACAGGGAAAGGCTCTTGGAGAAACATTCTAGCAATAGTAACTCTGAAAAAGAGCTTTCCTTTGGTCTTCACCAAATTTGGGTTGAATGGTCTTGGGCATGCATGTATATGATCCACAGAAGACCAAACTTCCTCTGATGTCTGTGCTGCCACTCTGACCCAGGACTGTGGGAAAGCAGCTCATTCAAGGTGATGCTTTGCCCTCTCCGTCACAGTGGGCAACTGAAGTGGCAGATTCTAGGATTCTGTGGTAGGGACTTCTCCTTCCAACCACAGCATCATCTTTTGGTTGTTACAGACCTGAGCCAGGCTTCACCAATCAACAACATGACTGTACATGCTTCTGCAGGCCATTACCAGCATAATTGTCTTTTGCAATAAATATATTTTGATTTATTTCTCAGAACTCTGCCCCCAAATTTTAGCTTTTTAGATATCTATCCTGAAGTAAACCTTTCAAGAATGTATTAGTTTGAAATTCTAATCCCTCAATGCATCCAAGCTTATTCATAAGTGTAAACACATACTTCACTCAGTTGTAATCTTTACTGAAGCAGCAATGCAAATAATATTGCAAAACTCAAAATAATAAACCCTGTAAACTTCACTGATGCTCCTGTCTTAACAAAAGTTGTCAAATTCTGAAATACCTCTGCCTTACACCAAACCAGAGAAAAAACCAGAAACAACTATCACTTTATTCTGCCTGGCAAAAGACTGTAAACCTGGATGGTTCTGTTGAGTTAGAGAATGGTGGGAGAGCACAGTTTACAAGATGAGACTTTTTAGAGCTTGAAACACCCGTCTCTATTTACTCAGATTTTTTAAGAAGAACTTGCACACTTGCTCATGTTTGACTCATCTCAGTCACATACAGTGTTCCAGTTTATTTCCATAAGAAAGAACACAACAACCCCTAGGTTCATTGCAGGAAAAAGGCTAACACTCAAAACTCCGTTACATTAAATCTTAACACCCACTTCACCAATCTGTGTTTTATCCCTTTCTTTTTTATAGCTAAAGGAGTCCCACCTTTCTCAAACAAGGATTAGCTTTTATTTAACTGGATAAGCAACAAAACAAAGTATAATTTTTCCTCATTTGACCAGTTTTCAGGATTATAAATTCCTTTATATTAAACATCATTCAAATGTGAGACCAGATGTCTTCATGTTTACAGTACATTCTTTTGGCACAGCTTGTCAATAGACAGTCAGTCTTGGAAATCTGACTATGAATGTTTTCATGTAAGCGTACCCTGCTGTCTTTGTTAGCCTAAGTTATTTGAAACCTTGTAGTTTTAAATTCAGTACCTAATGGTCCATTTTGCTCACTATATCCTAATACACCATTTAACTCAGATGCTAGTTTAACTTCTATCTCTCACTCCTTTTATAGAGTCACAGATTCGTCAAGGTTAGAAAAGATCTCAACGGTCATTGAGTCCAACTCTTAACCTAACAGTGCCATCTTCTCCAACAAACCCCAAAGTGCCACACATACATGTCTTTTACATACTTCTAGGCATAGTGACTCAGCCACTTCCCCATTCCAAGCCTTTTCCAATGCTCGACTACCCTTTCAGTGAAGAAACTTTTCCAAATATGCAATCTAATCCTCCCCTGATGCAACCTGAGGCCATTTCCTGTTGTTCTATCACTTGTCACCTGGGACAAGAGACCAACCCCCACCACGCTACAACCTCCTTTCAGGTAGTTGTAGAGTGATAATGCCTCCTCCGAGCCTCATTTTCTCCACGCTAAAAATCCTCAACTCTTTCAGCTGCTCCTCATAGGACTTACTCTCTACAGCCATCACCAGTTTCGTTGTCCTTCTCTGGATGCGCTCCANCCCAACCTGTAGTGCTGCCTGGGGTTGTTGTGGCCCAAGTGCAGGATCTGGCATTTGGCCTTGTAGAGCCTCATACAATTGGCCTTAGCCCATCTATCCAGTCTGTTCACATCCCTCTGCAGAGCCTTCCTGCCCTCCAGTAGAAGAACACTCCCACCCAACTTGGTGCAAGGGGACTGAGGGTGCTCTCAGNATCTGGCATTTGGCCTTGTAGAGCCTCATACAATTGGCCTTAGCCCATCTATCCAGTCTGTTCACATCCCTCTGCAGAGCCTTCCTGCCCTCCAGTAGAAGAACACTCCCACCCAACTTGGTGCAAGGGGACTGAGGGTGCTCTCAGTCCCGTCATCCAGATCATCAGTAAAGATATTAAACAGGACTGAGCCCAAAACTAGTAACCAGCCACCAGCTGAACTTAGCTTGACCTGGTGAAGAGTAGGTAAACCTAACTGTGCTAGTTTAAGCAGGCTTAATAAAATGGTTTAACTATTCTGTCATTTTCACTTTTTTAGGGAGACAAGGCTTACAGAGTACACAGGAACAACAACAGTATCTTCATTTGGGTAAAGGAAAAGCACTGCTAGAAACTTGCCACAGTCAGACTGAGAGTAATTCTGGGTGACAAGTGAATATTACATCATAACCTCTCCCTCTCTAAATGCTACATTTCAGTTTTCAGAAGTGAGAAGGAGCCTCAGCTTATGCTCACTATGGCCTTTACTAAGGCTTCCCAAGTCCTGGAGTTCTGCAGAGAAAGCTTGAGGGCCATTACCTCATTGCCTGATTGAGCAGGCATTGATGCAGTTTTCACACCTTCTTATATAGTTAAGCACAGCTTCATTATCCTTTCTTACTTTCTCCAGCTGAGTTTTGCAATGAGTTCAAAATGACATGACATCGGTGGTCAGAGAAAGGTCCCTGAGAAATATGAATGGGGATGGGAAAACTAGATTTTAATAGGATGAGCTTAATGGCTTCAGTGGATGTGATAATTATAAATGCAGGGATTTGTTTCTTAGATTCAAACATCCAAATACAGCTTTCACAGAATCACAGAATATTGGAAGGGACCCACGAGGATCATTGAGTCCAACCCTTAGCCCTGCACAGGACCATCCCAAGAGTTCTTATATTCTTGTATATTAATTCCAAAAGGGATATTTTTGTTAGAAAGATGCTGGTTAACAAAAGGATACAAGAAACCAGTGTTTTCAAGAAAACACATCCTCCTATTGCCTCAGGAGATGGCCATGCCCTACATATGCCTATCAATTCAAAACATTTTTTCTCTCCCTGCCTCCCTGGTAAAGGATAAGAAAAGGAAGAGTAAGCAATGGACCTACTGTAGAAGGAAAGAGGATGGACCCATAAACTTGTATGCATACCTATAAAATACATGACCATGTGTGACTTCACTTGGATGCCTGTGGAAGTTCTACTTGCAAAAGCTCATACTGTAACCCATCACTCAATGTAACAAAGTTGTCAATCTGCTCACACCGAAGAAAATAATCATGTTTACTGAGTTTAATTGTCGGGTTTTTTATAGTTAGATTTGGATGTATGAATCAAACAACTGTTGAAATACAACTCTCCATGGACACATGGATATCTAATCTGTGCAGGGACTGCAGACATTTTCTAGACAGAAATAACAGACCAACTGAACATGAAACATCAGCTTTCTGAAAAAGCTTTTTGAACAGATTCAAAGCAGCACTTTTTAAAGTGAGAAATCATAAGATAAAGTTAGTGGAAATTCACATGTTCATGAATTACGTACTGGGACGCTATTGTCACATACTTTACCAAACTGTACAATGAGATATTTTGCACAATGTTTAGTCACACTTAGAACTGTTACACTTTATCCCAACAGCATCTATTAAGATACAGAAATGATGTATTTCTCAACAGAGTTTCTTTCTCTCTTCAGTAGTCAGACAGCAGACTCTCTATATTCCAGGTATATTAGCTGACTTTCAAGGAGAAGCCTAGTAACGTATGCAGGATGCAGTTCCTTATATTTTACATTCTTCTTACAGCTCCAGTGATCAGGGTTTAACAACTGAGAAAACACATTATAAGTCAGAAAATGAAATCTTTGCTTCAACCGGGTATAGAAAATTCCTTAACTTTGTTCTCCTCTTGAAAGTGCAATATAACAAGCACTACATGGTTCTGTACCTATTATACTCATATTACTCACAACTCTGAAGTTATGTAACAACTGAGACTGTATTGTAATAAAATTCAAGCAATGATGAAGAACTATAAAGTCAGAAACCATTTGTTGTGTGGATGGCTAATAGAAATATCAATATGGCAGCTGTGTTTCCATAGCTGCTTAGGTCTTTCTCCTTCTTTGATAATCATCTGCTTCTTCTAAAGATATAGAGACTTTATATAAGCTACGCGCAAACAATAAAAAGACTGTTTTCTTAGTACTTCTCTAACAATTAATCCATATTTCTCAGTGCTCATATAATCAGCATGTAACTTAGAAATTCCTAGGAGTTTAGAAGTATATTATTTATATAGCAGTGAAAACAGAGAATATATGAATAGACCACTAAACTTAGTTCTAGTTAAGCATTATCCAGTTTCTAGAAAAGCTCTGCAGTGTCATATTAACCCCCAGGACCTTCATGCAGTTGCTTTCTGTGGGTTTTACTTCTATGATACAACAGCAGGGTATATGCAGTCATGATTTACAGACTTTAGGGAGCTCAGCTGCAGGCTGTGAAATCCTGCTTTAACATACGTGCTGATCTTCTTCACACTTTTACCTACAGCCCTGCTTTGTTACTCTGGAAAAGAAGTGAGTGAGCCTTTTAGAAGACCAGAGTGACATTTGTTTTCTTCCAGTCCTCAGATATCTCTCATGATCTCCATTACCTTTCAAAGATGATCATGAACTGCCATCGCCATGGTGTACTCCAGCTCTCTCAGCACTCATGGATGTATCCCATCAGGGCCCATGGACTCATGGATATCAAGTTTACCTAGATGTTCTCTAACCCAGTCCTCCTTGACCACGGGAAAGTCTTTCTCCAAATATTCCTTCACCCTGGCTCAGAGATTCCTGAGGCTCGTTTTGTCAGTGAGGACTGATGAAAGAAGGCATTCAGTTACTCTGCCTTCTCTACGTCCTCTCTTTTAGTAATGGGTCCACATTATCCTTTGTTTTCCCTTTGTTATTGTAGTATTTGAAGACCATTCATTATATTAAAACCCATTTATTTTGATAACATTTTTTGGAGGTTCCTAGAGCAATATATCCACAAGACTTAGGACTGATAAGGTTTTTTACATGGGAAATCCATCTTAGCAATTTGTCCTCACAACACTAACACTAAACACCAGCCCTAGTCTAAAGAATCCCTGTTCCCAGAGCGGTCTGGCTTACCAATGGGACAGCAATGGGAGACTCAACCATGGCACACCCAAGGAGGTTTAGGATTTGTAACTGAGATCCTTCTTTACTGAGCAATTCATCCTCTTTCTTGAGACATTACTCTGGAAAAGGGTCAGAAAATAGAGAGCCAAAGGACCCTCTAATGGACATTCCAGTAAAAAGAAAAAAAAGTTTATAAAGGAACTAGATAGAGGACACTGATGTTATTCTCAGGTCATGTTACTTCACTTCAGCAACACCATCTGGGGTAAGTTACTTTATGTTTGGTACTGGAACTATATTTGTCTCCCATGAAATGCATGTTCCTGATTTACTATTTTTCCCTACTTAGTTTAGTCTACTGGAAGTGCTGCAGTTGCTAACTCTCAAAAAATTCTATGAAAAAGAGAACTTCTGAACCTATTGCCTCTGCTTCTTTTATTTATTTTTTTTTTTTTTTAAATAGGGAAATTTTACTGCATAATAACCAGTTTGCATTTGGCTGATGTAAACTCTATCAGCTTGTCTTTCAGCAGAGAGAGTAAACAAGGAAAATAAATATGTGTTTTTCACTTTTCTATCAGAGGTGGCCACGCAACCTATGCAGCTACTTAATCTGAGCACAGACTGACTTCTCATGGTGTGAATTATGTTACAAAACACCAAAGAAAGTGAGTAAATCAAGTCCAGAGTTTTTGGAGTTAGCCTTGATCCCCTTTGGCCAGCGTAGGGGATGGTTTGGTGGTTTCCACAGTGAGTGTGGACGTGGCAGCCTTGGGCATCACCCCAAGCACACCAGCATTCCAGCTGAACATGGGCACACTGAGCACCCACAGTGCCTGGCTTTGCTCAGTAACGACTTTTGCTTCTCTGCAGCTCACCCAGCCCTTTAGCACTTCTCTGCTCTGCGCCATAGGCAGGGAAGGGGCCCGACCAGCTGTCAGGACCCCCCAGATAAGGGTGGAAGGGGAGGGTCCGATGGAGGACAGCTGCAGGCACGGCTGCCTGACAGCTGAAGCTTCCCAGAAGGGCAAGTGCCAGCCTGGCGATGAGGTCATCAGGAAGGCGACGGCGAAGAGCCTGTTCTGCGGAGGCCACAGAAACCACTGTCCTGAGGACCCCACTCTGCCCTCCGCCATCTTGCCGAGCCCCCACGGACCGCCATCTTCCCCGGCGCTCGGGCGGCCCGTGCGCTGGCGGGCGGCGCCACCTGGCGGCGAGCGCGGCGCGCGCTGTGGGGCTACGGCCCGCGCTCCTTCCCAGGGAATGTCCCAACCGGGGAAAAACCATTCCCGAGCCCAGTTGAACAAACCGTTTGGAAAGAATACTGACTACCCGTTAACCTCTCTGCTTTGCAGCAGTCGAGATCCCAGCCCTTCCAGCCCAGGGAAAGTATTTTCCGCGTGCCGTTCTCATTTTTAGCTTGAAGAAATGCTGTGGCTCTGAGAAGGAAAGGAGCCACACCGATTCTCTCTCACTCTTTCTGCGGGGTCTCCCCTCTGCAGACTGTCACCTCCAGGCATGCTGGTTGTTGGTGATGCTGACACTTCTCCATTGAAAGCAAAACTGGCTCCCATCAATAACAAATACAGTGGTGGTGTTATTTTTACCAAACTAAATTCAATATCTGAATAAAGAACCATCACCTATGATTATAGATGACTTTAAATTGAATATTTTATGACAAACAGTGGGCCGTTGCAAATTTCTACAACCATCATTCACTTCTGGAAACAGGGAGCAGTAACTCTGAGTTCTGGTTCGCATATCAGATGTAGCTTCCATTGTTTACATTTGAGTATTTTAGCTATCATCCTTTGCTACTGAGGAAACAAAGTCCTGGAAATTGGGTGATTGCTACATGACTGGTAAATTCTTGACATATGTTTCTAGATTTTTAAAATATGGTCCTTAGTCATTCCCTGGAAAGTCTGAGGTACCAAGTAAAAAGTTCAGTGTTTTACATATTTCTGAATATTTTTCTTTGCTGTTATTTGTCCTGTTGGAAGTAAAAAAATAAGACATTTTGAACCAGTTTGCAAGAACAAGTTTTCCAGGAGTTTATGCAGCCTTTTGGATATCAGTCCGATTTGTCTGGCTTTGTTTTGTTTAGACAAATAATTTGTTTTCTCAATTCTTTAATAACAAGTTTTTGATGTTGACACATCTCCTTATTTTGTTGGCACGTGATATGTCTTTTAAGCCAGCATTGTAAGCGAAATACAAAAGGTTTGCATGCACTTTCTTCTCAGCAATTTAACTGAATATGCTACTGCATCTCTAAGCAGCCCACTGTTCTTAAGAATCTATGGACACCGTGTGAATAGCATAACATTTTCATCAACAGTACTGTAAGGTGTTCCTACTGCCAATCTCATAGGCATGATATTGATTAAAGAATCAGTGAATTACACGAATTTCATTTTTTATGAACTACGAAGCTGGTGTGTGTTTTTTATTAGACTTTTCTTGTAAAAGTTTACAAAAGCTTCATTTAATGGAAAGAACTGCATTTGTATGGTAGGATAGTTTGGGTTTTTTTTCAGCTTTAATCCTGAGATGGCTGGCGACACCCAGATATGTTCCTTATGCTCACTTCTTCAATATTTTGTATTTCTCAGTTCCTACAGAAGATGGGATTTATCTTAGTGACATGATATGGTTATGTGTAAAAAACCACAAATGCATATAATTCTGTCTTCACTTCTACACGTCTGATAGAGTGACAAAATTTAGTTCATGGGTCCTTGATTAGATTTTTTAATAAAATAATTTTTATCTGACAATCTGCAGTGGCTTAATTGACAGTTGCTCTTGCAACCCTCCATGTACAAATTTTAGTTCCTTCCACTTTTGACAATGAGTATCAAGGGAGTACAAGTAGGTATTCAAATTTCAAAGATATCATTGAGAGCTGAAAGTGTGCAGTTGATTCAGAATTCCAAGAAAACCAGTGGACTTCTGTTAACTAGACCAAAAGAGCAAATGTCAAAGTCTGCTCATTTTCAAGTGCTCAAGCTCTGCAGAATTCTGTCTATTTCTGCACAAGCCAAGTGCCTTGCTGCCCAAGGACCGAACAATGGCTCTCACCATGTATTCTTAGCCTGCAATGCAACTTCTCACAAGTCAATGAACATTTTTGTGCCCTAATTTCTCATCTTTTATCCCAGACCCTAAAAAGGGGCAGTTATTACTAAACATTTTCTTTGAATGCATATTAGACCATCTTGAATCATATCACAGAGCCAGTTTTGAAGAAGAGATTCTTAAAATGTTATCTCCATGTACAGACATGCAGAACATAAAGAGACATCTCAGGATGAACACATCATTCAGGTACTGCAGTGGCTGAGCAGTCACTGGTAGGTACAGCTTAATGTGGTAATAGTACCTTATAAGGTGGAAAGTATCCTGTTTGGAGGACAAACTCTGTCTTGTGCACTGCAAAGTCAACTGTGTACTCGAGAGCAGCAGCACTTTCTCCAGGAGTTAAGAGCAATTTCTATCCTGGTTTTCCCAATACAACATACCTAGTTTACCTACCCTCTCTGCAGGTAGCCTGGTTCTTTAATGCCCTGTTGTCTGACAATGGTAGGAGATTTTTCCTACTTTGTGCTTGGAGGGCTAACAATTTTTTTGTATTGTTCTTCCAAACGAGTTACTTGAATCTCTAAATTTTCCCATCAAGTATGGAGCAGCTTATGCAGCTTCCATAGGATATAAAGACACTAATAAGGTGGGTTTTTCCTTCCCATTGAAGTACAGAGAACATAAACACACACAAATATTTACAAGTTAAAGGTCATCTCCTGTTAATGGAATAAGTACCTAGGGCATGAGGAAAGGTCATGCCTCATCTTTTTATGACTAGAGAAAGAGTGACATTATGAACCAACACAGCACTTGATTATGGTCAAGCATTAGACAAACCTATTGGTGTTAAAAAACTTAATGACTATATACCTATTTTAAAAATACCTAAAACCACAGCCAGTCTGAAGCAGATACTTTGATGGATGTGCCTGGAAATGAAACTAAATCAGTTATAACACTATTCATTTTAAAATACTGTAGAAGTCACAGATAATCCCAAGAGAGTGATAAATCTGTGTTCCAAGTTAATTAGGCATTGAGTTCTGTCCTGTCCTGATAATTTTTACTTACTGTGAAAGTGTTTTACTTTTGTTTGTAAAGAGTAACTCCTTTACAAAAATCCATGCTTTCAACTAGAAACAGTTTAACAAAAGAGGGTTATCTCTGTAAAGTTTTGGGCAAAGCATTTACATTTTCCTTTCTGGGTAGAATTATGCTTTATTGAATACTTAATTCTGAACTTGGTGTTGGTTTTTTATTTTGTTTGGGTTGGGTTGGGGTTTTTGTGCTTTTCCTGCAGCATTACAGCTAAAGTGTCCTTTTCAGCAAGCAAGGACAGAGTGTTCCACAAGGAAGGGAGATCCAGGGTAACAGCAAGCTTGGCAGTGTAGTGTCACCCCTAACAGAGCCCAGGTCTACAGTGCCTGAGGAGGGCAATCATGGCAGGCCTGTAGATAGTATACAGGGCCAGCAAAAAGTGGGGATAAACAGATGAATACAGGGTAATAAGACAAGTCCAAGATCAAGCCACGAAGTCACATCCATATGGTCAGGGTCAGGATTAAGATCAACAGGGTATCTGGCCAAGTGTGGGCATAGCTGCAATATAGCTCTGGCAGAAAACAAGAGTGAAAGCCCAGCTTAAAACCAGGTAAGGAGTAAGGTAAGGAGTCCCTGCAAAGGCTTTTTCTGCGCACAGCTATCCTGCAAATAGTTTTCCTGCACATAGCTTCCAGGCAGGAGAGCTGCACTGTCAGTGTTGGCCTTGAGACCAGGCCGAAAAATTCCAGGAGACAAGGTTATGCTCAGGGTCCTTATAGTCCATGTCAGCATTGTGATGTTTCCCTTTATTACTCACTCTACACATAATACACAAAAAAGGAGAGATTTTTTTCCAAGAACTAAGTGTCAGCAAACCGTGGGGAGATTCCTGGCCATCGGGCATCTGGCTGCTATTTATGTCTTTGCCATGATCCCATCTCTAGGAGTAAGTGAATTAGAAAAAGCAATTGTTAACATTTCAGCTGTTATTGAAAATATTGAGGATCAGACTTCAGATGCAATTGCAACTTTACAAGAAGAAGTCCACAGTCTGTCTCAGGTAGTACTACAAAATCGATTGGCCCTCAATATCATGTTAGCCTCACAAGGAGGTGTGTGTAAAGTCATCAACACCAGTTGCTGTTCTTGCATAGACCAAAGTGGAAGAATTAACAATGATTTGCAATTCTGAAACAAACCAAAATTTTACATCAGGTATCTCTGGACAATGTCTTGCTGGGTGTAGGAGACATTCTCCACAAACTGACTTCCTGGTTACCAAACTGGACCTGGATAAAACAACTGTTTTTATTAGTGATATACATAGTTAGTGTTTGTATAATAGTTCACTGTATGAACCAATGTTGTAGATGTTGGTCATTTCTTTGGAAAAAGATTAGATGTAAGTAGTAGAGAATGGACAAATCTTTGAGGTTTGCCATGACCCCTCCTTTTGAAACTTTGAAAACCAGGGAATTATTATATAGGAACTGGATTATAAGGGAAGTGAGGGGTCTGGAAGAAAAGTGTAAGATAAGAAGACACAGCTCAACTCCTAAGTAATATTTGACAGAGCAGAGCAATGAAGTACTTTATGGTAGAATCATTTGATATCCCATGCTTCTTGCTAACCAGACTGCCCTAAAAATCATGCAGGATAGCACTCTGGAGTGTACTCTCTGAAGGGAGAGAGATATCAGGAGAAAAAGCAATTACCAGTAGACCTAGACAATATGAAAATTGAAATAATGGAAAAGTCCTCTTTATAAATACTGACTTACTATGCCCACATTTCTACTTGCAGTAAGTTCTTAAGTGTTCCATTCTGGCACATCACTGCAAAAAGCAAAGACATGTGCCAGGGATTTCAATCAAAGAGAGTTGAGCCCTGAATCACGTGATAGTTGCATATGCCTACAAAAGGATACCTTATTTTATCCCAACAGGTATGTCACATCAGGTATTTTAAATTTAAACCAATTTTCTTTTCTGTCTCTTCAGTCAGCATTTGAGCCACTATTTCTCATGTTGAAGCTACAGTGTAAATGGTAGATGGATTACTGCTTGGATGGTAAACATACCAGTAAAAGAAGCTCAGCAGTGTTTTCTGACAGAAGTAAGGCATGTTTGACTACAGCAGAGAAAAAAATGTACCCAAAGAACGAGAGTCCTGAACAGCAGAGAAATCTTTTCAGATTCAGTAGCAGACAAAAATCTTAAGCTTCTCTCACTAGACTAGTTCTGACGACTAGTCAGTCACAAAACAGTCAACAAAATGGCATCATGCCAAAATGGACATTTGCCAAGTTCATTCCACTTGAAGCACAGATTTATTGAGACATTGAGACAAAGCCTCTACCCACAGAAGGACCATGATGTTGAAAAAAGACTTTATTTTACTTCTTTCTGGCACTGTGACGTTGTGATGTTTATTTTAATTACTGAATGGGAGTGGTCTCATGATTGTGATCCTGGGCTACATTTGGAATCACTTGTTTACATATAAAGATCCAAGGAAAAAGTGTTCATTTTTGCTATTAAAACAACTGATGCCTTTCCCTTCCCTTCCCTTCCCTTCCCTT
>VYXB01007992.1:63872-94608 GCA_013397135.1 Pachyramphus minor | reverse complement strand
GGGAAGGGATGTGTGTAATGGCAATAAATGTGCAGTGCTAATGTACATAAAATATAGGCTTCAGAAAATCATTGAAGAGTTCTAGAAATAGCAACGAATAATGCAGTGAGAAGTGAAGAGGAGAGGAAAAACGCACTAAGGCAAAATGCAGATTTCAACTGAATGCCACTAGTATCAGTGGAATGACCAGTAGATCTCAGGAGCATGGTGCAGGCTACGAACAGAATTGTCCCTCTGTCACTGTTATGCAGATGCCCCAGAGCAGATCTTATTAACAGCCAAGGTTTCTGTTCTTAAGCTCTGTAGACATCTGTAACATTTCTGCCTGTGTGGGAGGACTGAAAGAGGGGAGGCATTTGAGAATATCAGTGATATTCTGCTCAGTTTCTTCCCAAACAGAAAAAGTAAAATTATTCTGTGCTGAACTGGGACCAACTTTTCTTAAGCCTCTCAGTCAGTTGTCCGGTCAAAATAAAATTCATTCTCATAGTCTCAGACTTGCTGAATGCCCTTTGCACAAATAGAGATTCTGTTACTGTAATGTACAACTGGTACATTACATTTCCTTACATACGGTAAGGAAACCACTAGAGAGCAGTGTCAGAGTGCGCTGGCAGTGCCCAGCAAGCGCCGCCAGAAGAAGAAGCTTTCCTGGTCTGTTATGGTCCCAGTAAGAACAACATTCAGAGTCTGAGTCGTTTAATACGATTTTGGAGCTCTCACTGTAAAATGAGAATGGTATGGGTAATCTTACATTTATGTGGATACTAGGAGACAGGAGCAGTGTAGTATTGAGCAGGACGCCAACCCATGGCAGAATGAACATACTCTACATAGTAGAGATTTATACATCAAGAACTTAAGCTTTAACTGCTGATTTCACAAATTACAACACAGTCCTGAAAAATAGTGGCCTTTTTTTTATTGTTTGTTTGTTTTGGTAAGTGTCTTCAGCTTGTTATGGAGACAAGAACCATCTGGAAAGTTTGAACAACAGAATAAATAACTATTTTCAAGGATATCTAAAGTTTTCATCACAATAATTTTTGTTTTAATTTATTGCTCAGAATTGCTTTCCTACAGTACTTGAAAGCACATAGTTAGTAACCCTTGATCAACAAATTCTATCCATTGTTTTGATTTGTTAAAAGAATTATATATTTATATTTTAACTATATGATTGTTGAAACATTAATAAGAATATATGTTCTTAACAATACCTGCACTTAGGGTACTCATATTTTTTTAAAAAAAATCTTTACTTCCACTCTGTTTCTTTCATAATAGAAGTTATTATTGAGTTAATCAATGAAATTGAAATGATGTAGCTTAAGAGACCATCTGAGCACAGCCATCACAACAGAAATACATCTGTAAACACAAAGTGATTTGATAAACTTAATTTCAGCACGTAGAAATTACCTGGCTTTTTTCAGATTAAGAGATCCTTTGAAAAGAAGAAACCAAAGAACTATGTTATTTCACTTAGCAAGTCAAGTGGCAGTAGGCAGTCTATGGTACACTGGGTCTGACTGTGATAATAAACTCATTTGTGGTACCATGTAATGTTAAGATGTTAATGCAAATTATGTAACTGCATATAACTTACAAACATGGAAAGGAGCAAATGTAAAGCAAGTATTACTAGGTTTCAGATGACGATCTCACTTTTTTATATTTGTTTGTGATTTCCTTTCTATACAGAGAGTTGTAGATAGACCTGAAGAATATATTACTCACTGAACTGTCAATCCTTTCTGTTTAACTAAGGTTCATATATATTTATATTGCAAAAAACTCCTCACCGGTTTCCTTTTTAAAATTTCCAGTGCTTAAATGCAGAAGTGGTAACGTGCTTCTCAAATAGCTGGGATAGTTTGGTAAATCAGATAATCACTAGCCATTCCTACCCATCCATCTTTAACTCAAGATTCCCATGTGCACATGGCCACTCTCCAGGAATTCTGAACCTGGTGATGGACAAATAGCTATAAAGGTAATGTATGATATTTATGGTCCTTGAATCATGATATTAATGTCTTGTGAATATTTGACAGTCCTATTAAAGAAAATAGGATCAGTCTGGTAATCTTTGGGCTGCTGTAGTGTCTAACAAGTTGTAATCCTTAGCTTCCCTGCCAGCAAATTCCTCATTAAGCATAAGATATCCTAAAACACATCATCAGTAAAACCTCTTCAAGATGTTAATATATGTAGGATTCTTTTAAGCAGATAATTGAACCAAAACACCCCCGAAAATTGGCATGCTGAAATTCTCTAAAAGACTTCCACACAGTGAAACCTATGATTTTGGTGAAATGGTCACTGTGAAGCACAGGAAGACAAAACACAAATGCAGTTTAAGATCTTACTACAAACATAAAATTCCAACCTAAAAGCCATTAGTTTATACAAATATCTCTTTTATGAGTGAATCCAAACAGATATTTTAATCCATCCAGAGACCTTTTAAGATTAATGGGGCACACATTGCATTTCTTTTTCATATAATTTTAGTGTAATAAATATTGAAGTAGAAGCATTTTGACTAAGATTGTTAATATCAGGTTAGGCTGAGAGCCAGAATTCAAGAGAAAACAGGGAAATATTCAGGAGGGCAGAGTCATAACTGATGATTTGTATTGGTGGTGGCTTCAGCAAACATAAGTAGTCATGGACACATCTATGTCTTTATTGTACCAGCATGACTGCACCAAGGTCTGTTTCACCTGTGTACCTAGCAGATTACGTGGGTAGAAGTTGTCCTACACCTTCAGGGACTGAGAAATTGAATTCATAGGGTATCATAAAATTCAGGTTGGAAGGAAACTCAGGAGATCATCTAGTCAACCTCTAGTCTTACAGTTTATCTTACATAGGTGGCTTTTTCTTGCCTTGGAGTTTATATTCTCTCCTTCCCCAGGTCCAGCTGTGTCTCTGTGTTTATTTTCACAGCACCTATGCCTCTGCCTAAGGCTCAGGTGCTGCCCACATTTGACAAGGCAGTACAATAAAATCCCCCCAATTGCTTTTTCAGTTTAGAGCTGAAAGGGGCACAAATTTCAACAGTCTGAGAGCAGGGCTGCCTCTAAGACAAGTGGGGACCTTCAGAGAGGTTCAGCAGAGCCACAGAGGTGGTGTTTCCATCCTGCACCATGAAGTGGGGTAGGGGAGAAGAGGAGGTAGAACAGCTGCAGGAGCTGGAGTTGCCAGGATCAGCCTGCCTAGCAACACCCCTTCTTAGGCAAGGGCATCTAATTCGGAAGCCACAGCAGCATCAGAAGCAGTCCTGACACTTTGTGAGCTGGGTGGATGCTAGGGAACATGAGAGCTGTCAAAACACCAGGCTTAAAGATCCGAATCCTCCTCAGTTTATTGGTAGGTACACTACCTAGATCTGCTTACTAGTACTTATTCCTGTGATCCGTCCATACAGAAAGAACTGTATATGGCTTATTAAAGTGAAACAGCTATTTATACCAGACAATTGTCGGATTTTATTTTAGTAATGTAGAAACCAATTGTAATAGAAGACTATATCGGAAAAATTAGTTATATCATTCTATCTTATTTCATTAAAGTTGTGATAAGTAATTGTATCATATAGTGGATGACAATCTTTTAATAATACACAGAAAAACAATTGCAGACTGTGAGTAGAAACTATTATCTTTTATTAGACTTAGAATAAGCCCAGCGTGTATTATCTTAGAGTATTCTGTTCTGTTCCTATATAGAGTGTATATTTTAATATATGACTAATATATATGTTATAATGCACTTTGTATATATATATGTATACACAAGTATAATATATATCCTGTTATTGTTGTAGTTCAATCTATATGGCATGAGGATGCTGCATTCTACCTGTAATAGGCTTATGCAATCTTAATTTTGTCTATCATTGGACAGATCAAAATAACATGGTGATCATGTTTGTATACCCCTAGAAAATTGTCTTTCTTTTTTTTTTTTCCCCCTTCAGAAGTTGAAGAGTAGGAAATATGCCAGACTATGTTTCTGCATTTGGTTTGATTTCTGTAGAAGAATTATAAACTTGGGAGATGGAACCCATCCTTCTCCTGTTCTCCTACTGTCTTTTATGGTGTCTATTAATTTTTATTCTTTTTCTGGCAGGTCATATTAGTGGAGGGATGGCATGATTTAGATAACAAAGACTATGACTGTTGGCCCCTGGAAAAACCAGATGAGTATAACATGCTGGACTGTGGAGGTGAGTGAGTCACAAAACTGATCAAGAAAGGTGATATCTTACTCAGGAAAAGGTTGAAACCCCAAAATTGAAGTATTCAGAATAATACCTCACTCATGATGAATGTTATCCACGTGGGAAAGCAACTCAATCAGGAACAACCTCTCTTCCTGGAGATGCAATTGAAAGAAAACAGTAAAACATACTTCAGAGCAATTATTTGTCCCATATTTAGTAGTTTCAAAAGAAAAAGTAATAGGAACAGCTGAATCTCTTCCCCCAGAAAGAAATAGAAAACAATTTTTTTCTCATTACAAAACCAAATGCAATTTAATCCAAACAAAGCAGGCTGGCAACTCTGCAATGCAGCAAATCTGTTGAGTCATTGCTTAAATTCTGTAGTGTCTGTTCAAAAGTGGTCTATGCTTAAGCCCTCCAGCCAGTAAGCAAAATAGCTGATGCTTTATGTCATGCCATACCAGGACAAGCAGCAATACCTTATACTGGAAACAAAGTTAGTTTATGTGAGATGAACAGAATTGCTACATTTCTCCAACTGCAAGATATTTTCTAAATATTTTCTAAATGAGTGTCAGAATTTTTCAATTCATGTGCGTTTGTGTTTACCTATACAGCCACTGAAACGACTGATTTGGGCTCACAACAAGCAGTGGAAAAATACTTGGAGGGTTACTCAGAGGGTAGTAGGGCACTGGTGCAGGTTGCCCAGAGAAGCTGAGGGTGCCCCATCCCTGGAAATGTTCAAGACTAGGTTGGATGGGGCTTTGAACAACCTGGACTAGTAGAAGGTGTCCCTACCCCATGGCAGGAGGACCCATGGAACCAGATGATCTTTAAGGTCACATCCAGCCCAAACACTTCTATGATTCTATGAACAGATGAAAGTCAATACACAGAAAGTTTTACATGCATCTGTTGAATAAAATAGTATAGCAAATATTTTGGCCCATGATTGTGTCATTTCTAGGACTGGAGATGATGTGGGTGCAAAGGCCACCAGAAAAGGCTGTGAGTGGGGAATCCTTCAATGTGACCTATGCAGTCTTTGCTTCAGACAGCTTTTATCAATATGCAGTGCAAAATGGAATCCTTTCCCACAGGTATTGCTTCCTATAAAAATTTTATCATGGTCTTGAGTATGTGAGGATTCTGTGTGTATATATTCATAAATATAATTGGAACACATGCTCTGGGGCTCCTCACTAATTCCTTGCACTTTCTGAGGTTTCTTATAGCACTGTTTGCCCTGATATTTCCCCCTGTGCAATGACTTTGCTCTTAGAGCAGCCACCACGGCAGGCTTGCCTGCTTGGTCAAAGATGGGGCACAACACTAGTGTCTCAGTGCAACTCAGAACATCACTTCTTGCTTCTCTACACGTGGAATTTATAACTGAAGTTCAAGCACAAGTCTCAGACTAACTGTATTTCTTAAACTCATTTTAATCATAGGAGTGATTGAAGTGCACAAAATGGATATGAAGAAGAGGCTAGTTCAACACTGAATCCACTGAATTCAGTGGTGAACCATTTTGTTTTCTGTGGGATTGAAATCAGTCCAAAAGCTTGTATATCAACTCAGGGATTGTGTTGTGGACATCAGCAGCTAAGTAGAGAATTTTTAGTTTATTAGTATGACTCCAGATCCACAGATTTGGATCTACAAACCCGGGGCTAATACACCCTAATTTTACACTTCTGTCTGTATATAGCAATTCTCTGTCCATTTATAGCAGTAGCTGGGTTAGAGGCTGCAGCTGTATTTCCCCACTTTCTGTGCTGTTAGTCTAAGAGATGTTTATGGAAAACCTCATATTTTTTGCTGCTGTTCTGAGTATTCACACTGCAAAGTTAAGATTTAAAGTGTTATCCAGAGATTTTTTTTTCGTATTGAAAGATGACTTATAATTCATTTGCTATGGCAAAGAGTTGATATATTTTATTTTTATCATCTGTGCACTATGTTTACAAAGTTTTGTCAAGTTTATCACATTTTCTGAGATGTATGGCTACTAATAGTTCCAAGATCTCAACCATGAAGCAGATTTTTTTCACTGCTCGGAAATTAATCTAATTTTATAGTCTTCCCAGGGAGTCCCACTCCCTCAAAGCACTAAGCAATTGGGAGAATTCTTCTTTTCATGTACTTATACGTGTCTTGTACATAGAGACAGAAGGCAAAAAATTTTAAAGAGAGAGAAATCTATGCTGCAGTTTTCACTGCACCTCATTTTAACTAGAAGGTAATCTAGGTGACGCTTAAGGTTACAATGGCTGACCCAAACACATCTGGCTGGAAAGTCAGTGTGTGGGCATCAGCATAGTTTGGTGAAGCCATGATGAAGTTCTTGAATAAAGAATACAGAATAAGTACAGGATAAATTTTAAAAAGCAACCCTGAAGAAAGGGTGTGATGGAATTAAGCACCAGCTTGCTTGTGTACCTTTCTTAACTCCCAGTATGAATTCAAAGGCCAACAAATTTTAATATTTCATCTGTTGAGATGTTTTGGGGATTGACAGATTTACTTATCTCAAGTTTCAAGTATGTTTATGCTTTTGTAGGTCTGGTCATGAATACAAACTATGTTAACCTAATCCTCTATATTTGTGTTTATTTCTTAAAATTAACTCAGTCTTCTCATAATAAACACAATCTTCTGTCTTAAATTTACTCAGTACTAGGCCTTTTTTTCAGTAAAAACAAGATGAAAAATAAATCATTGTGTTCTGGAACTGTTTTATAGAGATCCATTACAAGTGCATAACATTTAAACTAAACTACAAAAAAGTCTGGCCATATCTACTGAGTAAACCATGTCTGCAGAATATTATTTTATCTTAAAGCCAAATTCATGAGAGTGATAACCAGCTGAAAGTGTAACTGAAGCAACAGTGTTGCATCACACATTTCCAGGTGACCAGATTAATCTTTCAGGAATAAAATTTCAAAAGCTGTTTTGCAGGACAGTCTATTCATGAAGTCTGCTTTTTGCTTAAATTTTTGGTTTGGGGAATTATATCTGATATTATCATCCACTATACTTATTTTCCTCAATTATGGAGCAAAGACTGGAGCTAAATAATCTGTATGAATCACATGTATAGACGAAGGTATATAATTGAAAACATTGAGACTGAAAGTAGCCAGGGACACATATGTCTGATACTGGAAGTCAAGTAATGGTGTTTGTGTGTTAGATGAAGCAGTGCCAACTAATCCCACCCCATCATGAAGTCAGGTTAGGGAGAGAAGTGGACGTTGGTCCCTGGTTGCAGCATAGTACCTGCTAGATGTCCCTACTGTGTGACAGAAGGCAGTGGTCCAGTTGACAACAATCTTCTTTGCTCCATGAATGCTTCAAACAGAAGCAAAACAGAAGAGAAAGAAAAGGTGCAACAATGTTTATGTCTCTTCATACGTTTTTGCTGTTAATTTTTCTGAGAAGGATAAAGAACAATCTGTCACTTACTTGTTGCAATTTTTGTGAATGAGGAATGGATGTAAAAGTTCTTCTTTCTCTCCTGCTTGGCTAGCAATGCTCCTGCTGCAAAGGAATTCTGTGAGGAGCATGAATGCCCTGCCAGATGGAAAGATGCAAATGAGGAAAACTGCTGTGTCTATCATGCCAACATTCATTCCTGTCCTTTGGCCTTCATGGTTAGTGTGATGGTACAGCATAATGTGGTCTGTTCTTGCTACTGGATGAAACATCATTTTAATAATCAGGTTGAAGTTCATGAAGTCTTTCTGTGATTACAATTACACCAAATCTATAAAACCACTGTGGCAATGTCTGTCAGTTTCAGAATTTTTTTGCACGGATGCTGAGGCCACAAAGCAAGTGTCTGGATCTTTGGGCAAGGCAGTATCCAGAATCTCTCATTATGTTTAGTGGGGCCAGTTTCATATCTTTGTAGTTACCTGACTGGGATTGCTGTGCAGTCAACAAAGAAAGTAAGACAGATCATTGCATTCTAAAACAAACAGGGCAAATTTTCTGTTGGAGGTATTCCTGTCTCTCCAGCTTATAGAGGGAACATGAATTATTTGCTTTAATTAATGGAGTTGAGGGAGATGAATATCTCTGGCTGTGACTCACAGAACTGAAGCCTGTATACACATTTCTCCATTATATCAGAGTAAAATGAAGAATCAAAATACAGGATAACAAAATTTGTTCATGTAGTATTAGCAAGATCCATTCTTAGCTTGCCTGCTTGGCCTGTCTCTCTTTGAATGAATACTTAAAGCTCTGTTTTTAAAAATATAGTTTGGAACATGTTATTTTTTTTTAATCTGTGAGATAAGCCTTACCTTGCATACTAAACTTCATGTAGTTGCTCAGTTTTTCTAGTTGATCTCCCTTCTGGAAATGTGGCACATTCTTCCTGATCAGAGATGGTGTAATAGAAAACCTAGTCTGCACATCTTGCAGCTGTTTCGCTGTGTGAAGGCCTAATTACTCCACAGGAGCTCTACTTTGCTTCTTGGCAGTCCCTTAGTAAAGCTGTTTTCTTAAGGACTCCCTGAGAGCCTTAGCTGGGACCAGAGCTTTGATTTAAAAGAGGAATCCCTGTGGACCATCACACCAATACTTTTTTTGAGAACCTGTAGACGGAGGGGTTCGAACAAATTCTGCTAACGACCAATGTGATCAACAGTGTTCTGCTTTATTTACATAAGCTGCTCTTTTATACACTTCCAATACACCCCAGCTCATGATCACTCTTAAGCTGTTGGATCCATGAACTAAACACGCATTATTAACACACTTTTAATTGGATTACTACAGATGTCCATACAGAGTGAAATCATTATTTACCTTCTGGGACTCCTCCCTTATTTTGGCACAGGTTTCTCTTTGTTTCAGACCAGAAGGTCCGTTATCAATATAGTTCAGCATTCCCACACTGTCTGTGCCCGGTTATGTTAAGGCTGGGCTACAGAAATGCAGGATGGATTGCTCACCACAATCCTGTTCTCTCCACAAGAACCATAGCAAAGAACTTCAACATCCCGCCACTATCATGACCTCTCCACTGTTTCTTACTTTCACAATTAGTTCTGCTTGGAATTAAGGTGTGGAAATGGCAAAAGCATGTTAGCCAACATGCATCATCTGGCTTCTTCATAATCCTGTAAATGCTTCAGTTCCTGCTTAGAGTGACTTTAAGCAGATTGACAGATTGCCTGTCAAACAGCAAGGGTATGAGTATCACTGCATAAGATTAAACATATACTTCAAAGAAAGTTTTTTCCATTGTTTGAGGAGGTTTTGATTTTCATTTTTGGGGGTTTTTTTTCAGTATCATGGGTTTTAAAAAATTCTAATTTTTTTGCTTGACTGTATTTCTTTTGATTTAATCTATTTCTTATAGTCCTTTGAAACAAGTACCTGAAGAAATATCTGGAGTTGGGAGGCAGACTTAATTCTTTCAAAAAAAACCAGAAAAATACAAGATCTTTGGACAGCCAAAATAGTCCTCCATGATTGCAGTTCTAGGAGGTTTACATCTCAATAGCTTTATTGATAAATCCTGTGCAAACAGACAATGAAGAGGTGCTTCCCTTCCTCGCTAAAGAAGTGTGGGGGGGGGAAGCTGCTGTGTCAAAAGTGAAACTTCAATAAAACCCCTTGAGAAAAGTATTAAAAGTGGCATATGATTCTGGTTCTAACACAGTAAATTCTGAATAAATGAATTAGCTTCATAGGACTACTCATTCTGTGAGTACACTGCTGAGGCTCATGTATTGTAAAAAGTAACAGTATTCATGATATTTTAACTCAGTATAGGAACAATTGCTTTTCTCTTATTTTATCTTTTATTTGTCACAGAACAGCGTGGCTTGTGTTTTGGCATATTAATAGATTTTTTTATAAAATATCCCTTTATTTGCTGTTAGAGAACATAAGTAATTTTGAGAATGTAAAAAAGAGGAGCTAGGACTTTCATTGTGTCATGGTTTACTGACATAAGCGATATGTCTACTAAAGGGTAAAGGAGGAATTTGTGGTCCATGGATCCCAGATGATGGTCAGATATTTACTCACACTTTGTCTACTGCTGGAAAAATGAGCCAAAGAAACTGGACTGCCAAGGTAAAGTATATTTATTGCATATAGCACTTTTACCAGGTTTGCTCTTTTCAGAGCTTACTTGCTAGTAATTTAAAGCAGTTCATGTATACAGTCCCCATCTCTTTTATTTGTGTGTTATGTGTGTAAATGATGAGTATAGTTGAGTAATAACAATTCCCAACTGACTTGACTTGAAAATATAAAGATTTATGCCTTATGTAGTTAGTGGAAGTAATGGGGATGGGAGGAAAAGGAATACGGTAACCTGTCCATTTAAGGCCAACACTAACAATATACTGCACTACTGACTGGACTGTGTTGCAGGTTCCCATGATCATTAGGGGGTTTCTACCTGTCAGAAATAACAGGGAAGCAAACATGGCAGAATGCACAGGCCTGATAGCCCTGCTTGGTGAAAAGAATACACACCAAGAGGGCAGTCAGACCTCCCTTTCTCACAAGAGCTGTGTCTTCTGCTTCCGTTTGCCTGCACAATGAAGGACACCTGTCTGAAAAAAAAGCACAAATTCTTTTGAAAGTCATCACAACTGGACAGTTCCTATTGTAAAGCCTAGTGTATGCAAGAGAGACTTTGATGCTTGCTGCTTTGTTCACTTGTTTGGCAGGTTGTTTTAGTTCACCTGGGTGTGACTTCTCTCATTGCACACGTCCGAGTTGGGAGAATGCAAGCTGCTCTGGAAGCAAAAACCACAGTCTTTCCTGCAGTAGGTATGATATAAAATGAAAATGTGAGAGAACTGCTTATTGACTGCAAATCTCAATGCTTTTATTATTCATCTATGGTTACCAAGAGCAAATATACCTCCTACCCTAACTTAGCTTTGAAAATAAGCAAATGTCTTTCTAAAATTCTTCTTCTCATAACACTGAATATCTGACAAAGTGTTTGAGCTTCTAACACGTATTAATCTGGAACAGCAGAAAGCCGATCTTGTCAAATAAATAAGGTCAAATACTGTAATGAATGGCTTCAGATACTACAAGGCTTGTCTACAGTTCATGGGGATGTGAGAATATTCTTCTAAAAAATGTTCTGAGGGTCTGGTCACTCTTCATGTGAAGGGGAGCAGACAAGTCTTAAGCAAATTGGATTGGTAGAAATCTGTATGGGTTCTCTTTTTCATATTAAAATAAAATTGGTCCCAAATGCATCAGTCTTTCATTCACTTTTAGCATAGCTTTATGAAGGGAAGCAGAAAGAACTGTAACAAATCTCTTAGCAATGTATAATTTAAAAATTGGACTTTGTTTCATAAATTAAACACACAACCTGAAGAAACAGATTGGTTAAAATAGGAGTGTCATCACAGTACTCATCACAGTAATCTTCTGGAAATTTGAGAATATATTTCCCAGTGTTATGGAAAAGAAATTAAAAAAGGACTGAAGCAACTCCAGTGAGAATAGAAGTATTTAGCTATAGAATTTTCTATTAATTTAAAGGCAACAGCAGCTGAGTTTTCCAGGAAACTTACACTACATCAGAAAAGAAATTTTAAAAATGCAGCTTTACCCCTGAGGCAGAAAGTGACTTCTGTTATTATCCTGGCATTATCCTGGAATTAATAGGGCTGAGACAGAATTATTACTGAGCAGTAGATTTTGTTTTGTTGAGGCTTTTTTTTTTAAAAAAAATACATAGTGACATTATTATATTGAGCTCGTCTCACAAGGCTGAAGTACAGCATTATATTAGTTTAGTCACACAGGTAAAATTGAAAGACCATTCAGGACATGAGAGAAGGAGTTTTGTCCTTCACGGCTTCTGTTTTACATCGCATCAGATGCTGCTGATAATTTATATAAAACCTTGGAGTAAAGGAAATCCGTGAAGTATGGGTTGTAAGATTTCTTTCTGCAGTCCCCAGTGTATTCTACTGCTGAAGAAGGGTCACTGGCTTCTGGGGATCACAAGGACTGGATTAAGTAAAAAGAATATAAGAGGAAATGCCTGCCTTGAAGAATTTTGAGTTTCAGAAAAAAACCTCATATGAACAATGAAAACCACAGTAGTAGTGACGAAGTGTTTTATACACATAATGTATCAAAGCCTCTGGTATAATTAACATTTAATCTGATCAAAGAGATACTGCATCACTTCAGAAATTCAGATTGCTCTTTCAGCTGCTGGGGTGATATCTCTAAATTCTTCAAAATATATTATTTCTGGCACTCTGAGGTTTCCCAGCTCAAGAACCATGTGTTTAGATCAGGATACTATCTCATAAATGGACAAAACTGCCTTAAAATATTCTGATAGGTGTTTCCTTTTCTAATCAGTCTGTGGAGATGGCTTTTGTGAGGAAGAGGAAGGCTGCTCTATCTGTCCAGCAGATTGTGGGGAATGCCCACTTTCTGCTGACGCCAGGATAGCAATTGCCTTACCAGTATGTTTAGTCTGCACTGGCTTCATTTTGACAGTCATGGTAAGTCTCCTTTCTCTCCTCTTCCATTTCTTTTCTCTTACTTCCATGATTTTACTGGATAGAGTGGAGCTCTCTCTTAGTAAATGGAGAGAACTTCCTCATCCAGGACCTCTGTGCTGTGAAAGAAAGCAGAAAGAAGGGAAACAACTATTAAGGCTTCTTTACAAGTGAAGTCTCATTGTACTAGGAATTTTCATTCTGTAGAAGAGAAGACTGAAGTAACAGTGGGGTGGATATATGATTGTAAAGGGGGAAGAGGTGTTTCAAAATGGGAAGTAGGGGATGCCAGAAAAACAAGGTTACTTTTCACTCACAATAAAACTGTTATGAATTAACTGCTTAAAAACCATATGGAAGTCAGAATTATATAACAATTAAAAAACAATTCAGGTAAATTCATTAGGGGACTAGCTCCTCTAGGGCCATTAAATGTCAGAGTCCAAATAAACTTACAATGCAAAACATTCAAATTGAGATATTCTCAAAAGAAATAATGGGAAGAGAATCTTTATTTTTCTGTTTTGGTTGGTTGGGTTTTTTTAATAGGCTAATTTTCTTAGTGTAACTGAACCAGCTTGGTTCAGTTCAAAGGGATTCATTTTGCATAGTAGTTATCAATTATTATAACAGACTCATGAAGGAAAAACAAAAAGGGAATGAGGAGTGTATGAGTAATCAAGAAGCAGTTTTGTGTGTCTTTGAATGAAAAAGTCTGTAAAAAGAGGAGAGAGCATGCTATTATGGCCTATTGCTTCACAGTGCTTCTGGGAAAGATGATCAATAACACTTATATATCTGCATCTTGAAAAAAAACTTTTATAATCTTCGTAACAAAGATTTAACAGGTGAATGTGGCAGTTGTACAGTCATTAAACTGACTGTGTACCTATAGATCATTTGTTTGGAGCTTGGCCTATAAATCCTATACAATAGGATGCTCTTTCCTCAGGGATTCCTTCTCTTTCCATCTTGTCCTGCAGTTGCAGTAGGCAACTGCATTGAGGGGGAATGAACAGCAGAAGGCTGATGGTCCACAATTGAGGTACTAAGGGATGCCTGAATCACAGTAAGATTTTTTTTCTCTGTTCTGGGCCTCAGTCTATAGCTTTGTCAGTTAGGAACAGAAGCAATGTTGACAACTATTTGAGTATTTAAAGTTTATGGTAACTGTCCTGTGAAACCATATGATCTGACAGAAATGTGTAATGGGACAGATGAGAAATTCAGAAGGTTTTAAATAACAGGCATTAACACTTTAGAAAGAGTAATGAAGCTTCTTGGCCTTGCATAGCCTTATTTAAAGGTCTTGTAGCAAAATTTAGCTATTATTTCTGCTATTTTTCTGCAGGTTTTGAGTTTATATTTTTATTTCTTGCACTTAGTGCCATAGTCTAGTACCATGGTGGTAGTGGATCAAGGGTTGGACTTGATGATCTCAGAGGTCCTTTCCAACCTGGCTGATTCTATGATTCTGTGATTTCTGCATACATGTTCCTATATGTGTAATGATATAGCAATGATGTAATGATATAGCAATTATATAATGATAACTCTTCAATAACAGCATCTTTTTTTTAAAAAGTTTTATCGGTTTTATTGTAGGAAGACAGGAAAGATTATTTTATCCAATTCAGTTACTGATATAATGTAAAAAGAACCATCTGGGAAACTAATGCCTTCTTTAATCATTCAAGTAGAAGAAAGGATTCATCTGATATTAAGTGTCTATAGCAAGCCTCGTAGTCACTTCTTGCTAATATGTCTTTGTACAGTCATACTTTTGCAAGACAAAAGTAGATTTCTTTCCTCAAAAACATTTTGAAATAAATGGGATAAAATAATTTTGATTTAATGGGCTGTATATTTGTCACAAATTTCTCCCAATATATGTCGATGTAATCTCCACACAATGTTCCTTGTGTATTAACCGGGCTTTTGTCACCTGTTTCAAAGAAAACATGCATCATTCCTAGTATAATTCCACACTCTTGGAAATGCTATAATGATGGTAATATGCTGCTTTGATTTGACATCTTGGCATTGACTGCAGCCAAGAAAACTGTGTAATTTAATCTGGTGTTCATTTGAAAGCATGTATCTATACTTTGTACGTTAGTTTTTCACATTAGCTCTACAGAAAATTAGCTATTAGATCAATGCCTTCTTCATTCATGCTTCAAGTAGCCAGAGATTCCCTACCTGATATTCTTTATGCTGGAGTATTTGACAAAAAATGGCCTAATCTGTAGACTGGGGGCTAATCCTATCACAAGATATAAGACACACTGCTCCTTATCTTGGAGTTGGGCTGTACAGTGTTCTTGTCATGCCCTTACATAGCGTAGCTCATGTCCATGACATGAGGTGATGTGAGCCACTCATTTGGTGTACAGGCTGAGATATAAAGGCATAAACATTGACAATAATGGAGAGTTTATAGCCAATGCAAAATATGACATGTAATTAGTTTTAGACTATAGACTGTAGAGTTTTTAATATATTTATTATATGCTGTTTTCTTGAAAGCCTGTTATTAATATGTTTGGTTCTAATGTTACTCGTAAGATTTATGTTGATTGTTTAAATATCAGATTTTGTTTGGACACTTAAATATTTTCATATTTGATAAAAATAATCTCTGGTTTAATTTCTTCAAAGACATTAGGGCTACATGAGGAATGATTTTGATTTATTTTTGTAGTGCCTTCAATATCAGAAACAAAAGATGCTTTGGGATGAAAGCTGGATTATAGACTTCACCTGTATCAAACAAGGTTGGTAACTTGTCATTTTGATGCTGTAATCAGTTACCTTAACAATTTTGAGAAACAATCTTCATTATAAGTCCATCTTTACATTTTAAGGGTCTCACAAAAAGTGAACCAATCTGTGAAAGACATATCCAACATTTCACCCCTGTTACCTCTGTGAACTGATCACTGATATTTGTTTATTGAAGCTTTAGATGTCCAAGTTATTTTAAATAGTTTCCTTCTTTTTATTTACATTTTGTATTTACATATGATTTGTGGATGTATCATTCTGTATAAGTTGCCTCTCTGAATTGCACAAGTATGATCTTAATTTCTCTCAGTGTATGCAGTCTCTGACTTGCTGCAAAAAGCAATTCATTGTGGCCAAAGATTCCTTTTCTATTTTATCTTCTGACTATAAGTTATGATTTAATTAGTTCTAATTAAACAAATTCATAATTAAGTCAGATCTTATTATATGCTTTACTGTGCTACAATTAAAATAGGCATAGATTATGTACTTTGTTGTCCCTTGATCTAGCATTCAGAAGGAAAACAATACCTAGACCTTCAGAAAGGGTAAATTTGTAGAAATCTGCTGTGATAGGCCTGTACTGATGCACACTCTCTCACTGTGTGCATCTGTGAGGAATTGCTAAGCAGATGTCTGGTTTATCTGTGTTGTGTTACTGTGTTGCCAGTGTCAAGATGTTCTTGTGATAATATATAGTAGAGATACTTTCAGCCTTACACTTGAACATCAATTTTTGTGTAGCTTTGATATGACATTCTTTTTGCTGTAATAATACATTTTGGCTTAGAAATTAATTTAATTACATAAAAGAAAATTAATTTCAATCCAGACTTGTGAATACAGAAATGGAGGAAAGTGTCTTTCATTATAGCAAATGTAACAGGAACAAATTTTCAGCTAATAGTGTATCAGAAAATGTCATAAACATCACACATGAGGAGAAACTTTAGAAAGGGACTGAGGGAAATTAGAAACATGATCAAAAAATAACACATTAAAAATTAGTTCGAAAAATTAAAGAAGAAAGACAAGCTTTCTTGGAGAGAAGACTGCAAAGCAACAATACTGTTTAAGACTTAGGAGTGATAATTAACAACTTAATGAGGACTGATAACATTATGAGATTTGGTAACAGCCAGCATATCTTCTCTGGATAAAGCTGTTCAGAGATGCCCATTATAGTCTGAAATGCACAGTTATCTAAAATGGAAACACATCATCAGTGTTCTACCCAGAGTATGCAGCCTGTATGATGAAAAATGAGCCTTATTTTTTCAAGAAAACTGCTTTTTTTTTGCTTTGCATCACATATGGAGATATAGATGTACACTGTTATATGTACACTCTTATTCTCAAAGCTATCTCAGTGCTTTCTAATATATTTCTGGGTGGAGTGCTGTAGAAAGTCTTAAAATGTCAATGCAATTTTGACCTGCATATGGATAATACTATGGTGTGGGAACATGGCAGTTCTGATTCAGGTTGAGATGCTGAAATTTCTCAGGAGTGGTTTGTTAGATACCTCTACCAGGGAGACTTGAGAGGTCTCAGCAATTCTGAGACTAATTTGCTAAATCTGGATTTTTATTGGAGATGGTTACACGTTAAGTAATTATTGAATCTCTTTTGAAGTCCTTTTTGTCACCTTAATCTGGTCAACAGAGATTAAAAAAAACATACATCGAGATCACTGTGTGATCTTTCTGCATTGTTGCTCTTCTCTAACTTCAGTCTGATGTCAGAATCACTTCCCACATTCCTGTACTTTACAGAGTTCTAGGAGCTCCAAATAGACTTGTTAAAGTATAGCACAGGGCTTGCTCTCCTTCCCTGGGTTCTGTCCTCAGCATCTATGTAGCAGCAAGGCTAATCATCTCAGGGGCAGAGAAATAAAAATTGCATCAGACCGTGAAGATTAGTGAGAAAGATCTATGGCAATGAATCATATTTGGAAGTATTTTTGTTTTTATGCAGCAGTCACATTTTCTGTGTTAAGTGTTTACAGGAGCAGCTGAAATGTAAAGATTTGGAGAATTCCCTTTATTTGTTTGCCTCTAGAGTCTCTGCCTATCCAATAATAGGCATCTTCAGGTGACTTTTCTCATCCCACATCCCATTTAGATCAAGTCATACGGACAGCAACAGGAAGCATGTTGAGTGCTCCCCCAGCACGCAGTGACTCCAACGTCAGCTGTGTCACTGCTCTGAGCTCTTGCACAGCAGCTGCCAACATGTCCAGGAAACAATATTTCACCCAGACTGGGAGATAGTAAGTCAATGTATTACTAATTTAATGCAGTGCCTACTATATTACAGTTTCAACTTTATTTCTGTTTTCACCACTTTAGTGTTGAATAGGCAATAAAAAAGTTTGAATTTATCTTGTTAGGCCAAATCTGCTAAGTTAAGGTCATCATCTGACTTCTGTACCAAATACTGGCTGTGCAGTATTTTATATGTCTGGCTTCTGTTTTGGCTTTCATTTCTTCTTTTCTCTTAGGTACTACAGTCTGTTAATAAATTGCCCTTGCTGTCTGAACACATTTGGAACCTAAGCTTTTATGAAGCCCTTTGTCTAAAATGCAGGCAGAACACAGCTAAGTTCTCTGCACATTAGAAATCTTGTCCTTAAATCAGCTGATGTGACTGAATGTTCAGAGCGTTTCACCTCTGGATCAAATTATAAAGGTGTACATCCTATAACTATGTAGACAGATGGTATAGGCATATCTTGTTATCCAGAAAGCAATTTTTCACATAAAAGTAATATAAATAAGAGGTAGGAGTGGAACATGTGCAAAGATGGAAGCAATACTTACCACTGAAATACACAGGGCAAGATCTGTGCTTTGCACGATAAAGAAGGTTAGTTAGGATCATTGGCTGGGGGAACAGCTGCTTTTTCAGCAGACTGTGGAAAATCACAGCCACTTCACTGATGTAACACTGTATCCAGTATTGATCTTTTACAGTAGGCATTTTTGCTGCTTCTTTCTGAATGGTGACGTTTTCATAATCATTGGCATTATCATTTTCCTCAGATGACTCAAAGTTAAAAATATTCAGCAAGGGTGAAAAATGTAGGAATGGGGCATTCGGTCTCATTGGCAAAGCACCTACAACTGCTACACCACAGACCCCATACTCTCTATTTACATGGTGGATATCACTTAAATTCTTTCAGATATCTCCACTGGATTTCTTTAATAAGGAAAAGAGTTGTCTGTCGAACTCAGCTGCTTCATTGCTGAGAATGCTTAACGCCATGAGAGCAGAAGTATGTGAAATGAGAGTGAGGCATCTACAGAATGGTAGCCAGAAGTAATGAACAAGAAGGGATGTGGCTACATGTCCTTCTCTTGCTCTGACATTTCCTTTGCTGCAATTCCATCATTGAACTGCCTCACCTGTCCCTAACACTCACATTCCAAATGTTGTCCACAGATCAAGGTTGCTTGAATGTAATCACTAATTCTTCCTTTGTCAGTAAAACGGGTCCTGTCACCTGTCATAGATTCAGATTTACAACCACGTATGGAAATGCTTAAATTCTCTGCCTCATCTCTAATTATATGAAGCTGTTTCCCTTTAGGAAACATATCTTGTCCATTTTTGTAGCATTGCTGTCTTAGAAATTTGTCCTAAAACTCTATGAACAGCACTTCATTCTGTTTCAGTGATGGTAGAACGGTGGCCATAAAGAAAATAATGAAGAAGGCATTCACACTATCTAAATCCATACGTAAAGAAGTAAAGCAAGTGAGGTAAGAAGTGAAATCTGAAAAGCGTTTTTCCATTTTTACACTGGTTCTTTAGGGTTTAAAAGCTTTTGAAATGTGACCGTAAATTCATATTCCTCTTTCTTTCAAATTTTGGTTTAGCACCAGATCAAAATCTCCTTAATCAATTTCTTTTCCCCTACATTGTGAGAAAAGGCATTTTCCAGCTACTATGTAAAAAGCAGGGGGGACAGTCACGAAAATTGCTGTTGTGTTGTGATTTCTGTTGATTATCACAGGGAACTTGACCATCCCAATCTTTGCAAATTCATTGGAGGTTGTATAGAAGTCCCAAATGTTGCCATCGTCACAGAGTACTGCCCCAAAGGCAGCCTGAGTGATGTGCTCTTCAATGAAGACATTCCTTTGAACTGGGGTTTCAGGTAGGAAAAAAAGTTTTGAAAAGTTAAATGAGACATCCTGTGATATTTGCTGTTTAGGGAAAGATGTAATTTTAGATGATGTCCTTGGAGAGAGAGGCCTGTACTGTGATATGGAGAGAATGAAGAGAAAAAAAAGCAAGCAAATTCAAATATCCAGTCCAACTTGTTTTCCGTTTTTGGTTTTTTTTTAATAAATCATATGTTTAGTGCTGGTCATGCTAAACCCGTGACTTTTCAACTCTCTCTCTAGAGACACCGGCAAAAACTGCTTTAAAACCTTTTTCCCTATGTAACTTAATTTTGTTCACAAATATCTCAAGCATCCTTATTTAACTAAAAATCACTGCACCTTTGTTCAAGAAGACATATTGATTACTTTGTTAGCATATCTATAAATGCTTCATTATTTGTACCAATACAGAAAATGAGCTCATATTGTCAGTGATACTTCCACAAAGGCAATGACATTGTATTTTGAAATTGATCTTCTTGACACTCCTTTTCTGCTTCTGCTTTATGTTTGCCTTGAGCAAAGAAAAAGATTTTCAGGAAAGAAACCTTCCAAATAGAGTGACAAAGTTAATAAAATTGTTTCTCTTGTAAATGTTTGAAAACACTCCCAAGGATACAAAAGTATTGGCAATTTCTAGAAGAAACTCAGCTGTTTTAATAGAGGCTAAAGGCCTGCAGGCACAGACAAACAAGTGGAAGTTAAGGGCTTTCAGCCTTAAATCTTTTGGAAAATTGAGCAGGGGAACACAAATTGAAAGCTATAAGGTGGGCTCCTGTAAACTTCAGTAGGGTTTGGAGCCACTCTTGACCAAAAGTTTACCAGAAATACCAGCTTACTAATTTTTGTCTTTCAGGTTTTCTTTTGCTACTGATATTGCACAAGGAATGGCTTATCTTCACCACCACAAAATGTATCATGGACGGTTGAAGTCTAATAACTGTGTGATAGATGACCGGTGGGTTTGCAAAATTGCAGGTAAAAAGTAGACAAGAAAAAAAAATTCAAAACTGTCTGCTAACCCACTAATGTGTACAGATTTCACACTCACCACTCCTCCCACGTGCCTTCATGCTGATGGTTTATATGGAATTGCTGACTGTACCAGATTTCAGTAGAAGTGCCCTGTGCTGAAGCAAGTTTCGTGTTATATTATCGAGTCAATTAATATGTGTCACTGAGGCACACATCAGACCCCAGAAATGATGGAGTTTGTCAACGTCAGCCTGAGCAGAAACTCTGTCTCCTTCTCAGTTTTGATACAGTGAGAAAACTTGAGCCATGGACAAAGATGTGTAGTAATGCTGACTGATTGGTAAACACAGTGTAGTTTCATGGAGAAAAATAAACTCAACTCAGAGCTTTTCAGTCCTTTACACAAAACTGAATTATATTCTCCCAGAGACAGAGCTACAGATCTGGTCTGCTCCCGATACAGGAAGACAGCCTGTGGAAATAGGAACGTCACTGAAGAATCTAGTTTAGTTTGCAGCTGCCAAGGGGAATTAAGGCTATGATCATCTCTGCTACTTTCTCTCCAAAGAAGTTATCAGACCCTCTAACCCATAGCCATCCTAAAAGCAGCAGCAACAGATTTGTTTTTTAATGGAACATCCTATGACTAAGGCTTCTACACAGGGACAGGCCTGTTTCTCCTGTTCAGTATCCTACTGCCTTCAGAACTGCCTACTCTGCTTAGAGCCCGTTCTTGAAAAAAGCATAAAAAATAGACATAGTTGGATTACATCAGCTACATCACCTTAGCACAGTCCTCTCAGTTAAATCGGATCTCTGTGAAATATAAAAGTTACATAGTTATACTGTAGCAATTTCAAATTTTCATGACTTATCAGGATGTGATAATATCAAAACAACCTCACAAATAATGAATGCGGGAGCTATTTGAAAAATTACTTCCAACATAAAGAACTAATCTCTAAGACCATCTTATTTAGAGGTCACTCCAGATAAAAGGAGACATCTGCATCCAACCTTCCCATACACTCAACAGAGTGCTGTTTACGTAAGAAAGAAAACTGAAGTCGGTTGTTTTTTTTTTCTCTCCTCCCCGATTCTGAGTCATATGCTGAGCATCCCTTCTATATTATGCTAGAAGTATAGATGGAAAGATGTTTCACATCTATGCTGCCTTTGTTCTGATGCTAGTGGTGTGCAAGTAACCCACCATCTGCTTTTCAGTCGTTAGTCTGTCTAACCAGTAATTACTTTAGTAACCTGCCACCAGAGATAAATATCAAGGGACAAAGTAGAACAAAAACCTGCATTTACATGCCAGCTCTTGCACTGAGGTGAGACTATTATCTGAATATAATTTGATAAAATCATAAAATAATTCTGCTTGGAAGGGGTTTTGTGGTTCAACTTGCCTGCTGTTATGCAGTCCAAATTCCCTGCTGTTATGCAGTCCTACCTATATATTTGGTTTCCAGGTGCTATATTTGCAATTGTTTAGGGAGGCAAGACCACCAAAAGCATATTATTTCTAGACTAAGATGTGTATTTAAAATAGAGAAAATTAATTCCTTTAGACTAGCCGTGTTACTGTCTACTATTTCATGTGTTTCAGAGAAGTACCCACTGAAGAGTTTGCTCCCTGTTTTCTTTCATGTTAGATTATGGTTTGCAGTCATACAGAAAAGAAGATTCTCCCGAGGGATCAAGCTCATGCCAGCAGCATTTGATACAGATTTACACAGCTCCTGAAACATATTCGCTTTCAGAGTTTGAACCCAATTCTATGACAGATGTCTACAGGTAGTTAAGTTTTCCTGATCTTGCACTTAGTAATCTCATCTTGAGTATATTTAAATGACAATTAGGCTCAGAATAATTCTGTTGTCTCTCTAGGTATATGTTTGATCATAGATTTTAATGGATTGGCCCTGGAATACAGAACAGCATAGATATCACAGGATCTTCTTATTCAAGGCAGATAACCAAATACTGAATTCACTGAATATAAGTGGAAAGTTTGCCAAATGAATTATAAGGAGTCACTCTAAACTGGTAGATAAAAAGGCATAAAGATGTGCTACTATCTCCTTATCCATTTTATTTTTGTTGCTGCTTCTTATGAGAAAGTAGATTATTTTCAATAATGGCAATACTTTGAAAGTTAATAGAACCAATGTTCCAGGATATCACAATACACATATACATCCCATAATTTTATAATTAATATCAATACATTAGTTGCTGCATATACACAGTGACATTTTTTGGTTTACAGAGAAAAAAATAAAGGTCAGAAGAAGAATGGATGCACTAGTGATAACTTCATCCTTTTCCCTTTGAAAGCCTTTATAGAAGATCACTTTCCAATGGCTTATTTGGCTATCAGGTTTAGCCCTCCAGGGGTGGATAACGTCTATCCAACCATAGAATCACAGAATCATAGAATCGATTGGGTTGGAAAAGACCTCAGAGATCATCGAGTCCAACCCTTGCTCCAACTCCAATCTGTTTACTAGATCATGGCACTAAGTGCCATGTCCAATCTCAGTTTAAAAACCTCCAGGGACAGTGAATCCACCACTTCCCTGGGCAGGCCATTCCAATACCTGACCACTCTCTCTGTATAGAATTTCTCAGATAAGTGGGATTATGATTGTAAACAAATGTATGCATATTAAATTTGTTACAACACTATAAATTTTAATCCATTCTGTCAGATTACCTAAGCAAGAATTTGAGATCTCATTAGTATTTATGTCTATAGGCTTAAACATGTCCTGAGAATTTGCCTCAAAATAGTTCAGCTAAGGCAGTTTGCGATTGTGTGGGTATTTCTGACTACTGCCATTTGTCTTGTGTCAATCTGTACTTTTTCAATATGGATTGGTGTTAGAAAGTACTGTGCTCCAAGTAAACAATAATTTTAGGATTGTCTTATACATTCCAGTTTATAATTGCCACGAAAATGTGTCCTAGCCTTGTCTGTTCTCACTTTGTTCCTGTTTGGAACAGATATTGCTACTTGACTTTGCAGGCAGCTCGGCCTCCTGAAAGAATTTCTTGCCAAGGGCTCCCCTTAAAATAGTCTTAAGATCCACTTTACTCATGTCATACATGACTACAATAAACTTTTGAAGGATTCAGTGAATCTATCTTGCTGTTAATCTGCGTATTTGCAAAATCCAGGTCTTCTCTTGTGGTACTGCACTTACTCCTTTCTTGGTTTAAAAAAAAAAAAAAAAAGATAAAATAGTAAGAGATAAAATCAGAAACAGGACAGGGGAGATGATAGAAATGTACCCGGTACGATTAAAAGGCCTATCTTCTTATCAGGGCTATTCTTCAGAATTTGCATTTTAACAAATTTTGTGTTGGATGATATGAGCAGGAGCTAAGCTGTCCTGATACATATGTGTGGGCTCACTGGCCAGAGAGCAGTGACTCAGTCTTGAAATCCTCAGGTTTTATATGTGCAAAAATTCCATTAATATTTCTGAAGGTATGGCCCAAACAAAAAATTAGGAGAAACTTCAGGAGTGGGACTTGTAATTTACTGTGCTCTTACAGATGAATCATTTGCTTTTAAACTTCTCTAGGGAAAGTGTTGGTCATATGGAAAAGCTAAAATGGAAATGAGAACAGAAGCATGAAAGCAGCTCCTGATTTGAGCTGAAGAGGCTGTTACCACTAACAGTTTCTCCTAGATCAGCTCCTCTTGATTTGTAATCGTTATGTGAATCTCACTGTCCACTATGTTAGGACTTTATTGAGCAGTGCTGCTGAAGCTGAATTGAATCAATACTGCTTTATCAGAGTTACCATCATCTAATTATTCTCCTTTAAAATCTGTTGCAGCTTTGCTGTCTCACCAGGTTTGATATTGCTATGAAACATTCAGTAACAGATCTCTGAAAACACAGAGTAGTACACACAGCAGCACTGTTGCCATCCTTCCTTTTGAGATACTGGGCTTTCAGTCATACAACAGGGAAGAATAAGAAATCATGGAAAGAAGAAATCACTTACTCCATTGACTGTTATTTCATTAAGATTTTGCTTTGTTTTTATTCTGCAGTTATGCCATTATTTTACTAGAAATTGCCACAAGAAGTGACCCTATGCCAGTAAGTAAAGATAAACTATCTGTGAAATTTGCATGACTACTTTGATTCTGTATCTGCAGAAAACATAAACCAAACTTTGAGTAACTAAACCTTTGAGTTACTTTTTGAGCATGCGTTTTCCTTGTGAGTTTCTCGGTGCTTGTTCTGTTCGCATGGAACATTGCATTCAGGGCTTCCTCATACATCTACCTGTCTTCCTTTTTAGACCATTGAAGAAGAGCATGTGATAAAAATAATGTGGCTCCAAAACTAAATTTTGATTAGTTCTGTGAGGCTTAACGAGGGCAGGGAGGGGTGCAGAAAGAACATGTGTCCTAATATCTTCCTTTTTCTTCTGTTATTCCTTCCTTTTCCTGCAACGCAAAAGCCCTTTTAGTGGAATCTTGAATGCTAGAAAGGCAAATGAGCTCCTCTATATAAGGAAAATCTCTATTTTGCATGTGTCTTGTGATCAGTGTTAAATGGCAAATGCAAAAGAAAATGCACCTTGAAATTGCAACCAGATGGTCTGGATATGTAACTGTGCTCTCTCTGAAAGAATTTGCTTAACTAGAATTGTAACAATGAAGACCTGAAACTACCATTCCTACATTTCTAACAGTTTGTGAAAGATCAATATTTCTTAAAAAGTTCCCAATATCTTGCCAGGTATTCAATTGTTTCAAAAGTTGTTTATCTCACATAAACACTGAGATTAAAGCCTTTCAGCTATGAAAAAGCTTTTAGACAAGGTGACCTGGTTTAGAACAGTTATATGCTTTTTTCCTCTTCTTTCTTGCACTCTTATGTAAAACAGCAGAGCAGGAAGTGATAAGGAAAGATGTTATGTAAGTAATGATGATAATAGTAATATAATTTCAATGGCTGGCATGAAAACCAAATCAATACTTTCAACATTATTTAATCCCCTTTTCTCTAGAAAGATGGCATGCATTCAGCAGAATATTTTTGGTGCCCACCTTTGTCAGAATTAATTTCAGGAAAGGCTGAGAATTCTTGCCCGTGTCCTACAGATTACATAGAGGTAAGTAAGATACAATACTGTGTACAAAGATTCTTTACTGAGGTAAATTTAAGGCATGTCCCAGAATTTTTATGGCACCATGTAAATAAACCAGAAATCAAGTACTCCTCAAATAAGGCACAATGAAACAACTTAATATCCTTAATTTAAAAAAAAGCCATTGTGATAATAAAACATTCAGTTGCTCTCCCAAGCTTTCAATGTAATATATTATGGTTTTAATATTCAATCACTGATTTTTGTGTGTTTTCATTTTTTTATAAAATGTTGAATTCCATACATATTTTATGTCAGTAATATCTATTTAGCTTACTAACATAGGGCTTTCAAATAATGAAGTCTCTGTTTCATGCAAAGTATCAGTTTGGTTTGATTCTCATCCAACAGGTCTGTGTGATCAGTAGCCTCAAACTGCCCAATAAAGTACACCTCACCCTCTGCCCCCAGAACAAGATTGTGGTGTCCTTATTTCAGTTTCAGTGCAATATAACTGACTTCGCTGGTTTGTAGCAACCTAAATGTAACAAACTTCGCATTAGCAGCACTGGATTTTAGCTGGGAGTTACCATTCTTGAAGAGTAGTTGAGTTTTTAATCTTTTGTGAATTTTGTGTGCAGAGAAGTCCTCTGAAAACTGTATGTGAGTTCATCAGCATAACATTGTCTTAAAACATAAGACAAGAGCTTAAGCAGTGTTCAGCAGAAGGAATGTGTAATTCTAACACATGATTTCACTCAGTAGTATTTTTATGAACCGACATCCTTTGTTCAGCAAAAACCTGTAGAATTCCACATACCTTACTATAGCTCTGACACTTTTCACCAGCTGCAGATGACCAGTTTGCATGAAAAAATAGTAGTATTTAATTTCAAAACTGCCTATTCTTGGAATGATAAAAGGCTGTTTGCTTTTGTCACTCTTTTTCCCTTCTGCAGTTAATCAGAAGGTGCAGAAAAAATAATCCATCCCAAAGGCCTACATTTGACCAAGTCAAGAAAATGTTGTACAAGATGAATCCTAATAAAGTTAGTCCTGTTGACATGATGATGACTCTGGTAAATTGAGTTTTTTAATCTAATCCAAGTTAATCTGCTCACTTGCAATCACTTTCACCTCTATCCCTCAGGTTTATTTTTTGATCTCATACCCCTTTTTTGGTGAGAAAACCCAGTTATTTGTTCACCTCTCGTGGGCTAATTGTAGCTGTACTTCTGCTTGAGGCATAGCTTTCCTTCTCATTCAATTTCTGTCCTTTTTCTTAACTTTCTCAACTTCTTTGGGGATGAACACTTTTTTCAACCAAATGTTGTTTGGTGTTTAATGTGGTCACAGGATACTATATTTCCCTTTTTCCATGACTCAATGGTCTTAAAGTACCAGGGATATAGAATCCTGGCATGCCACAAATAGCATGTTTACAGATGCATTTTGAGCAGAGTATCTCAAGCCCATCAGCAGAGAAAGGAGATTCCTGCTTCCACAGCCTATTTGCCCCACACAAAGGAAGGATGCTAAAAGCAAAATGTAGATTAGCACAGCAGGGTAGTTTACCAAACAACAGCTTTTGATGAAAGGCTGAGACTTAGATACCTTTTGATTTGGTAAGATTTTAATCCATGTCTGCAGCCTGGTCTCTGCACTGTATTAGACCCCTAAGGTTTACAAGAACTGCTGTCAAGCAACAATCTCAAATCTAGATTCATAAATTTACCTAAGGAGAAACCTGATCTTTGGATTTTAGAAAAAAAATTAGGTGTCTTAGACCTGCACCTTTCCTTATCTCTGAGTGTTTTCCAAGCAGAATCATTCAAATGCTTAAATCATTTCGACTATGAATCTATTTCAGCAAAAAAATTATTTTATGCAATTCTCTATGTTTTAGATGGAGAAATATAACAAACATCTGGAGATACTTGTTTCTGAGAGAACCCAGGATTTATTGCATGAAAAACAGAAGACTGATCGTCTGTTGTATAGTAAGTTATAAATACTAGATATTCTTCTCAATAGTAATTTTATTTCAGCTGTCTGATTACAAATAGAAACCCTTTGATAGGTCATTATTTAATAGCAGGGAATGAATATAGTTTTCACTTTCGAAGCTGGAAAGATATTTAACTACTTTCTATACTTCCCCCCTAGAAATGAGTACACTCATCTGAGAGGTATGGCCCCAGAATCCATAGTGCTCTAACTTTGGATTTGCATGGCAGTCCTTCTGCTTAGTTATAAATGTTGGGGAATTGCAGTTGGTCACTTTTGATTGCAGCGTATCCTCTGGCATTCTGCAAGAAAAAAGGCATAGAGGAAGAGGAATAACACATATGAGAGAGAAAAAACGAAAGAGTGTGAAGGTGCAAGACAGGAGAAATAAAGACAATTAGAAAAACAAAACAGAGAAGTGATAGTAAACAAACCTAACACATGTAGAAAGCACTAGCAAAGAGTTGGCATGGAAGGAGTTAGTAAAATTCCAAGTCACACTGAAATCTAACCTTACACTTCCTTGGAATGTACAGATTTGGGGTTTTTTTGAACTAAAAGTTATGAGCCATCTGAAAAATCTGGACATGTTAGCAGTGAGAGTTACTGTGAATTCTCACATCACAACAGAGCAGATTTTGATGCCAAAGTGTTTTTTAATAATTATAATATTTCATGTTCCTGATCCTTGCTTTATACCTTTAAACAGGCATGTTATGTTTAATGTGTGATTTTATCATGTCAAAAGAGTAATGATGCTCTACTTTCTGCAACAGGTATGTTGCCGAAACAAGTAGCAGATGATCTCAGGCAGGGAAAACCTGCACAAGCTCAAAGTTACTCAAGTGCCACCATCTTTTTCAGGTAAACAAAAATGAAAGATAAGACTAGAAGTGACTCCTACTGAAGAAACTTCTAGGCTTCTAATAGAGGTGAAGCTCCTAACTGAGTACAGAATTTCTGTCTAAGCTGCCATCTATTGTGCTAGGTGTCTCTCCAAAAGAATGTTTTCCAAAATTCTCACACCACTTCAGTTTTTAATTTTAAATACTTAAATAAACAATGAGATTACTGTGGAGCTCTAACATGCAGCAGAACATCACTTTACACGTGTTACACATACATGAATGTATGTTTCATAATATAGGCCTAAGTAAAGACTCCAGCATTTAGTTGTGTAAAGAAAATTGTCTATCCTTGCAGTCCATGTGAATTTACAGGTTTAAATTTTTATGTGTGCATGAAGCAACATATAAATGGTATGCCTTCACTTGTCATAAATGAACAGATACTAAATTCCCTTTTTTCATTTTTACATAATGTAAAATTGAAGATTACTTAGTCTGTTGTAGATTGAAGTCTATCTGTAAAAATGGTTTGCTGCATTGGTAAGCAAAAAGACTTGGGTGAGTCTGTCCTTATTAAAAGGAAGGAATCTTCTGCCAATTTAAATAAATGAAGACAAAATTTTTCCATAAGATCCTTAGTAAAAGAAATACTAAAAAAGAGAAGTTTGACATAGTTCCAATGAGAAATTATTACTGTGTGTTTAGGATTACCAATCTGCAGTGTTCAAGATGGTGGATGACTGTTTTCTTTCTGTTGTGTTTTAACAGTGACATTGTTGGCTTCACTCAGCTGTCCAGCAGCAGCACACCATACCAAGTGGTAGATCTCTTGAACAAGCTTTATACCACTTTTGATGAAATCATAGATAACTATGATGTCTATAAGGTGGAGACAATAGGAGATGCCTGTAAGTTCCTTGAGCTATGGACAATGATGGGGCTTGTGGGGCATGAGGACAGAGCCTAATTTGATAACAAGGAAGAACAGATGAAGGAGATTTGGAAAGCTTTTTACCAGTGAGAAGACCACATAAAACAACTAGGAGATAAGCCCTACTAGAGTCCCAGCAAACTTAAGGAACATTTTCCTGCATAACTTAAATCAAAACTGAAAAATTTACCTTCTACATGGGATCCTAGATGCTCTTCCATAAATTTTATTATCTGTGGGTTTTTTGCAGAGACCATGAAAAATCCTCTCTAATACTCCATTGGGGCTTGACTGTCTCTTCTCTTTGGGCACTTGGGAAAATGACTTTATATTTGCTACCATGGGAATCTGCTGGAGACTGATTACCATTAAAATTCAGTTCCATCAAAAATCTAAGGGAATCTAACAGGGCTTTTGGATGAGACAGACAGGAATTCCCATAAGGGATATGGAAAAAAATCCCCACTCTTTTTTTTTTTTTTTATTGTTATAGTTCAACATGTTCTCAAGCATAAAATTCCTGAGCAAATGCACCTGAGAGATCCTGAAGAGACCTGTTTCTTGTCCTACAAAGTCATAAAATCCAAGAATCATGGAATCATAAAATATTTTGAGTTGGAGGGAACTCACGAGGATCATTGAGTCTGACTCCTGACCCTGCATAGGACAGCCCCAAGAATCACACCGTGTGCCTGAGAGTGTTGTCCAAACCCTTCCTGAACTCAGTTGGGCTTGCTGCTGTGAACACTTCCCTGGGGAACTAGTAACCAACCACACTCTCTCTGGATGATGAACCTTTTCCTAATATCCAGCCTAAACCTCCCCTGACACAACTTCAGGCCATTTTCTTGCATCCTGTCACTGGTCACCACAGAGAAGAGAGCAGAGCCTGCCCCTTCTCTTCCCCTCACAAGGAAGTTGTAACTGCAATGAGGTCTCCCTTCAGTCTCCTCCAGACTGAACAGACCAAGTGACCTCAGCCTCTCCTCATACAGCTTCCCCTCAAGGCCCTTCATATCTCTGTTGCCCTCCTTTGGACACTCTCTAATAGCTTAATGACTTTCCTATATCGTGGTAGCCAAAACTGCCACAATATTCAAGGTGAGGCCGTCCCAGTGCAGAGCAGA
>VYXB01007992.1:48143-59226 GCA_013397135.1 Pachyramphus minor | reverse complement strand
TCTTTCCAGCTCTTAAAATACAGTGCAGTTCAGGTGCATACCAACTGTTGGAGCAGATTGGAGAGTATGTGTTAGTATGCCGTGGGAATTTACAAGTCAAGGTGTGTATGCAACATCTATACTCAGGTTTTCAGAGAGGAGAGTGTGAAAGTACTTTGGAGTTCCTGAATTTTAACGTGTGCCATTCTTTATATTTCACAGTAGTTTAGTTAGTCTAATTCCTGACCTGAAGAAAGCACATTTAAGTTTTAAACCAGAACCAATTCAATGGCTTGTTCATGGGACAAATCTGATAAGTCAGAGATGAAGGACTTTCAAAGCTTTGAAGTCCTGCATGGCACAGTCACTGTCATAACCACTTGAAATAAAAAAAAAGGTAATTCGGAGACATCACAAACCATTATGTGAGTTCCATAAGAGACCTAAAATACTTGTGAACCCAGTTTTGGATGGGACTTCAAAGAATTGTTCTAATTAATACTGCTGCCACTATCTTTTAAGGAAAGCCCTTATCTCTCATTTTTCCTGTATGTAAAATGGCTGACAGGCACATCAATTGCCTTTTGGGACTTCCTTTGTGGTGTGGTAAGAAAATTATTTCACAAATGGTGGATAGTGTTATAACCCCATAACCAATTTTCTTCCTTAGGGGAAAGGAGACATGGTAACATACTGGCTTGAAGGTAAGAAAGCGTCTGTCCTCCAGAAGACAATCATCAGCACTTCTGTGAATCCTCAAGATGCCAATGGAACTTCATACAATTTGATACCAGGTGTCCTTTCCTGAAGTCCTCTGAAGTCCTGCTTATTAGCCAATCACTGACTCCAGTGTCCATTCTGGTTTTTGGCCTGTTAGATCATCCTGCTGAATTAAAAAATTAGTGAAGAGGTAGCACACCCCTTTGGCCTTGTGAATGTATTAGCTCAGATTTTATTCACAGGTGTCTCTCCTGTTACTGGCACTGAAAACACAAAAAAGCAAAAATTTATCTTGGTGAATAATACTGGCCCACCAGCTACCAGGGCAGAAGGTAGCTCCCTTCAGTGTTACTTCTTGATTAGGTTTTGCTGGGTAATCTGCTGCCAGCAGCCACCATGACTTCAAGATCTGCTGGCCAGACATTCCAGCCTGTAAGGTTCTCCCGCAGGAAACTAGAAGACAGTGCAGTATTGTAATTTAGTGGTATGCCAAACCTTGTTGTTGTGATTGGTTTTGTGCTGTAAGAGTGAAAAATGAGATGTGTGCTGTGTGAGAAAGCAAGGTCCATGGAATGAGGGGGATGAAGCAGAGCAATTAGAGTGGACACAAACTGAAATGAGAAATTGTGCTCCTGCTTCCATTTCATCTCCATTGTCTGGAGCATAGAAAAAATTACAAAGTAAGTCTGGTCTGTCTCCATACAGTCAATTCCCAGGGCCACCTGATGTCTTGATACAGAGATCTTGAAATCTTGGGAGAGAAACTAAAGACATTGCACGCTGTTGTTGCACAGAATAAAGTTCACTACAGCTGCTCTTGTCTTTGGCTCTTCTGGGATTTCTCTGAAAAAGAGATCCTAACATTAACTGATGTTATGTAGTTGCTTTGACTAACGTGGCAGTGAACCTACTATTGCTGGCTAGCTATCTGTGAAATCAGGCAGCCCTTGAGTCACTGAGTAATTTAGGACACAGTTTAGAAAAGGTCATTCCTGAGTAAGCATTTCCTGTAAAGAGAGACCCATCCCTACAAGTGGAGTAATCTGTAGATGAGCATGATTCTGTGAGCATTGCAGGGGCAGATTTCCTTTAACGACTTACCTTTCAGGGCTAGTATATTTTGAAGAGTTTAGTCAGCTCCAGTTCAACTGATTAACAAACAATCTTATAGAATAGATATATGGAATAGAGAGAGGAAGGATACAAAGCAAGGAACACAGACATAGCTGATTTTGGCACATGAGAGTCCGGCCAAATTTTTTAAAATTAAAATTTTTAATTGGTTTCATATTTTTTGTAAGCCCCAAAAAAACTTTATCTGCTTTTGAATTTCATAATAGTAAGTACAGTTACCTTTTAATCTTTGTGAAATAAACCTTTCAGTTATCCAGAGCCAAGAGACGTTCTCTAATACAATAACTTCCTTCATCCAAATGCTATCTAGAAATTGTCAAACTCTCTGCTCTACTCCATAATCCTTCATGATGTATTAAATATTTTACAGTATTCTTTAAATGAATTAGGATTTGTTTACTATTTTTATTAAAAAGGTGCATGTCATTGGCTTTTTTATGAAATGCAGATGTGAAAGCATGTGCTTTGTTATATTTGTCTGTGGCAATACTTCAGTTTTAACTCTTCTGCTCTATTTTAATGTTTTTTATAGAATTAAAATCTCTAAAATGTTTGTCTTATGAGTTGAAATTCTTATAGAAAGAAATGAGTGACGAGTGACCATTAGCAAGCTTGCTGGATTGACAGCTTTCACCTCTGACAAGTTTTCAGGCAGTAATTCAAATTCTGCTAAAGATGATATAGGCTCTTGCAGACTTAGGAGGCTTAGAGTCTGGTGTTTATCTAAAAAAGAGATACAGATTGAAGGACGCCTGTGTCAGCCTACCTCAGTTTTGTTGTTACTTCTTGATCAAACAGAGCACCTCCAGAATGAGAACTGGCTTATTTTCTAAGGCCCATAGAATCTGTGATAACTCTCCTGCAACTTCAAGCAGCAGTCCTTATGAATGTCAGTTTGTCTGAGGACTGTTAACAATACGATGCTCTTCCTCCAGAAGACAGAAGTACAGGGTAATGGACGTCACAGATGCAAACACAAGAGTCCTCAGTCAACTGACAAGTATTCTAAGATTTATCTCAGACATTTTGACAGGTGTAGTCAATGGCTACAGAAATACTTCAGATGCAGGAAAGCATTTACCAGCTAGTAACATATGATAACCAGCATGTTGCTCATCCGTCAGATGCTTTAAATCCACAGAAATTCACATCCCAGGTGTGCAGTTAGTCAGCTAATCTAGCAAGAATTCTTTTCTAAAACAGCACTCTATACAGGTAAGTATGTGATGTGTTCCTGCTTTCCTTGGACATTGTATTCCTACCAGAAAATTGGAAAGCAATTACAATAATAGAGCTGAAGAAGTGAAAGTGATATGTACCTTACAGATCACTTCATTTCTTCACTCAGTGGCATTCGTTGCCCACAGTCATGCAAAATAATACAGAGGATACTAATACTGTATTCATGATGTGGTGATTTTATGGAAGGATTAAGCATTTTGATTATTGCTTACTGCAGCTCCATCAACATGGCACTAAGAATGTAGACAGGAACATTAGAAAAATCACACAACACAAAAACTGACTTACGAAAGTCTTTAATTAGATTGATGAACTTTCACTATCTTGTTTTAACTTGAATATTGAGGAACAAACTGAATAATCACAACATTTTTAAAAAATCACAACAAGTAAAAAGAAAAAAATCATTAATGTATTTCCAAGTGTGAAACTTCCTAGATTTCATTCAAACCACTGGCATTGGAAAAAGACTGTGTTTTGCCACCAAGAAGTTATTCTTTATCCCCTAGATTAGGTAGCAAACATTTTTTATTTAGGTTGTTACTGATATGTGCAGGGGGTCTCCAGTTCCAAGGTTATTTTTTTGTAAACAGAAAAGTTGTCTGCTTCTTCATACTGTTGATTAGTCAAACCAAAGACAAGAATTTATTCAAATAAAAGTGAAATGAAATCAGATGTTCTTTGCAAACAGTGTAGGGGCATAGTATGATTGTTGATCCTGACTGCGCAGTCATAGCATGCAGTGTCTCCTGAAGATCTGTGTCTGACTAGTATGAGATTCCCCAGTGTGTAGAACATCACTCCCACCCCACTTAGACACTTAAAAGTTACTAATAGCCCTTCCATCTGAATTGACCTCAATAGTAAGAATCTTTGGTTTTTTAAGAGTGTCTTTCTGGAGCTGTCCTTTCAGACCAGTAAAAAGACAAGGCTATGCAACATTATTTTGATTATTCTCCAGCTGACTACCATCTGCTTCTCAGTTAATGAGTTCTCTGTCCTCCTAGTTCCTCTCGGAATTTTTCCCTACTTCATGCCAGTAAGTATAAAACTTTGGATTACATGTTTTTTACATTCTAAATTGGAATTCAAAAATGAAATTATTGCAATAAAATGTTCTCTCCAAAGAAAATAAGGGGAAAATTCCCTTTCTAATTTAAAATTTGCTTAAATGAACTTTCTGATGTAGAGATATAAAACAACCAGTTTGAAATGTGAGAGAGTGGGTGTTGTAGAATTTGTGAGGGAACCTTCCAAAATGCCTGTCATATGCCATATGTCTACCTGATGTTATTTAGTGCCCTACAGCACACTAACCACAGTCCCCTGGTTCAGAGAGTGAACAAGATACCCCATCTTCTGTAGTTGTACCTCACCCTTCCACTGCATTATGTCTTAAGTGCATATGCATCCTTTTTGGAACTAAATTCAAGAAACTGGATTCAACAGTTTCCATACAGCACTGAGTTTGATCCTGAAGCTCCACATCAAATTTTTACTGTTATAACTTTGTGAATTTTGCCTTGGATTGCAACAGCAACAAAATAGTTACTTCCTGCCAGGGAATGCCAAATACAAGGCTAATGTAGTAGCATCCTTATGTACATGATAACTGCTGATTGTTACTGCATTTCATAGTAAATTTGCACACAGTGGTGTGCAAATAAATGTTTTGATGCGATCTGAAAACGAATCAGCATTCCTGGCACCAGATCCCTACTACATCTAATTTTTTTCTATAGCTCTTGTATCCTGCCTTCAGGCAAAAAAACCACTCTCTGTCCCTACCTAAGGAGCCTTTTCAGGGAAAGCCACTGAGGAGAAAATATGCAAATGGAAGAAAGTACTAAACATATTGCCTCTGTGACCAGAATTTAACACAGTTAATCTGACAAATTTGGTCTCTTTTGCTGTCATGAATGACACCTCATTTCCTGTTCTACTCTCACTAGAACAAAGTACAGTCCCAGATTTTCAAAGTGTTTAACCCTTTTTCACTCCCTAAGTAATGACACTTGAAGGTAAAAAATACTAGTACTGAATCTTTCAGAATTAATTAAAGGTTCAAGGCTTTTACCAATGGTTTGGGGAAATACTGAATGCAAAGCACTGGAAAATTTCAGTTTTCAATTGCCAGGATTCCACAGGGGCTGTATTGAAGCACAGACACGGGATGCTTCAACTCTGTTGGAAGAACTGTGTGTTCTTAAAGAGCCACAACAGAGTTGTTCTTAGAAAAACTCTCATCTCGTAAAGGATGGAAGGAATTATAAATTGTAACAATAGGCTTGAAGTAGAAAAGTTAGGTATTAGAAAGACATCTTTGAGGAGATCTCCAATTAACATATGGCTACACTGTGCATTCTGTGACCTGCTCTTGCAAACAAATGTATAATATATATGCACCCATCCATGGTGCAGTAAGGAAAAACATTAAGCATAAACACTCGTGTGTATCTGACACAAGGCTAATTCATGCAACTGTTCTGAACAGAAAATAAGCCATGATTTAAACACCGAAGAAAGCTGAATCTCCTTGTTTCGTAAAGACACAGAGGGTCTGGAATTTTAACACTGACAGGACTGATAAATTAACAGTAACGCTTACTGATGAAAGTTTGCCAGAGAGCAGTAAAAGTCACTTCTAGATCTGCTTTCTGTGTTGTTTCCAGACATAAAAGCTCGGATACTACCAGAGAAGTAACAAAATCTCCGAGAGCAGTCCCAGTAGGGATTGTGTGTTCAGGCTGGCTGCAGAGTACAGATGGGCTCAGCATGAGCTGCTTTGCAGCTGGTGCCCCATGCTGTGTGTTAAGAACCTATCAAGAAAACACTTCTAGTCTATATATCAGGAATCTCCTCTAGAAGTTTTAATAAAATTCACGTTAGAAGCTTAGACAGAAACCTTTCAGGACTTAAAAATCTTCATGTCAGAACTACATTCTCGAGCAATTACAGCTTTACTGGTAAGTTGAGTTGTAGTTCTTACTCAAGTAAGAATCTTCAATGTTGAGACTCAAGATTCTGTGTACTGATTGTGCTCTGCAAATAAATAGATCAGTTCCTACATGCAAATGAAAATCAGGTTGCCTTGGTGGCCTGATAGTCACCCATGTCTAACCCACCACAAAATCGCAAGCCTGTGCTGCAAGAACTGACAATTTAGTTGGATCATCAAATGGATGATGTAGTATCAAATTCTACCACCTTGGCCAAAAGCATGAGCTCATTCTGTGAACAGTCTGGTATGTAGCAGCACAAATGCTGAGAGGGGGTCATAGTAGCTATTACTCTGCTAGTTACAACATAGTAAATTGTTACTGCAGCCAGAACTGCAGAGAGGTTGGATCAGATGGGGAGGAACTGCCTGTGGAAGAGCAGGACATTTCTGCAGAATGAAGATCACAAACACAACACCAGTCCAGAGAGACACATATTCTGAGCATGTTCACCTCCTGCTTGTTCCATTCCTGGTAGAAAGCACCAGCTACTGTTTAGTGCTCAGGAGGACAAAATGCACACTGACTAAAACTTCCAACTGTCTGTTGAAGACTTTGCAATGATCAGCTTGTATGACTAAAAAATGGTATTTGTGACAACAGAAATTTAAAAAGATGTTCCTGTGTAATGTGGATCTACGTATCATATTTTTTCTTAAAGGAAGATAAACTCTGCTATGACACTATAAAAAATGCTATTCCAAAAATAATTTTTATTTGTCTTAGGAGCCTTCTCCGAATGCCCAAATCACTATTTTACTTCAAACGCTATATACAACCTGCCACCCATGTTTTAGGACCAAGCAGTATGTGGCAATTCACATTTATCCCACAAGCAAAGCACCCCTACAGCCCCGTGCATTGTTTGAAAGATGACACTGAGAAGTGGGATTTTGACTAGTTTTTTGAACTAGTAAGAACAGAGAGAAGTTCTAATCTCTGGTCGTGGCTTAGAATCACACCCCAAGCTGTGGTATCCTGAAGCCAAATTCAGACTAGAAGCTGCCTCTGAAAAGCAACATGATTATTCCTTCTTGTTCTAAGATCAGCACTGGTACTACAAGTTCTAGTGGCCATCAGAAGAGACCACATGAACTGAACAAAAATCAAGTCCTAGTAACTCTCTGGCCTGGGCATGTTATCTGCATAAAAACCTTCAAGCTTCTGTCAAGCTATCTTCAATCAGATGAAGAGTAGATTTCTACTGGCAAAACCATGGTGTATGAAAAAGGCCACTTTATTAAAAAAAACCACAAACAAATTAACCAATTCTTATTTTTAAAATGGTCAAATTAACCCACTTCCATTTCATTCTCTAACTAGCAGAAAAGAAAGGACAAAAATGTAAAGAAAGAGGTTTCAGAGGCCGTATTAATATACTTCTTTAAATCAGATTCTCACATGTTCAATAAACAACTTTAGTGGATTATGGTGGATTAGCCTACAAATATTGCCTGAAGTTGTAGTTTGTTAAGAAATCTTACCTCAGCAAAATTAATTAGAAGGATGAAATTGCTTGTAAATATCACATTTTAACCATATTTTTTAAAATATATCTTTATATATTGTGAGAAGTTTTCACTCCTATTAAACTTTGCTTTAATACAAAAATTCTCTAGTTTTTACACTTAGAATGGAATAACGGATGTGACTCAGATCTGCATGGCTATATCTCAAGTTCGATATTTACCATTCCATTTGTCTCTAGAGTTTGCCGTCTTGTCTTGAAAAACCCCATATAACTTTCAACAGAGAATATGTAATCCTAGAAAAAATGGAAAAACGACCTCTTCCCATATATATATATATGTGCAGAGCTGTACAAATTTATGTTCCCAGCAGGCTGATACTTTGCTCTCTTATGCAAGTGATTGCTTATAACCCCGTCAAAGACAGCACGCAGCTACCCAGTAGCCTGTTTTCTCATGGTGGGTCTGATCTTCATGGATGCTGAGCACACATGGGCACACACTAAGACCTTCACCCGCTTTCCTTGGAAACAGAAAGTAAAAGATTCTATTCCTCATCATGTTCATCGGAAGTATTTTAGCTGTTGGCTTCAGAGGTTGTGAAGTAAGATTTCCCAGTGCCATCAAAGACGGGCTCTGCACATTGCAGAACAAGGTCCTGCAGTGACTAAGCTTGCAGGAGGTAAGCCGTTGACAGCAGAGTGCTTTTATGTGGAAGTGGGAGTTGAACATGTCAGAGAGAGTGTCTGTCTTGTGGAATTCCTCTGCTCAGTGAATAAAGCTGTATGGAATGCAAGTGTTTATTTATTACCACAGTACTGTTGCTGCATGCCTGAGCAGCAAAGCTGCTTGTAATCACCTATTGAGAGGCTTTACCTGACTCAAACTAATTAGTGTTTTTTTAATTTATCCTAATAGTATCCTGATGCTAAAAGTGTGTGGCCAAAGTGTTAACATCCTGTTTGGTCTGAAAGAAATCAAACTATCTGATGTAAAAAATTTTGTTTCCTCCTTCTGGAAACCTTTTCAGAGACTGGCTGACCGTTACTGTTTGAAGTAAGTTTCTAAACAAGCAAACAAACAAACAAACACACAAGTATACCCATAAAATTTACATTCGCTATCCAGACAATTCCATGGGCACAGAAAGGCCCATTTCAGTGCAAAATTTTTTTTCACTTTCTACACAACATCTCAGGTTGCTGCAAAAGAAGGCTTGTTTTTCTTGTTTCCTATTCTGGCAATTCAAAACATTTATCTGGTGCAAATTATGGTTGACAAAAACCAGCTAAATAGAAACAGTTAGTAAGGCTTGCATCACACAGGAACTTTTTGGAGTTGTGAGAGTCTAGCTATAGGAACTGGGGCTTTGTGAGATGCTAACTCTGTGCTTTAGCAACCTAAGACTTTAACCCTTAGAGTAGCTGCTTAGCATGTACATTGTGTTATAATGCATCTCTGATACCTAGTTAGTAGAGGCCAGTAAAGATTTTTATACATAGCATGGACAATGCAATTTACCGTTGAACAGAACAACAGGGATTTGTGTTTCTGCATGTTAACTGCAGGTTCAGATTTTGAACTGTTAATCCTCATTACTTGCTTTGTATTTTTTTGATACCTATCCATAAGCTGTGAACAAAAACAACAAGTCATTAAGGTCCTCTCTTTCCTCCCCGCAGCAAAGCAAGGCTTTGAGACGTCTGAGTGGACTGTAACCATGCATCACCCATACAGAAACATCTGGCATTTTAGAAAAGGCACAAGAAAACAGCATTTTCAGAAGGGTAAGATCCTGCTCTGCACACAAACCATAGAAATCTATTCCCTAAGCAACTTTTGAGGTACTGAAATACACTTTAAAGGCCTGACTCCACTGACATCTGCTTCTAGTCTGTGCAAGAGCTATGTCATGATCATGTTGTAATCTCCTTGTCAAGTATGCCTATAAAATCCAAAAGTGTTAGAAACATTCCAGTGAAGGCAAGACCAGTGGAGAATTAAGCTAACATATCTATGTTCCATGCTACTGATGACGAATTAGCCTTTGAAAAGTCCTCTGGGTCTGTCTGGTTCCTAGGAGACTTTTAGAAGAACCCACAGGTCAGCACACTGATTTCTTGATGCAGAGGAAAATAAAATCCTGCCAGGGAGAAGAAGGGGGACAAATCACTTCTACACTCTCTAACATCAGCCATCTACTGGAGTGCATGTTGACACCTCTCAATCTCTCCCAAAATGAAGTGACAGTATTTCAAAGATTCATTCAGCCATAGAGCACCACATTCTTTCCCACAGACAGCTTGAGTCTGGTTCTGCTCTTGATCTCAGCTGACAGCCACTGCCCTCCTGCCAGTGTGCCTACAGGCTTGGTACAATAGGCAGGAGGAAAACAGAAGGGAAAGAAAGAAAGGAAATAAAATAAAAATGTAATTTCTTCCCCCCCCACCCATGAATGAAGAATGGAATTCTTTAACCTTTAAACATGCTTGTTTACTTACAGAAAGAGTATTTCAGGCACAAAAGGTTTGAATATCAGTCACATAGCAGGTTAAATTGAAATAGTATCAGGATTGTCCCATGCAGTGCAGTCAGCTATATTATCCCCTATCAAGAAGTTGAAGTTGCAGTTTTTGTATACACACATATACATAAAGTATGCATCTTTCACACTATGCTCTCCTGGTCTGAGTTGATTCCGGTAGGGTTTATGTAACAACAGTATCTGTCATAAGGGCTGTTATCCTTGTAAGAACAGACAATGATACTGTCTTTAGGGGCCACAAAAATGTTGTCTTCAATGTCAGGACAAGCAGTGCTGTCGCTGCTGGGAGAAGAGCTCTTCTTCTCCAAGGCACTGTACATGGAGATATCTCCCATGCACACATTCCCCGGCATCTGTGGGTAAGAGGTCTCCAGGTATTTCAGCATGTCCTCCTGCTCCGCTTTTTTGGTGAGGCTGTTGCACTCTCCCGTGGTGGCAGCAGTGGTGGTGCAGACGAACACGGAATTCTCCTCACCCCGCAGCACCCTCCTGTCCCTCTGGTATGCTTTCTTGGCCAGTTCATCACAACTCCCCTTGCCAGACTCGAGGTCTGAGGGGGTCCTTAGCAGCTCCATGACATCTCGGTCCTTCACTCGCTTACAGCACGGACGCATGTTCTCGGGCCATTTGGTGCAGCCGTCGGTCTTCCTGGTGAGGGCAATAGCGGCGATGCCCGGCAGACAGATGGCCGGCCCGATGGCCAGCAGCGGGATATCTCCCAGGGTCTCTCCCTTGATGCCAGACACGGTGAACATGAAGCCAAACACCAGGAAGACGCTGACCAGAGCCACTACCAGCCCCGTCCGGGGGTTGATATCGTCGGGTCTCAGTGTCCGCGACATCCTGCCACTTTCGCCGGATCGCTTTCCTCCGCCGGAGCGCCCCTCTGGGCAGGGGACAGATGCTCCCCGGCAGGCGACTCAAGTTTCCCAGACAGTGAAGCGCGGAGGACTCCAACAGCCACCAACACTCGCCTTCCCGTCGGTGGAGCCGCA
>VYXB01007992.1:14121-43059 GCA_013397135.1 Pachyramphus minor | reverse complement strand
CTCATGTGGTTTAAAAAGACCAAGGTGCAAGATGCTGCACCTGGGTCAGAGCAACCCCCAGTATCAATACAGACTGGGGGATGAATGGAACAAAAGCAGCCCCTACCCGGAAGGACTTCAGGGTGCTGGTGGATGAGAGGCTGGACAGGAGCCAGCAATGTGAGCTTGCTGCCCAGAAAGCCACGTCTATCCTGGGCTGCATCAAAAGCAGCGTGGGCAGCAGGGCAAGGGAGGGGATTCTGCCCCTCTACTCTGCTCTGGTGAGACCCCACCTGCTCTGGGGTCTCTAGCACAGGAAGGACAGGGACCTGTTGGAGTGAAACTAGAGTAGGGCACCAAGATGACTAGTGAGATGGAGCACCTCTCCTACAAGGAAAGGCTGAGAGAATTGTTGAACCTCATGAGATTCCCATGGGCCCACTTCTCTATCTTGTGCAGGTCCCTCTGGGTGCCATCCTGTCCTTCATGTGTGTCAATCTCTCCATCAGTTGGTGTCATCGTCAAATTTGCTGAGGGTGCACTCAATCCCTTTATCTCTGTCATTAATGAAGATATTAAATAAGACTGGTCCAAAGTAGAGGGCCCTGAGGGATAGCACTTGTCACTGATGTCCATCAGGACTCTGAGCCATTGGCCACTACCCTCTGAATGTGACCATCCAAGCAATTTCTTATCAATCTAAAAGTCCGCTCATCAAATCAATCTCTCTCCTATTTAGAGAGCAGAATGTTGTGGGGCACCATGTCAAAGGCTTTACAGAAGTCCAGGTAAATGACATCTATAGCCCTTCCCTTGTCCACTGAGGTAGTCAATTGATTCCCTTTTTCCAGTCACTGGGAATTTCTCCTCACTGCCATGGCTTTGCAAATATGATGGAGAGTGACTTACTTACCAACTACACTAGCTAATTCCCTGAGGACTCTGGGATGTATCTCATTGGATCTCATAGACATGTATGTTCAGGTACCTCAGGTGATCATGAACGTGATCTCTTACTGTGGGAAGCATTTTTCTCCTCAAGCCTCCACTCCATCTTGCAGTCCATCCACTCACAAGGTGTGGGAAGAGAGATTGGNTTCCCTTTTTCCAGTCACTGGGAATTTCTCCTCACTGCCATGGCTTTGCAAATATGATGGAGAGTGACTTACTTACCAACTACACTAGCTAATTCCCTGAGGACTCTGGGATGTATCTCATTGGATCTCATAGACATGTATGTTCAGGTACCTCAGGTGATCATGAACGTGATCTCTTACTGTGGGAAGCATTTTTCTCCTCAAGCCTCCACTCCATCTTGCAGTCCATCCACTCACAAGGTGTGGGAAGAGAGATTGGCAATGAAGACTGAAGCAAAAAAGTTGAATACCTCAGCCTTCTCTCATCCATTGTTACCAGTTTTCCAGCCACATTAATTTTCTTTGACCTTTCCTTATTACCATGCAACAAGCAAAACAGCTATCCAGATCAGCAACTTTAGATGTGCTACATTCTTTCTGGGTTTTATGTGGGTTTCATGGTAGAGATCAGAAAAGAACAGACCAAGACGGATGTGGTGAAGAAGGTACTGGTTGAGTAACAGGTAATTTTTCTTAAACTATTCTCTGAACCTGTTGCTTTGCAAATATGATTGTGTGCTTCTGTCAATGGCTTTTTGCAAAAGCAAAGCCTTTCTCTGACCAGACAGTACTGCAAAATCCATGGAAAATTGTGTGTCATATATTCTTTAGTATCCTACAGTTAAAAGATCTGGGAGATGGAATTTCAAATTAATACATTACAACTGACAGCTGGCTTGTTGATAAGATTTTAGCCACGCTATATGAGGCCTCCACAAGTTTTTAATAACAAGTTTTTAATAAAATTAGACTCTTATTTTCATCTTCGAAGCTCTGTGGCAGTACTAAAACTTGATACTGCTTCAGAGTGTGGGATCATGTAAGTCCTACTTATAATCTGGATATGGAACACAGGACTTGTTTTGCCGACAAGTTCTGTAAGGATTGGGATGCTTACGTTTCAAGCTTTTACAGTTTTGCACTTGTGAACACATTTGAGCCAGCCCACTACCCTGGGTAGACAATCATACTGCTGAGGTCACTGGCAGACACTTCAACCCCCCTCAAGAACTGCTTCACTAAGTCCTTCCTATCTATAGCAAGTACTCCTTGCTAAAGTGGGTGCTGAATGCACCGCATCCATCTCCAGGCCTTCTTGAACATTGTGTTTTCTTGGCAACATCCACAAGAAGGAAGTACTTGAGAATTTCTTTGTGTTGTGCAACTATGTGCTGTGATCCTCACGCACCTCCATTAACAGATTTTTTTTTCCCATTTGACAATGCTTGTTGTTCAACCAGCTCCACATACCAAACTACCTTATTTGTATTTCTTAGGGGGTCTGTCTACTTACACTCTATGGCTCTTCCATGCTTCTGGACTGTGCTCAAAGCCCCAGGCAGTTCTCTGTGTTTTCATGTCCTCAAGCATAAAAAGTTCATGTGAGTGAGGCTTTTGGACTTTGGAGGTTCACTAATGCTCCTGAGTCTTGATCTTTGTAGAGAATCGTTTGTGCTTGACTGCTCATCACTGGCTGATTGGCTGGATTTGGAAGGATTCTCCTGATGAGAGCATTTGATCAATAAACAAGGGGGCAAAAGGGAAATAGATTCCTGAAGGGCTTGTGCTTTGTCATTGAGCTTTTACATAAGGAGTGGGATTCAAAAACCCTTGTAGTGAGTCATGCATCCGTCTTGAGGTGGTCTCAGAGACTTAGCAAGATTGCTGTGGAAGAGGTACAGGCTGCTGTACGAGCCACATCAACAGGTAATATATTAGCCGATATCAGTCAATGGGAACTTTGTCTATATGCATCATTCTTGGTGTGCTCTTTCCCTTTGGGAAACTTCTTATTAAATATACTTTATTACTTCTATTAAAAATTATTCAAAAGATGCAATAAACTCAGGGGATTCACAAGTACTGTGAGTTATCTGCAGTGATGGATAATGAGTAGCGTGTTTTGTCCTGAAGAACTTAGCAAACACTTCTTAAAAGGTGTCTCTACTTGAGTTCCTTGTCTGTGGAGAAAGAGAAAATAACCTATGTCAGCTTGTCTTGACCTAACTCTACAGAAGAAGCTAATAACTTTGGGTATGCTTTCAAGCAGTTTTAAGCACAATTGTGTAGAAATATATGACCATGCATTAGGGCCCTTGCAATGACTAATTCTTTCTGTGAAGCTTGCTGACACTCTTCCTGTTTATTTAAGAAAATTAAGTAAATAATGGAACTGTTTCTTGCAGATTCTGGAAGACTGAAACTTCCCAAGACAGGTGAACTTGAAGCAAATTTTAATGGGGATGGACTTTGTTCAAGTCTATAGCTCAAACTATGCAGATGTCTCTTTAAAAATATACTATGCTGTGGATGTGAAACAAGCAGTGAAATCTTTGTCATAACAGTCCTGATTGCCTGCCCTCTGATTAGTTTGTGCCACATCTCCACCTTGCTCAGATGTAGCAGCTAATCCTGGAAAACATTTCCATGCATATGAATGACAAGAAAACAGTCAGAAGCAGTCAGCACGGATTCACAAAGGGGAAGTCATACTTGATCAACCTGATAACCTACAGTGAAATGACTGGTCTGGTAGATGAGTGGATTTTGTCTACTTGGACTTCAGTAAGGCCTTTGACACTGTCTCCTGTACAGAGATCATCATAGACAAGCAGTTAATGTATGGCTTGGGTGAGCAGTGAGTTGGACTGAAAACTGCTTGAATGAGCAGACCAGATGTTGGTGTTTAGTGGTAAAACACCTACTGGATGCCAGTGACAAGCAGTTACCCAAGGACTCAATACTGGGTGTTTCAACAACCTTCATTAATGAGCTGGATGATGAGGCAGAGCGCACAATCAGGAAATTTTCAGATAATATAAAACTAGGAGGAGTGGCTGGTATCAGAGGGTCATGTTGCCATCCAGAGGGACATCAACAGGCTCAAGAAATGGGCTGACGGAAACCTGATGAAATTTAGCAAGGGAAAATGCAAAGTCCTGCACATGGGGAGGAAAAAAAGAATTATATATACAAATATACACACATACATATACATATACATACATATATATATATATATGCACGTTATGTGCTGCCCAGCTGGAAAACATTTTGGCAGAATAGGACATAGGGGTCCTGATGGATGCTACGTTGAACCAGCAGTGTGCCTTTGTGGCAAAGGGGGTGAATTGAACTACACCTAGAGTAATTTGTCCAGTTCTGGGCTCCTCAGTGCAGTAGAGCCATGAACACACTGGAGGGAATCAATTCCTCAATGGACTCTTCAAGGGAAGGGTCATTAAGACAACTGAGGGACTGGAGAACCTCTGCTATGAGGAAAGGCTGAGGGAGCTGGGACTGTTCAGCCTGAAGACGAGAAGGCTTGGAGGGATCTTGTCAATGTATATAAGTACCTGCAAGGAGGTTGCAATGAGGATGGAGTAAGGCTCTTTCCAGTGGTGCCCAGTGACAAGACTGGAGGTGGTGGGCACAAATTAAAACATAGAAGGTTCCCTCTGAACCTCAGGATATACTTTTTTCATTGTGAGGATGACCAAGAACTAGCACAGGTTGCCCAAAGAGGTGGTGGAGTCTCCATCCTTGGAATTACTCAAAAGCCATCTGGACATGGCCCTGGGCAAACTGCTGTAGATTACCCTGCTTGATCAGAGGTGCTGGAACAGATGAACCTCAGGAAGTTCTTCCAACATGCACCACTCTGTGATTCTTTAATGGCAAAGAAAATGAGGAGTGTGCACATGTGCAGGCATGGGCTGAGCAGTCTCTCATCACTGTGTGGTACTGGAAGCAGAATAAGGGCAAAAGACATTTTTACTGGAGAAGGGGATGCAAGTAGCTCTCTTTGAAGGAGGTGAAACCTGCATGGTGCACCAGGAGTCCTCTGTGGGAAAGAATGCAATGTGACATAAGGCACGGGGCTGTGCTCTTGAATAGGATGAATCTGTTTTTTTTCAGGAGGTAGTCTGTCCAATCCCTGTCAAATGGTGATGGCTTCCCTCCACCACCTGCTCCACCAGACCATCAGCCATCACATGGCTGGAGGCACCAGAGCAGCTTGCTGCAGTCCCATGTTAGCTTCTCAGCTCTTAGGCACTTCCCTAGCAGCCCCCCTTCTTGCTGCCTTTGGGAAATACCTGTTGCTTCACATGCCACCAGCCCACAAGCCATGTATCTCGGAGAGGCTTCCTCAACCAATGCCCTCCAGCAACTGCAGGGCCACAGAGGCTCCTCAGGGGGCACATCTCACCTCAGCCCAGTTAGTTGCTGGTGTCGGCCACTATGAAGATCTTTCAGGCCCTCTCTGAAGTCCCAGGGGTGAGTGATTAGCCATGAGAGAGGCATGTGTCAGCTCTGCTGACCCAATGATCGATGCCCAGATCCAGCAATCAGAGCAGCTGGGGATCAAACCAACAGCATAGACATGCTGTGCAACTCCCATTTTTGTGTTTGGCCGTCAGGTGCACCAGACCAAGGTGAGGGAGTGAAAGAAGTCCTTCCAGTCTTCCTTCCGACAAGTGTGAGCTGCTGGAGAATGCCTTCAGAGGAAACACAGTTTGAGTTTGTAGCCACAGGTACCATCCATGAGGGTTTTGGGAGTGAGGATGTGAGGAAATGGTTGTTAGGAAGATCTTGCTGTTTTCCTCCTTGCATAGTGCATGGAATGGCTGGGAAGGGGTAGTAGCCATAAGGTCTCTATGATGGAGTGTGAAAGAATCAGATATTCTGTTGTCCAAAGGAAATGCGTGTGCATCACCATGGCCATTAAATGCCACTGGCTGTCTAGAAATCAAGAACTGACTTGTACAAACACCACTCATAAGAGTGGCTAAATGTATACTTGATTGACCTTAGTGCCCTACTAATTGGGCAGTTACGGGGCAGCTTCACAGATGGTATTATTCCCTTTCTATGGACTCAATTCCTTTTCCTGAAGCTGCGCCTGTAGTATCTGTTATCTAACTAAGCCATTGCAGATGGTGAGATGACGACAACCATGAGTCAGTCACAGTTCTGCACTATGTCAGGGAGCAGGATTTAAAGGTAGGGTTGTGTGTTCATTGTGCTGAGGGCACAGTTCTGTGAATGTATAAACCAGATTCTGGTGTTTACTACATGAGGAGGTGTGTAACCACAAAGATTGAAGGACAGTGACGGGGGAGGACTTGGCCAGCGTTACACACCTTCCAGTGTAATAGGGTGTTCTTGTGTTTCAAAAGCATTTGATGCAGGGACAGCATTAAAATTTTTATAGCTGTACACTCACTTTGAGCTGGTAAAAAGCTGGCATGCTGATATCAGGGCATATCAAAAGCCTTCTGATTGCAAACGTGGGTGTAAATACACAGCTAATTCACTCCCTTTCTGTAGAACAGACCTGTATCTCTGAAGAAATAGGGAAGGATGCTGTAAAAAACAGCTCGTATGTTGCAGAAGAGTAGCAGAGCACATGAAGGTCTCCACCCATCCCGCAGGAGTAAGAGGTAGTGCAAACCAAACCTTGAACACAGATTCAGAATGGCCAAACCTGTTCTTCTGCCCACTCTCATGTGCCCTGCACTCTGTCTGGGGCAGAGGCATCCTAGGCCACTCAGGGCAGCTCCATTTGAACACTGATGTGTCTTACCATCCCCCATGAATGAGCTTCAACCTTGCTGCTGGGTTTAGCGGGCCCAAGTGAAGACTTACCCAATGCTTGCCCTTCCCATCCCATCACAACCCATTGTCTGGTGAGGCTCCATCTCTACATCCAGTATCAGACACTCTGTGTCCTCTGTCAAGGGATTGCCAGCCTACAAAAAAAGGCAAATTCCTTTCTTGCTCTGCAGGTTGCTGTGAAATACTGTCCAATGCATGTGTGCAAAATTGTTTAATTCACTTCCACCAAAGAATACATCTTTCACTGCATGGTGGCAGGGAAGACATGGTAACAGAAATTTTATAACAGGCTTTTTTCTCCTTCCTTCATAGTGCAGGTTGTGCCTCAGACTCTGATGGCATTTTGGGTCACCAGTGTACCACAAGTGTGGGCACTGTCTCTTTCCCTGGCCTGCTCCCAGAAGCCCTGGTACAGCAGGACAGCTATCAGAGGTCTCTTCCCAAGACCTGCAGGTGAAGACACTCCTAAAGGAGGAGCCAGTGCGATTCCCACTTTCTTGACTGCCAAGCAGACAGGCACAGCTTGTGCAGTGCCACGCTGACACAGGATAAAGACTCTTAGGTAAGCATGTCCTTGAGGCTTCCAGTTGACCCCAAATGCCCCCTTCTCAAGCTTTGTTTTCATTTTCCGTTCAGGTAGGCACATTCAGCCGAAGCCATGGAATATGGGCATCAAAGACTCCCTGTCTAGACAGACAGCTCATCCCAGGTGCAGGCACTTGGCTTGAACACTTCCTCAACTTACTTCCCTATGGAGAGTGAGCAAAGGCCAGTTTGGGGCCCTCGTCTGCTGCTGTCATGCTCTGAAAAGGAGCAACCAGCCCTTTGTGTATTTTGAGAAGTACCTTGTGCTTTGACAGGAAGATGCAATGTGGCAGGATGAGTAATTAATTAGCCTCATGCTGCCACAAGCGTTTCCAGTCCCAGCTGACAACAGATTAATTAAGAACCTCCCCATGGAGTCTATTTTAGATAACCATTTACTTTGATACAAATTAAGAAGGGCTTTTCTAACGGTTTATTTCACAGGCAACTCATTAGATTAATTTATGGGGCAAACAGCCAGAACTTGAATAGGCACTTTTGCTGAAGAGTGTACTAATTCTACCAAGGCAAAACACTTGCTTCCTTCTGATTTTTTGTGTCATGTCATTTGTTCTCAGATGCTACCTTAACCCAAGTCCAGAGGCTTTGAAAACTGAAGTAAGTGCTGGTTCTCAAGAACAGAATAATGTCCCTCGTATGTGATTTGCCCATTGGAGCTGTTTGACTGAGCACCATGAGTGCTAAGCGCACCCCATTACAAATATCATCTGTTTCAGCATCTCGGTGAAGACTGAGGAACAAAATTCCCTGCTTCTGCAATGATCCCTGTGTCTGTGACTGTGGCAAACACTGATACTCATGTATCAGTGTGTGAAGTGTGAGTTCATGTGCAACCGCAAGGGTTTCACAGGATCTCCCACAAAGCCTAAAAGAATCAGGAAAGGGCCCTCTGCCCCTCAGATAGCAGGAAGGAGTGTCCTCCCTTCCTACATTAGCTTTCAAATGTTAAGCTTGATCCTACCCAACAATTGCACAGTTTGTCTTTAGGATCCTACAGGAGTCTTGGATGTAATCTGGAACCAAGTAGGGACATGGGTTGATAGCGAACCCAGACGCAAAATGGTTATCTCCACTTGAGGATCTGTCCAAATGGGAAAAGGTGCAGGAGGATTTTACCTTCCCTTACTGTCTCTGCACTGCCTCATGTTGACAAAGTACAGCAGTGATGGTGAAGTATTTGACTCCAAATCAAGGATGAGTGGATGACAGCAAAGATGGCAGGTTGGACCTTATGTAGCATGTGATTGCATAGCTTGGGAAGAGAAGTGCATCTCTGGACAGGGAAAAAGAGTGAAGAACCTGAGCTGGAGGGTCTCACTTGGGGAATAGGGTGGCACCACAGCAGGAACTAAATACTCTGCATGGTCTTCAGCAGGATACAGTTCTCCATCTTACTGAGACCAGGTATTTCCATCATCACTAGAATTAATTGAGAAAGTCTCTTTGAATATCTTTGGGGGGATACTATCCAGTTCCCCATTTTCAAACACCAGCAGAAACTTAGATGAAAGCCACAGAGATGAATTTTTCTTTCACATTTGGTTGAAATTGAGTTGTGGATATATACATGTATTCATAACCCCTCTGTTGGAGAAATTGCTTAAGCTAGGGATGACTCCCTACAAGTCATTTGCTCAGAGACATAGAGGTCATCTTGATTGTTGATGGAGTGCTTTCATGCTTTTCTTTCTAAAATGCTGTCCCAAACTAGAACCCTAGATTCTTGTTTAAGCTAACTCATAGGAAGTGAAAACTAAAAATGTTAGTGGGATTATCAGCTTACATTTCTTAGCAGCTAATTGTGTGTAATTTTTGCCCCACTCTCTCCCACTCCCAGAAATTCTACATTGGCATAATTTGGAACATTTCCCCTGTCTCATGGCAACAGAGCTATGCTGTAGGGGCTCCACAAAACCACACACATTATGACTTTTATCCCTTGTTGCAGGCTGATGGTGCATAAACTCCTCCTTCCCAGTCCTGTCTGATGCTTTTGGATGCAAGCAGCTACAGTGAACATCACGTATTACTTCATTTGCTGTAGCTATCTGCTCCTTTGCTCCTAATCCTTAAGGCTGTTGACAATTTCCTCCATGGTTGGATGCTGGGATGCTGGTGACCCAATTCCCACGTCTGAAGAGACCACAGAGCATAGGGTAGCTGCAGTGCCCAGCCAATCTGTTGAAGCTGAGTGCTGACAGCCCAGGAGGTAGCAAGGATGGAATGCAATTGCTTCTAAAATGCACACTGTGTGCTTCCCATAGCAGATGCTTCTGCCTTATCTGTGTGACAGAATGGGCTCTTAGCTCACAAGGCCAGACTCCTCACAGGTGAATACTGGCTCAGCTTCGATTTCTTCCTGCCAAGAGCCTTCAAGGACCCTCTTAAGAAGGGCGCTTATCTTTTTCTGAGGAGTAGCTTTATATAAGCAGCCTGTGCCACACTGATGCAATTTTTACTCCTATCCTCGTCTGACCAGTCCTCTGGGCATTTCATGGTGGCTTCCTGAGGTCACTGGCACTGCTGTGCTAACTCCTACCTGGTGTGTTCCTGCCTTGCCAGAGCTCAGCCTGCCAGAACAACAACTTTGTCCACCAAGAGCACTCATGTCAATTGCAAGGTGCAGCTAGATGAGCTGCAGTTTTCACTCCTTTTGAAAGTATCAGCTGGTTGTTTTTTGGTTCTTTTTTTTTAACCTTTAAATATCTGTTCCCAAGAACATTGTGTGGTTTCTAAGGATGCTGTATGCCTAAGAGCCCCCAGGTCATAAACTCGTATGTCCTTTGTGCTTTGGTGTGTTAACAGATGGGGTACTTGGGTGTGGTGCAGTGCTTGAGAGTCTGTCTGGCCTCTAAAGCTGACCTGATGTCTGCTGCTGATTTTCCAGAGAAGAAAATGGGACCATGAGGCTAGGCACAAAGTCTTGCAGATGAGCTATGTGTAAACACCAAGTGACCATATATGCTACATATTTCTTCGCAGAGGCATGCTCAGCCCCAGCAGTAACACTGAACAGTGCATTGTACATGACTATGCAGCTTTTTGATTTTCAAACTCTCACCAAATATGCAGTTTTGATTGCTAGGTACTACCTTGCCTCTGGTCCCAGGCGGTGCATTGAGTTTCTTCGATACTTGTACCCCACTTCAGGGAAAGGCTGTCTCGTGGATCATGTGGTCTCCTGCTAAACACACTGAAAAGAGCCATGAGGCATGTATCCCTTGGGCTTAAACTGTAGAGCATGATCCTATATCTCTAGTAAGGGTATTGGTTCCTATTGTGAATTCATGCCCTAAAACCCACCCTATTCTGCCCAAGGGGAGCCACCAGCAGCCGTGTTATCCCATGGTTTGTTGCAGGATCCCTGACTTCAGCAAAGCCAGTTTCTAGTCATATTTTAGCATTCGTTCAGACACTGTGTCCCTGTCAGGATCTTTTCCACAGTTCCTACTCAGGTGCTAGCTCCATAACATATGATCAAGCAGAGGAACAAAGATCAGATAAAAAATTTCTCAGCAACATTTATTTGACAGATTCATCTTCTGTGATCAAAGGCCCTGTCTTGATCCAGTTAAATTTAATGGACATTTTACTAATAACCTCAGGAGATTAGGATATGATTCTCCCTGATTTGTGGACAAGACCATTATACTATTATAGCTTTGGAAGAAATTAAATCTCTTCCTCTACTCTTTGGGTGGGGGGAAAAGGCATGTATTATGCTTCCTGTGTCAGAGGAGTGTGTTTTAGCAATTTCTCTCAGCATCATATAGTTAGCTTTGAGTTTGGGAGATGGCTTCTACTAGATGGAGCTGAGATAAGTTTACCTCCATGATTGCAGCTGTGCAGTTTTAGTCCCTGCAACCACTGGTGCTGCAGAACCTGGCTTTGAACTTCCACTACTTTTTATTCTTTCCTAGGAGATTTGGTACTGGGAGGGGTGTTGAGATGATTTCTCTGTCTTCCCCCAAAATTTATATTTCTGGAGCATGTCTCACTACTTAGGGAAAAGGAATGAATTCAGCAGTATGACTGTGCTAGCAGAGCAAATGTTTTGCTGGTGGTAGCTATTTTCCCCTTCATGTTAGCACTGAATTTGTTCTGGTATTCTTGAAATGCCTTTAAACTCTTCATTTCTTCTTTAGAGTGAGCTGAAATGGTCCCTTGTGTGAAAGTTAGCTTTGGGAAGACAGCACTAAGCCTCTTATGAGAGCAAAGCTGTGCCTGTGTTTAGACTCATTCCATCACCCTCTGCGGCATTTGAGCTGCTTCTTCTTTTCATGCCTATCACTTTCTCATTTCCTTTGGCTATGATCCCTCTTTCTTTCTGCTGAAATGTTTGGAGGGCAGGCAATTCCGTGGCTGCCTGCAGATGAAACCAGATCAGCCTTCAGCATTGAGTTGTGTAACAGCTGCCCACTGTCACTACAGAGTCAATTTTGGGACAGTGTCATCAGCTTTGTCAATCCATATGTCCTAGGGACTTTTTTACTGGATCAAAGCTTAAGTGCGCATTAACTGGATCAAATTCTTAAATGTACATCTGATATACAAAGGGTTAAACAGAACACTCAATTTTCATTAACCAAACAAAATTCATTAATGTAATTCATTAAAGTAAGCCAAAAGTTACATGAATTCCAGCTATCCATAGGCACATGATCTCTAAAAGGTTGTCCTGTATTCACCTTAGTCAGTATATGAATATGTGTGAATGAGCAAGAAAAATTTTAGTATTCTCCTTGCAAATTTTTTTTTTTTTTTAATAAAGCTTGTAATTGTCAGGTCTGTGTTTATCAAAAGCATGTGACAATAATACCAGTATGAATACTATCAGGGTTTCAGTCCAACAAAGCAAGTGGAAAAAGACGTGGTGGAAGCTGGCAAATATATATCGTAGCTTTCTAATAATAAAAATGTCCCACTCGCCTTAGATGTGGGACACCATGTCCTGGAAGATGGCTTCTTGTTACTTTAGCAGCAGAGCCTCCTCCAGTGAGGGCATGCCCTAAATTGCTCCTTGCAATTCTATTAGTTTCTGAACAGGGTGACAAGACCCCAGGGCTGGTAGGTCAGTGCCACACAAACTGCATCAGGTCCCAGGTGGCTTCTGTGAGGTTCAGCATCAGCCTGTCTTGTTGGCACATGCCGGGCAGCTGATAGACTGGAGAACAATGCACGGAGCTCAGACAGCTCGGGATTTATGCAGGTTTGCATAGACAATCAACTGAAACACCATGTGCTCCAAGTGAGTTGACTGCAGAGACCCTGCTGCTGAAAGTCTCGGGACTGAGTTTGGGCACATTTCTCTTTGTCTAAACACAAGAGCAGTTCAACTCAATTCACTCACCTTGTTTGTAGTAATTAAATAAGCCACTAGCCTAATAGAGGCTTATCTTCATCCATTACCTTAATATTTCTTTAACTGAGTCAATTTAAGTAAGACATAAACCACATCTGGTGCAAAATTTGCTGAATGATTGAGATGTGTTGCTGCTCGGTATGTCACAGTCTGACATTAACTCTAGGTCACTTCTGAGCATTCATGGTGCTCAGGCAGCTGAGCATGACAGCTACCTTCAGGGTAGCCAGAGGAAGGAAAAAAAATAATACTTATTTCTTTTATTTTAAATAACCATCTCTTATTGTACACAAACTAGTAAACATACCTTAGCCAGGAGTGCAGCATTTATAAGTCAGTGTAAGCAGCTCTGTTGCTCTGATAAAGGCAATTGGTATATATTAATTTGCATTTTTCATTGATCAGACCTGACTGCATGACATCAACCCCTTGAAATTATCTTTTATTTGAAAAGTGAGTTTGGCCTATTTCTTTGCAGCATGGGATGGCTTTTAATAGGAATGTCAACCCAGAATTCTGCGTCCTTTTGAACAATGAATTTCATTATGGAAGTCCACATAATAATTTTGTCCAGGAATAACCTGGGCTTTTTTCAGGCTGGATAAATTCCAGCTCAAGTAATTACACTTTTCCTTCCTCAGTTCCTCCAAAGGTATGATAAATTCAGGCACTCTTAGCATAAGATTATTACATGCTGCTATGTACATGGCTAAACAGCTGTTGTACTTCCCCCCAACGACAAATACATTTCAGTGGTGCGTGAACTGATTCCCTTACATTTCTCTCCGGGGTGTGCCAGAATGATTCCAATGCTCACAGTCCTCCAAGAAAAAGCATACTGGTTACACATAGTCTTGCTAGTCTTGCTCATCATTCTTTGTGCTGCTGGTTAAATTCACTTCTAGATCTTGAGCCACCATGGGTGGGAAGGTCTCAGAGCAAAGGATAGCACGTTGCCTGAGGTGCTAGGTGCACTGGCAGGCTTTACTCAAATGGCACATTTCTGCACACCTGAGAGGGCAACCCCCACTGAGGTAATTAGTTACATCTGGTTTGCTTGACAGACGTGTGACATCTGTCACACTGTCCATCTGTCCATGGCTGCTGTTCATCTATATAAAGGAAAAGTTTAAAAATCTATAGTTAGTGGAGCTGGGAAGCCCATAGGTACATTACTGCCTATTCTGCTTTTTCTTTTGAAAGGATTTGAACCTCTGTTTTTTTTGACCAGGTCTCAGTCCAATCACTGCAGCAGGAGCATGCTGCTTTGATGCCACCAGCTCCCAGTTCTAATGATTTAATATGACTCTTGTGGTTTGTAAAATCAGCTGCAGTGCTTATGCCTGACCTCTGTTGTCAGACTGGAGCCAAATGTCCCATTAAAGTCCCAGGGCTTCTGAATAGAGGGCTTTCCAGGTGTTGTTCAGCTTCAGAAATCTTGCCCTTTTCATAACCACTGGGGTAGTGAGGATGTTTCAATGCCAGAGTTGAAAGCAACAGCCTCTTGCTGCTGTAGTTCAAACAGCTGAAAAGCAACCTCATGGCCAAATGTGATGCCTGGCTACACCATCTACAAGGGGGGACCTGTGCACTGCTGGGGTAGCAGCTGACAGCAGTAGGGCTACAGTGAGAGAGGGTCTCAAGAAAATAAAGATGAACATGACAAGGATCAGAAGGGAAGGTTCTCTACCATGTGCTTTGCTGTTTGACCTTCAAGGATCCTTTTGGACATGCTGTAGGATTTCCAGTTGTGTGTGTTAACAGCCATCATCTGCACCCAGGTCTGCCAAATACAGTGAGCACAATTTTTTTTGTGGAGCTGCTGTGGGACAGGATAATCCTCACTTCTGTATCTTCTGCACCTGTGGATGCATTTATCTTTCAGCCCACAAGGGGCTCAGTCGACCTTCTTGCATTGCTTGAGGGATAGGATTTCAGTTGGCAGCTTCTGGGTCAGGCTGGCTTTGGCATGTGGAGTAGCTCTGGGAAGGAGATGGTTTAATGCTGGGTGTCCTGCGTCAGTCTGTCTCTGATGTCCATTAGGATTTCATTCAGTGCTGATTTACAGCTTCCTTCCTGCATGGCTGGCAGGGGTAGCTGTCATCCTACCAGATCCCTCTTCCAAATGTGACACTGACATCCTCTGGCCATGACATGAAGCACTGGGAAAAGGCTGCAGCAGGGAGGTGGTGTGTGCGTGGCCACTGGAGAGCCTGCCTTTCCTGCACGTGCTTCCAGAGTCAGCCAGCTCACATTTCGACTGAACTCAGTCTGGAGGTGGACACATTCAGCACACGTCCTTTCTGGGGAAAGGCTGTCATCCCTGAAACACTGCTTCCTCCAGGCGCATTGACTTCCAAGATGTGGCATGGAGTGTAGGGAGCAAGTTAAAGCATTAGAAAAAACAGGTCTCATTTCACATGTGTAACTGGGCAAATTTACATTCTCCAGAGTAGCATGTGGAAGAGAATTGGAAACATAAAAGTGAAAAAACTTGTGGGTTGAGATAAAGACAGTTTAATAGGGAAAGCAAAATTCACACAGATTAGCAAAGCAAAATGAAGAATCTGTTCACTGCTTCCCATGGGCAGACAGGTGTTCAGCCATCTCCAGAAGAACAGAGCCCCATCACATATAATGGGGACTTGGGAAAACAAATGTCATCCCTCCAAACTTCCTCCCCTTCCTTCTTCTTCCCTTAGCTCTATACACTGCACACAACACCAACACAGTATGAGATATCCCTTGGGTCGTATCCAACTGTGTCCCCTCCATATTCCTTGTGCACCCCCAGCCCTCTTGCTGGTGGGGTGAGTGTGGAGAAGCAAGGGCATTGGCTCTGTGTAAGCCCTGCTCAGCAGTAAAAAGAACGCTCAGGGGTTTCCAACCACACGGCACAAATCCAAAACATAGCCCCATATTAACTACTATGGAGAAAATTAACTCTACCCCAGCCAAATCCAGCACAGAGGCCATGCTCTTCTCCTCAGTTTTAGATGCCTGCATAAATGTTGCCAAAGTTTTGCACATAACCTGAAGCATTTTTAGTGATGGTGACTCGTTTGATCTGGAGTGCCGTCCATTTCTGGTGCGTCCATACCAGTGTGAACTCATTCAAGATGGGCTGCAAGAGGCCTGCTGGCCTCCTTCCCACACCAGCACCCATCTCAGCAAGGGCAGCAGCTGGGGTCTTTCTCTGCCAAGAAGAAGGGGAGTAAGCAGCTGATGCTGCACTACCCCAGTGCTTGGGGTTGATGCCAGGGGCTAGCCAGACAAAAGGTAGCTGGTGCCAGGTGAAGGCTTGGTTTTGCATTATGGGCTGCCCAGACAGAGCTTTATTTGCTCTTTACCTTATGCTAAATGGAGAATCCCTGTGGGGAGTAGACACTCTAAAGTTTGCCCCTGGGCTAAGGGTGTGGGGATGTTAAATTCTCAGTTTCAGGACGACCTTGTGCCTCTTTGTAATAGTCACAGAGGCCAGTGGAGATGCAGCTCCCCTCCTCCTCTTCCTCAGCTTTCCTACATTGTTGTCTCAGTTTCTTTATCACCCTGTCCATTTCTCCTTTCTCCTTAGTCTGCACAGATCCATATGGCTTCAACAGACTATCATTAAACTGCAGCACTGCAAAAGGCTGGTGCTTTCTTAAAAACCTGCCACTTTCTATTTTTACCCTCTCTGAAGTACAGGCGCCTCAGACCAACCTAAGGGGGCTGACCTGCTGCTGTGAACTGATCTTGGCTGCTCTATCCCTGCACAAGTCTAATGCTGCTGGTGCTTCAGAGATGCCTTGGACTCCAGGTTGTATCTCTTCAAACTGTGGCCCCTTAAGAAATTTGTACAATACCCTGTCTAAAAGGGGTAGGAGGAAACTTCCCCTTTCAGATATGCATATGCAAATGAGGATGCTGTGAAATTTGAAGAAGAGAATGGGGTTTTGTTCTGTTTCTATATTTCAAATTCCCTTCTTGCCCCATTCTCACATATTTTTTCTCCTGATTTCACAGATTTTGCAAGAAATGAGCTAATTTGCCTTTATGTCACAACATGGAACAACACAGGTATATTTGTACTCCCCTCCCAGCTCATTGTAAGTTTGTGTTTTTCGTGTGGCTTTTTAAGCAAGAGTTTGATAATAGTTTGTATCATAACCAAAATAAAAAAAAAAAAAAGGACTCCTCTCCTCTTTTTTTGTGTCCCTCGATCTAGAGTTGTATTTTCCTTATTTAATGGCTGGATAAGCAAATATTCACTGCTTTCATTTCACGTGGTTGCTTTCTATTCAAAGAAATTATATATTTTCATGTAGTACTATGGCGTATAAGTTGGGATAAAGTGATTGTAGATTGTTTTCTCTTGCAGGCTAATTGCAAACCTTATGAACATTTACCAGTCATTGTACTGGCAGTCAGTTTAACTAAGGGTAAGGGAAACTAAGGGTAAGGGTAACTAATGGTAAGGGAAAGCAGATCAGGCTTCAAAGATATTTGCAAACTGTCTTTTTGTGAACTTCAAGTTATTTTGCCTCAGAATTAAAAAAAAAAAAAAACAAGTCTTAACACTGTGAAATCCACACATAACTTTCCAAACTCCAGGAATGCTAAAATTAAAATTTGAAATCTAATGAAAATCAAATCTTTAAATCTTATGAAATCCCCACGTTTCATCTTGAAAGGTATTCTCAAATGTCTAAAACTCAAAATATGTAGATTGTACTGGTGTGACTGAAAACCTGCTTTTTTGCAGCAGTTTTTCACTTCAGTGTTCAGACTCTGGAGCAGAGGAACATAAGGCATAGGACCAGATTTGGGCATTTTATATATCCTCTAGTGAAAATTGATTATATAACTTGAAGAAGCACTTCATGCCTTGCAGTATCATCCTGACTCTGAGGACTCGCCACGGTTGCAGAGTGTGCATGCAAGGAACAAGCTTTGCTGTGCACAAGGCTCAGCTGTCATGGAAGAAAGACAGGATGCAAGTGACCACATACCTTTTTTTATTCTCTCCCTTATGGTCTCTGCTGGACCTGCTGCATTCTCTTTATAAGAAACTGCTATTACAGTAGGGTGTCACTTCATTCCCTGTTCATGGGTGTTACTTCACAGTTTTTGTTGGTTGGTTTTTTTTTCACCATGAGATAATCAAAACATAAGGACAGATAATTTTGGGATGACTGGCTAAGACTTCTAGTAAAGCCATTGAGCTCTTTGTACTTTTGTACAAATTTCCAGGTAAATTTTTCAGTGCAGGAATCTGTTCTTGCTTCGGGGTGTTACTCCATTTCCTGCAGTCCCTGGGTCAGAGTGCTTTTTCTAACTTCATTCCACCAGGGAAAGCATGTGTTGTCTCAGTTCATGCCTGCCATGAATCTCTCATTCCAAGGCCCCATATTTTTACACTTAGGACTCTATGCTCTGTACATATTGTAGTGAAGGACCTGAAGCTGCCCAGGATCACAAAGTGCTGCCTTGTAACTTTTGAAATGCCTCTCAAGCAGTACTACAAGGATCCTTGTAAGTACTGTCCTGCTCGGATGACTCCATCCTGTCCTCTTTGAGCAGCATGGAGTCATCACTGGTTTCATTACTCTCCTTCTGAAGCAACAGGTACAGTCATTGTGTGGACAGGCTGGAAGCTGGGATGTTATGACCTAAAAAGACAATCTGCATGAAATTCTTGAAAGTTGAAAAGTTCTGCATGTGTGGTTTTACCTATTAGTGAGGGTGGAAGGTTTTCACTGCTGTCCTTGCCTATCTTTGAAAGCATGTGATTTAATTTCTTCCTGTTTTCAAGATTGTTGCTCTTGCTTTTTCCTCCTCACCTTCCTCCTTTTGTACATGGCTGCTGCTCCCTGTGCAGCTTGTATCTGCTTTATACAACTCCTGCTGTCTTACTGTTCGAAACTGCCTTCAGTCTTGATAAGAGCAATAGTTAGCAATAGGACAAGAGGGCAAGGGCTTAAGCTCTGCCAGCGGAAATTTAGGCTGGAGATGAGAAAGAAATTCTTCACAGAGAGAGTGGTCAGGCATTGGAATGGCCTGCCCAGGGAGGTGGTGGATTTACCGTCCCTGGAGGTTTTTAAACTGAGATTGGACATGGCCATAGACTTAGTGCCATGATCTAGTAAATGGATTGGAGTTGGACCAAGGGTTGGACTCGATGATCTCTGAGGTCTTTTCCAACCCAATTGATTCTATGATTCTATGAAGAGCACAATAAAAAGCAAAGCACATAACGGCCACAGAGCAATATTGCCTCGTGGAGCATCTTTGAAGTAACAACCTTGGTTTCTCACTTTGCTTAACAGCTTCTGTTTCAGACCCTTTTGACCCAGTTTTCACAGAGCTTGAGAACTCAGAGCCTGCTTTACTTGGTATCTGCTATATGGCTCAGTCTGTTCAGTGATTTCCAATTGACCTTTCCAGTTTATCTTGCTTTTTTGCCACCAGCTAACCAAAGGGCAGGCATTGAATATGTTTAAGGCAGCAGGTTGCTAATGTGGGCACTGTTTGGCCAGTGGATGCGCATCCATGCAGCGGCGTGAGAAATGACAGGAGAATGTACAGCTTGCTGGTAGAAGACAGCTAATTTCAGAGCTTAAAGGCTTTGGATAGTAGAGTCTGTGCCAAGGAATATTAAATATTATTCCATGTTCAGAAATAAAACTGTGCAGATGATACTGAATGGTATTTCTCTGTATTTTCCCTTCCAGTTTTTCCCAAAGAACTCCTCAAGGCCAGCATGTAATTTTGCAAAGATTCAGTCCCTTCTGTAAGTGACTGCATACTGTACATATCTTGTCGTTTCAAATGTGATACTGGTTTAGACTGTATATGTTGTTTCATGTCCAGAAGACTGACTCTGTGTGATTTTGCTTAGAGAATAATAATTAATTTTATTTTAAAATAAATCTAATTTTATTCTTTTACCCTTAGAACATGATTATTTTTGAAAGTAGAATAGCTCACTGGATTCTAAGGACTGGGTGTCTTAAAGGGGCAGTTATGGAAGCTAACCCTTTACTTTCCAAGTTGCTGACTCAATTCCCATTCACATATTAGTGAGCAATGTTGCCATCTGACAGCTGCCTGCAGCTCAAATCAAAATGAGATGGTGATTTAAGGCCAGTCCTTGGGGCTGAGCAGAAACTGAAGGAAAGAAAAAAAACCAGAAAGACCCTCTAATCTCTATTGCAAGTTGGGACCCTGTGGGCACCCTTGGCTAAGTACCAAGAACAGAGATGAGAGATGCATACATGTCACTCTGCTTGGAAAGATTCCTTATCTCAGTGAGTAAACTCAGCCCATCCTTCACAGTCATGGTGTGACTCATGTTTCAAGATGCTTTGCAGCAGCAATGGCCCAACTAGCCAAATGGTAATCTTAAAATGTGGTGGGTGTTGAGTGCTTGCAGTTACATAAGAGCGTGTAATGGGTCAATTTTCTTTTAGAAAAAAACCTGATCTCTAAAGAAGTCTATAATTTCTGCAAAAATGCATGTAAATACTTTGGCATTCCTGAAAATCCCTACATCTTTCAAGTGTAACACACTTGGAGTCTTTGCAGGAATAAGGAAAGAAAATTTGACCTCTTAGATTAACCAGCTTCCATGTTTGCAGTGGCGCTACAAGATTTGGACTACAGTGCCATTAAAAGAATAATTAATAAGAATAATAAAATATATTAATAACAATAACAACAATTATAATAATAATTAATAAAAATAATAAAACACATTAAAATGTTTTACCTCCAGAGCTTGTAATGAGAATATTGCTGATCTCATACCTTGATTTCAAGTTACTTAAAAGCTGCCTAGGTCTGCTAGGAGATAAAAATATTGAAATCAATGAAATGGGCAACACAGGGAAAATATTCACTAATGTCTGACTTCCAGAAAACAGAGACTCCTCTGCAAAAATATCTTTTCAATCACTTGTAATTATAGGTGTCCACTGACAACCTTAGGGCCAAGATGAGACATAAGATTAAAGCCATCATGTGTGCTGCATTTTACAACCTGGCTGATTTAATGAGCTACTTCAATAGGTGTTACAACTGATGTGAATTAATTTCTTCAGTGCGTGACCAGATCTCCCGGTTAGAAGTCAAGTTCTCTGGTCTGGCAGATGGTGGAGACTGAAAGATCAGCTCAACACACAAGGTTAAGCCATCAGAAGGCATCTTTTCTTAAGCAGAGATGTAGTTCTACCTGCTGCTTAAATACTATGCTATTAATTCTCTAATTCATGAGGGTGTTAGGGGATGCTATCCAGTGTTCAGGACAACCAAATTAAAGTTTGTTGCAGTATTGATCTTCGCTGGCTGAAAAACCAGAGCACAAAACCCTACCTCACTTGAAGGTTGCCCATCTCCTCACTCTTGTGTCCTCCCACGTTTTATTTAGAGATACACAATTCACATGCCAGCTGTCCCTTGCGAATGGTTAGTGGTAAATGCAGTTCACCTCAAGACAGACACTCCTTCTTATGCTAGCTCTATCCTGACAGAGGAAAAGCCAAACATGGCACTTCTGGAGGATTTGGGAGTGGAGGGATCCAGAGTCAGCGTTGGAAAAGAGAGGTGTGAGATGAAACTGAAAAGCTAAGTACATGCCTTTTTTTGTTCAGCTTTCAACTGTTCTACTGTAGCATCAGCAGACCCTGATGAAAGGGTGAAAAACACAAGGGTATTGATTTTTCCAGTGTCAGTTGAGGCTCTGTTCAGGAGATGGAAAGTATTTTATAAAAACTGCCTTTGTAGGTGCTGGAATATGTTGGGCTTTGTTAGTGGTAAAAAATACCTTCTTGATTCTTTGTTACCCTTGTTCTCATTATAAAGTTTGTCTTTGAACAACAGAGCTCACCTGATAATTTTGAAGCATTTGGAGAGTTTTGTTGCAAGCTCAGTAGGAGGATATAAAATACGTGATTGATGCATAACTTTTAGCGTGAGGCACCAGAAACAAGTCAAGAAGGCAAACTGGAGAGCTAACTTGCTGATTAGACTTCATATGCCAAATGTTCTTCTCAAAACCAGAAGGCATTAGACATGAACAGTAAGAATTGTCTGTATTCTCACACTACACAGGTTAAATTCCATTGTTCTCTTAAGGTTAATTAGATTAGTTTCACATACTTTGGAAGCCATGGAAAGATGAAGAGCAGAAAACAGATAAGATACTCAGGAGAACCTCACCTCTTATTTCTGGCTTTGAGGTTGGATCATTCCTTGCCATCTGTTCCTCTGCCATATGTTCCTTATGAAAAATCCATTAATTCAGATTGCTTTTTTGATAAAACTTTTTGTTTCAGAACATAAAACCTCCACACTGAACCTGTGCAAGAAGTCCATAATGTTTGCCTGTTACAAACAGCTTTTGTAGCTTCAAGGCCTGTCAATTTCAGGGAGAAAAAGCACAGATGCTGTCCAGACTCAGGCAGTGGATACACATACTTTCCCACCAGTGCTTAAACTGAAATCACTGACAGATTTGGAGTTAGTGTTGGCCTGGTGTAGCAAAAACCCCTTACAGCTCTTACCCTTGAATGCCTGGACTCTCATGCTGGCATAAATGCAGTGAGGAATTATGCCTGATTCACATTTTTCAGGCATTCAGAAGAAATCTGAGAAGAAAGCATTGAGCAATAATTCATTGGGCCAGACTCACTGGCCCATGGGTGAAAATCAAGACACCAGGATATTCAATAAAAATTATATGACGTGAGATGCAGTGGGAAACCTGGTTGACCAGTTTAAGATAGATACATAACTCTTCGATGGCTTATAAGACCTGATGTCTGTCTTGGTTCTCACATGTTTGCCTAATGAATTTCATACCAAAGTAATTTAACTTATTCATGCAGGCATGAGAGGAGAATGACATCTTTAAATAGTTAAAGAATGGAAACGTGGAGTATAAAATAGGTGTTATCTTTTGGCTTTTAGTTGTGTGTTAGTTCTTCATGCTACTTGAATGCCTCATTCAAGGCTTTTAATAGTATTAAAATACAACTTCTACACTGTAGAGTAAGAGTCTGTTGCCTCTGTCCATCTTACATGTGCTTCAAAATTTTACTTCACTATTTTCAAAGGAAGATTGTGTGAACTTAGTAAAAACCTCATTGCAGTTTGAGTTTTTAAATTTAAATTTGTCACAAGATGTACTTAAATTTATTATAAATGCAGAAAAGTAAGAAACAGGCTTTTTTCTTTTTTTTTTCCCGAAGTCTTGGCTTTCTGTCTGCTGAGCTAATGGTGTCAGGAAAGTGAGTAAAACTTTAGCTGGTGAAGATGGACTTGTTTTCTCAGGGGCAAGGGGTTTCAAAAGTCTCTGCTGGTGTACTTTGTCCCCTGGCAGCGATGGGGAGCTCTGCCTGATTTAATTTTGGCAGTTCTCTACATTCACATGCATACAATCAGTCTTACTCTATTTTTCATTTGGGCCTTTCACACAACATAGCAGGGAAAGAAGAATTTCTTTTAGTGAAGAATGTAATTGTGAACACATAAATTATCAGCAGGCTGCAAGCATAGTTTGCTGTCTTCTAAAACTCATTTCTGTGTAGCAGTTGACATTGCCCATTTAATTCAGCATTGACTTTATACAAGTTTCTAAAGCATCACTTACAGTTTTATCTGACTTCAATAGCAAAAAACAACATAGGTGAGCTATGTTTAACTCAAAAGAAGTAATAAAAGGACATACGTTTATTAAGCAATAATACAGGAATCCTAATAAGCTGTTTCTACAACTGCTTCACAAACTAGAGGTATGCATTCTTCAAATGAGTGTTGGGTACTCTTTTCCCAGAAACCATTTAGTGTTGTGGCTGAGAAAAACAAATTGGCCGACAATGGATTGCAGTATGAGCAAAGTAGTTTGGAGATGAAATTATGCTTCTTTCTTCCTCCTGGGTAAAGGCTTCCTAATCTGAATTTGTCCAAAATAAAATCGACAGTGCAATCAATATACTTATTCACAGACTTTGGGTCAACCTTGCACAGAAACCAGGAGTTTATACCAGTCTACTGAAATTTGTCTTAAGAAAATGTGGTTTTCTGAGCTTTTACTATTTCAAGAAATTGGAAAATTATCTTTATTATTCATTCAAATGTAAAGTTAGTGATCTGAGATACAACCACTTTATAATGCGTATTAAATTATATATTTTTATATAGACTTTGTCTAATACATATTAATATATTGCATTATGTCTTGAAAAGTAATGAAATAGTTGTTTCTGAATTCTCAAGTCTGGGCTACTTTCTGTTGTAAAACCTTTCTTTTTATCCAAAGCCAAAATTCCTTGGTTTTTTGTTATTGTTGTTTGGTTTTGTGTTGTGTTTTGTTTTGTTTTGTTTTTTTTTCTGCTGGAAGTCAAAATTAATGGACCATTCAGAAAGAAACTATCCCTGTGAGGAAAGATGCAAATCAATCATCTGTGTGTGGCTGATGTCCCCAGATGATCACTTATGCTGGGCAGACTACAGGGCATGGAAAAATACCTCTCTCTGCTGACCTGCTTTATCTTCAGGAGGGCAGTTTGCTATTGCCTGCCTTGTGGAGCTGTATCCCTTCCTATCCTACCCTCAGACTAGGACTGTACACTGTCCACCTTGCTCAGACTTTTAAATATCATACTCATCGTCTTTCAATCTGGAGCAGTGCACTGTGACACCACAGGTTTTATCTTCTGTTAATCTCTGCACTTCTCCACTGTCACCCATTTGTAGCCTACCATTCCCATCACAGTTGTGGCTGTTTCAGTACAGTTTCAGAAGGCTTTAATAAAAATTATATGCTAGCAGTTATTTAAAGGCTCTTTACAACCCTGTCTGGCTTGGAAGATGCTCTGTTATCATAGGAGGACTGTGGCTGGTTGCTAGCTCTCAGCTTGCTTGTGAGCACAGGCAACTTTCTTAACAGCTCATCTCTTCAGCTTCTGCTCAGGTAAACAGGCACAACTGTATTTCCCTTCATTTTTTGTTTTTGCAGCAGTTCTACATAAGACTGTAAACTCTGCGCTGTCTTTTACCCCCCACCTCCCCTCACAAAATAAAAATTTGGTTATGTGCTATATTTATACTAAAACCAGCTAGTGTAAATATACTTCACTATTTACTCTAACAATAGTTCTGACAGACCTCCTTGAAGCTGTTACCTGTGATGTGCTTTGGATCAAGCCTAATGAACTGCAGTTATTTGAGGAGGAGCTTATTGTTGTCACCTTTGTCACTAGACCAAATCCCTTTGTTCTTTACTGAAGAGCCCTCCTGGATGCAGTAAATAAGATCTGTGGGCAGTGGCTGGATGCTGCATTGCCTGAAGCCAGGCATAATAGTTTAATTGACTAACTTCTGAATTGGTATATTTTGAATAGGTAAATCCTAATAATCAATGAAAATGAAATTCAGAAATGAAAACAAGTACTGAAATGTTAACATTGCCTAGTTTAGTTCTGCTGAGGTGAAATACCCAAACCGCTTCTCTCTGTGGAGAAGGGAGCTCAGTGTTACCAAAGAAAGGGTTGTTGATTTGAAGTAATGGACTTTCTTCTTTTAGTCAGATGATAAAAACCACAAAAACATTCAGCTGCAAATTTCACACAAAATGTAGTCTACAAACCTTTGGAATACAAATAGTGTAAAAATCCAGTTGGAAGCAGGCTAGCTCCAAGAAGTACAGCTCCCACTTCTGTGTGCTGTACTGTACGTTACAGTATGAGCCCTTCTTGGAAAGGTGCAATACTGGGGTAAATCCCTGTAGTCTGATCCTGAAAATATGTGATATGTGAATTGAAGGTTTAGAAGATATCACACAGTGATACATAAATACTGAGTAATAAACTGCAGCTCTGCAAGGATTTTAGTCTGGAGCTTGTTTGTAGCTAAGATTCAATTAATTGGCTTTACATCCTGAACACAGAAGTTCAGCACACACTTTTGTATGTGAATAGTCCCCTTGAAATCAAGGGGAACAACTATCAAGGTCGTAGCAAGCTTTATGTCTGCCACTGACCTGAAGCCTGCTGCAGATTTTTATACAGAGAATGATTTTTAAAATTGAATGCATTCATTTACTCTGATAGAATTATTTGCCCCAAGTGAGATGAGTAATTTGTGTGGCTCTAAGATTTAATCTTCTAAGGAAATTCTTCTTAATTAATTCCCTTTATCCTGTGCTACAAATTTCTCGTTCTTCAATTAGGCACTTCTACCTGCTGCAAAATGTATTGTCCACCCACAGTTACACCTCAAAAAATGACAATAGAGAACATAAAATGTGTTTTCCTGTATTTGAGAGCCTTTGTAATAACGTGGAGTGGCAGCAGGATGATGCAAAAGGAAAAGGTATGGTTACCAAGCTGCATAGGTAGCAAATTATTTCAATAGTTCATGTTTAATCTTCTTTTCCTTTTGGGTTCTAATGCTCATACTGAGCTCTTGGTTCATGGTAAAAACCCAATATATATTTAGTCTTAATTACAGTTTATCACTTCATTATTTTAGTAATTTTGATTATTTTGCTACTTGATTCAGCACAAGGATAGAATCAAAGTATCATTTGGAATGGAGGACTAGAAAAATAACTCTACCAAAAAAGAGTTTGTTGAATAAAAATGTGTTTTCTTATTGCCTGTAATCAGTAACACTCAAAGTGTGAAGGAAGTAAATGCTGTCCCTGTCTACTGGCAGTGTTGTGCTTTTAGCTGCTGCCATCATTTCAAAATAAACCTTATTTGAGTGGAAGAAAATTTCTTTTTCTTTTCCTCAGACTGACTGTTGTCTTGTTATTAAGTGTGATGTGTGCAATGGAGGAGGGAACTAAAGGAACTTACTGACTTTGTTTTTCCATCTTACCAACTCCAGAAATCACTTTCAGAGCAATTCCATTTAGTCACAAAGCTATCTGCAGTTCAAAGATTATTGTGACAATATTATTATTAGAAATCACTGCAGGAACAACTTGCCAAATGAACTGTTAAAAGCTAGCCAGAGTCACTGAACCACAGTAAAATTCATTAACGGCTGCTTGGGGCAACATCTGGTCTTTGAAGGTCTTTATCTTTTTAACCATTTGCCTCTTCCAGTGTCTGTAGCAGAGCTCTCCACTTCTCTTTTTATCTCATTTGAATATAAATACCCATTTCAAAAACTGCAACTTCCTTTTAGTGACAAGCTCATTTAGTGTCACTGTTCAGTTGCACCATGTACTGACATGCAAAAATTTGAATTAAAGGGAGAAAACACTTTTTACTACTAAGGAAAATGGTATGTTCTTTTGTGCTTTGAGACCTTTTCTTGAATCTTTTCGGCTATTCCTTTCCCTTATAAAATCTGAGCACCTCTCTTGTGATTGTTGTTTTTGAGGCTGAGGTTTCAGAGGTGCTAAACCACTTTTACTTCAGATGACAAAGGAAAGGAGGTCGAAACACCATTCCTATAAATGGTATTCCCACAATTAGAGTCTACTGTTCAAAATCTGAGCAGCAGCTTGCCTGTGCCTTAGAGCACGTGCCAACACTGCCGTCTAGCTTCTGCAAGGGTTTTGTGCGCTTTTGCTTCTTAGTTGCTTGTATTCATGTGTTAATACAGCTTTGTTGAGCCCCTGTTGGTGAGCCAAGGCCTTGTAGTATTGACTTCTGTTGGGATACACAGAATCATTTGAAGTGGCCACAGCATGAGAGGAGGGATTGAAGATGACAGCAGCACACAGTAGAGATCTGAAGTGCCAATGCATCAAAGAAACTGCCAGTCTGTATTTGGAAATAAGGAAATGAAACCCCTCTGTACAAACTCTTACAAGGTATTTGCATGCACCACAACTCAGACAAACCAGTTCTAGGCCTGTTCAGAATCACAAACCACTTGTAAAGTCCTTGACCAGGGCCTTCTGACATGTCACCCTCCCACATGTCCTTTGGGCTCAGTGTTGATTTCTGCTTTCCTGTGTGTCTCTCTCACCCTTATCCTTTTCTGTCTCATAGCATGCAACATCCATTTTTACTCTTTCACCACAGACTTTGTAGCTTTTTCTTCTTGATCTGTGGAGTCTTGGGAGCTACTTGCAGTCTGAGGTATTGTCTTTAGGTTTAAATACATTTTACGTCTGGTCATCTTGGCATATTTAAAAGATTGTTTGGTTTCCATTTACCATGAACTTGTGCGTGTTTGTCAAAATTTGTATTTATATAGCCTTTAGGTTATAGGGAGCATTGCACAAATAATAGAGAGGTTAATGAAATATGTAATATTTATATTATATATAATTACATTAATTATTATTAAGCAGGCAGAGAGGTCTATTAACCTCTAGGTTGAAACTGCACAATTCCTACATTTTCAAACAGCATGCAGTGCAGGGTTGCAATTATCTTCCAGCTTCCTTAGTGGTGTAACATGTAAGAAGTTGATTATCATCCTATGTTTAAGTGACTTAAAGCTGAATTTAGCCCAGAGTGGTCTAACTAGTGATTTTGTTTTTGACTGTTCTCAATAGCCTTCACTAAATAACTCAGCTACAACATCAGAATCATAGAATCATAAAGGTCAGAAAAGACCTTCAGGATCATCAAATCCTACCTTTGACCAATTGCCACCCTGTCAATTAGACCATAGCACCAAGTGCCATGTCCAGTCATTTCTTGAAACTTTCAGGGATGGTAACTCCACCAGTTCTGTAGGCAGCCTGGCCACCCTTTCAGTGAAGAAATTCTTCCTGATGTGCAACCTAAACCTCCCCTGGCACAACTTGAGGCTATGTCCTCTCCTCCTGTCACTAGTTACCAGGGAAAAGAGGCTGATCCTCAACTGGCTACAACCTCCTTTTTAGGCAGTTGTAGAGTGTGATAAGGTCTCCTCTGAGCCTTCTTTTCTCCAAGCTAAAGCTCCTTCAACCACTCCTCATATGACTTACTCTCTAGCACCTTCACCAGCTTCATTGTCCTCTGGACTTGCTCCAGCACCTCAATGTCTTTCCTGAGGGGCCTAGAACTGGACACAGGACTCAAGGTGTGGCCTTACCAAGTATAGATGGACTGTTACTGCCCTAGTCCTCGTGGACACATGATTTCTGATCCAAGCCAGGATGCCATTGGCCTTCCTGGCCACCTGGGCACACTGCTGTCTTGTGTTCAGCTGGCTATCAATCAGCAACCTCAGGTCCTTTTCTGCTAGGCAGCTTTCCAGCCACTCTTCTCCCTGCATGTAGTGCTGCCTGGGGTTGTTGTGGCC
>VYXB01007991.1:875959-1099410 GCA_013397135.1 Pachyramphus minor | reverse complement strand
GGGGCTGTGCCGCTCCCGGGGCTGTGCCAGGGCCGTGCCGGGGCTGTGCCGCTCCGGGGCTGTGCCGGGGCTGTGCCGCTCCCGGGCTGTGCCAGGGCCGTGCCGGGGCTGTGCCGCTCCCGGGGCTGTGCCCGGGCTGTGCCGCTCCCGCCGCTCCCCTCAGTTCCCGCTCCAGGTGGGTGCCCTGGGGCAGCAGCGCCCCCTGGCGGCGAAGTGCGCGGGGTCCCGCGGGCCGGGCGCGGACTCGGGGTCGGGGTCAGGACCCACCTTTCAGTGAATTCAACCGCCCCAATATGATGAGCAATACCATGAGCATAATAAAATGACACCGAGCAACCCGCCAGATGCTGCACCCGACCTGGCTCCTGAGACACCGGGAGGGGAGAGGGAGCTGCAGCTGCCCCCTCCCAGGTGGGGTGGCTCGGGGACGTGCCCGCTTTAGGGACATGAGTCACACCGCGAGGGAAGATTTCCTCATCCCCTGTAAGGCGAGTCCAGCCGAGGGAGCCGGCACTCCCTCCCTGCCCTCTTTTTCCTAAGGCTTGCAACTATCCAAACTAGTAGGGCAAATACTGGGTCAACTGCCCTAAAGATACTCTGTCAAAAGATAAATACGTCCTTAAAATGTCAGACATATTCCATGCATACAAATAAATACAGCATTTACCTCGATGAAAACAAGCCAGACATCTCCTACCCTCTGCCTGAGGGAAGACTGCAAAGAAAATTGCCCTCAACTAGCTTCCAAACTCTGTTTTCCAGCAGGGGAAAATGGCATTGGGATCGGCTAGGAAGATCCTTAATTTCAAAATGGGAATCTAGTAGCATTTCTCCTGCCTTCATCCTAGGCGAGCTATTTCCAAATAGTCTGCATACTTTTCCTTATAAGGAATATCTCCCCTGGATCTATATGTGGTTCCTTTGAACAAGTTAAATAAACGTCCTGCTAGGGAGCTGCTTCTCCTCTATGGCAGCCGTGCACAGAACACAGACATCTGATCTGCATTAGACAGAACCCCTCTCCCCCGTTCCTAGGCACGCTTCTGTTTGCTGAGTTCCTGAGTTCTCTTTCAAAGCTATACAACTTAATTGCCAACACTGAAGCTGGATTTTTTTTCTATCCTTTCCTCCTTTTAAAAGTAAAATAAAAGCATGTTGCCTTTCATGCCAACTGGCTGTTTGCAACATTTCCCCTTCTGAAAGTATCCTTCCTCCCCCTGAAATACTTTGCTTGCTTCATCTGTGGCAACTCCTTTTTATTATGGCTTTGAGGTTGATTTTTAAAGCTGAGCTATAGGAGGAGGAGGAGGAGGAGTGTCATGGCTTTGGGTATACTATAGTTCCACCTATTCCTGTAATTCAGACCTGAGATTTACTCAGAGAGAATCAAGTTGTCCAACAGCAGCAAGAGAGACCAGGACCTTAACTGCAGAGAAGTATACTCTTGTGGCTCCACGCATGCAATACATTAACTGCATGTCAGGGGCAGACAGGTGGGTGGGATGAGGGCCTGGGAGAGGCACAAGCTCTTGCCTTATTACCATATAAAGTGCTGAGCTATATATATCTCCCAGCTTGCTCCCAGGATCGCTGTCCTCTGAACTGCAAAACTACCAAGTGTCATCTTCCAGACAATTTTCTGTCACACAAGACTGAACTTTGCTTTGACAAGTGAAACAGTTCCACTGATTTCCAGGAGAAAACCCCAAACAAACAACTAGGAGAGGACCCTTCATCTCAGGGATCAGTGAGCCAAACTAGTATCTAGCAGCAGTTCTAACACATGCATGCCTAGGAACAGCTCTCTTTAGCACAGAACTAGCAGTCCTTGCTCTTCTGGATCTCCCTCTCCTGAACCTACTTGCTATTAACTCTCTGATTCTGTTTCACTATCAAGACAGTGTTGTTCCAGCCTGAGCCGTTTTCCCCATCACCTGAACAGATAAACAACTCTTTCTTTACTTTCACATCTACAGCAGCAAGTACACATGAAAAGCACATGTCAAGTGAGCAGAAACCCAATCAAATGCCTCTGATAGTGTGCAAACCTCATGCAAGGAGGCAGTGCTGTGTTTCCCACCCCCCTGCCCAGGAGGTGCCCAGACCCTGCCATCAGCAGAGCTTTGGAGTGCTGCAGGCAGGAGTCCTGGCTGTCCTGCGCAGAGGGAGTGTGTGGGTTCTCTGCTGGGCTTGTGGTGGAAGGGATGGGGGTAACTTACATCTGTGGCCTTTTTGTCAGCCAGTTCCAACTTTTCCTGGGCATCTTTAAGGGACTCGGAGTATTTGTCCAGCTCATCCTCAGTGCCCTTCAGCTTCTTTTGTAGTGCCACCAGCTCGTCCTCCAGCTGTGATAGGGGTGAAGGTGGTGCAGAGGGGAGGGCGGGCAGGAAAAGGTGCAGCAGGCAACGTGATCGTGCAAAGGGAGATGTGAGGGTGCAGAAGGGACAGAAAAGGACAGACAGACAGAGAGAGAAGGAGAGACAGTTAGATTCTCTTTGCTTGTGGCAAGGGCACGATACCTTGGCAGCATTCTCCTCTGCCGAGAGGAGGCTGTCCTCAGACTTGTGCAGCTCTTCCAGCACTTGGTCCCTTGAATCCTCCGTCACATGCAATTGCTTTTCCAATTGCACAATGTCATCCTCTAACTAGGTGCACAAGAGGAAATACAACGCACAAATATGTTTCTCCCTGGGCTTAGGAAAGTGGGAAATTAATTTGTAAATCCACCTCCCTTCCTCCCTCCTCCTTCAGGATCTCCCAGAAACGTGCAAACAACGTGTGTCCCTCCCCCAGTCGAAAGCCCCAGGTGTAAAGGAGAGGGGTTGGAGAAGGACAGGAAAATGGGACGTGCATCCGGAGGACCGGCGGGGAGGGAATCGGAGGAGTCTGCTGGGTGATGCTGTAGTGGGTGAACACAGCTTTAAGTGTCCTTTGCCGAGGGGCAGCCCGTCTGTCCGAGGCAGCCTCTCCACGCCGTGCCCCGGTGACAAAGGCACGGAGGCCACGCGGCTGTCCCAGGGCCCCGCTCCCCAGCGGGAATGGCGGGGACAGCGGGAACCACCTCCTACCGGGCACCCGCGGACCTCCAGCCAGGGGCTGCCAGGCTGAAGCTCTGCCTTAGGGAAAGTTCAATCAGTTCTGCAGGGGCGCAGGGGTGGAATACAATAAGGTACTGGGGGTGGGGGGAAAGAGGAGGAGGGGGAAAAAAAGAGAGGAGTCTGGAAAAACTTGCGCCCCGGCGCTGGCTGCGCCCAGGCCCCCGGTGCAGACCTGCTTGCTTCTCTCCTCCGCTGCCTTCTTGTCCGCCTCGGCTTGCTCGGCTCTGTCCAAGGCGTTCTCCTTGTCCAGCTTCAGCATCTGCATCTTCTTCTTGATGGCATCCATGGTGGCGGTGGGTTAGGGCGCGACCCCGCGCGAACTACTCCCGAAAGTAAAGCTTGGAAAGCTGCGGGACAGCCCCGATCCGGACGCGGGCGCGGCCCCCGGGGAGCGGAGCGGAGCTGCGGGACTGGTCTGTGCGGGACGGGGCGCCGGCCGAGTGCAAGCGGCGGGCACGGAGCGCCTCACAGATATGTACTTTCCCAGGGGGCTGACTGCATTCCTCAAGACATCCAATACTTTTTTGGAAAGAGCTTTTTTTTTTTCTTCCCTCCCTCCCTCCTCCGTTCGTCCCTACCCCTTTCCCTCTCTCACTGCCCCCCGGCTTTTTTTGGGAAGCGCAGCCCTCCCATTCGCTGCCGCCTGCCATTTGACCGTAGATATGACTATATATGGGATGCGATGGGCGAGGTAAGGCGGGGGAGCAATTTGTTCCCATTTCCAAATAGGCAGGATGGGACGTTTCGCTGCTACTCCTGGGAGAGAAAAAAACCCACAAAGGCAGCAAGCGGTAGCGCGGGGAGCGGAGGAGACGGGCCGCAGGCTGGGGACAGCAGCCCCGTGCTGGAGCCGTCCCCACCCGCGGAAATCAGTGTTGTACAGCGCCAGGGTGGCGGAGCCGGCGCGGGAACGCGCGGGGCTGCGGGGCAGGGGAGCTGACAGAAGGGCAGGAAGGGGTTAACCGCATGCACGTACGGAATGAGCGGAGACCTTCCCCCGGCAGCCGGAGGAGGAGGAGGAGAGGAGGAGGGGGCACCTCAGCCGTGTGGTCGCTGCAGCAGATGCGGGCGGTGGGTGCTGGGCCGGCCCCACAGCGCCGAGCACGGAGCCCAGACTTTGCGGCGAGACCCCGGCGGGGCTGGGCAGGGCTCCGGCCGGGACCCCCAGCGAGGGGAGGGGGCCCAGGTGCGATCCTGACCCCCGGGCAGGTGACCATGGAGGGCACGGCAGCGCTCTCCGCTCCTCCCCCGGCGGGGGCAGAGCTGCCAGCAGCTCCCAGTGCTTCCCAGTGCTTCCCAGTGCACCGCTGGCTCCGCAGGGAGGGGTTTCTCCGTGCTGCCCATGGAAGGGACGCGAACAGGGAACTGAAAGGAAAAGGCAGAGAACAACTACTGCAAGGCTCAACCGGGCCAGCGGCGGGGCGGCTGCGCTCCCGGGGGCAGCCAGAGCTGCGAGGGATGGAGCCCAGGAAAAGCTGGGGCACAGAAGCTGGCTGCAGAGGTGACTTGCACCTTTCTGTAACGCCAGCGAGAGACAGGCAGCAGAGACAATTAACAAAGTAACATATAATTAAGTAGAAACCTATTTAATTCACTTCTGGCGGGTCTCTCACAGGCTCATCAGCAGAGTGAGCAAGACACAACACGCTGTCCTCAGGACACACGCTCCCTTGTGCAGTGTAGAGAGTACATGGATGTACACTAGTCCCACAGGATTTGGGCTGCACAAAGAGAAAATTAAGCAGCCTCTTTGTCTACGCTTGGTCCTTGCAGCAGAGAATTCCTCCCTGGTGCTGTCACTGGATCAGCTGAACTGATTTTACTTTGCAGGAGAAGGGAATGTTCTACAGCTTCTGGCCCACTGCACGTGCCAGGGCAGTAAGGGATGGATTTGCAAAGCAGGCCTTGGAGACCAGCTCCTGCAGAGCTTAAACAAACTGCACCACGAAGCTTCAGCTCTACAAGATTGCAGAGCCCCCTGAACAGAGTTCAGACCTTCCCCTAACTCCTGAGAAAGGCCATGCTCTGCATCCAGCTATGAACTACCCCAAGTTCAGAGGGGCTCACAGCCAGGCTCGGGGATTCATGTGCAGTGCTACCAGAGAGCACGAGGCGGCCACTGCTACAGCAGAAGCTTTCCTTATGCCTCCTTAAAGAAAAGATGATTTCTCACTGCATTCCTTTCTCATTGCATTGGTTTAATAACCAAACTACTATAACAATAATAATAAAATAATTAAAAAGTAGTCAAAATTATTAAGTGAAACAATTATTAAGTGAAACATGGCACTGCCACAGAATGTTTTAGAACACCAAAGAACAGAGTATTGAAAAAGTCTGCACATTTAGTCACAACCAACCCCAAAGTGTATTTTTCCTCTTTGCACTTCTCTTGCTTTGACATTTTAGTCAATTAGAACAGACTAGGGCCTTTCTGAGGTAAGTATAGTGAATATTTAAAAGACACCTAGTTACATATTGTTCAGAAACCTGACTGCATTGTTGAACACATAGGTTTTGTTCCTAGTTTAGGAGAACTTACTCCTCTCTCACAAAAAATTCCATTAAAAGCATGAAGTATCATGGCTGGGAATTCACTGAGGTAACTCTTCTCACTTTGGGGAAGGCAAAGACTTGTGAAATTAAACAAACAGTATCCTGTCTGGCTAATTTGGGAGTGGTGCGGGTAGGCTCTTAAAGAATTCCTGTGCAGCTCCATTTTTCTAAAAAAATGTGAACCACGACACGGGAGCCTCTAGGATACATGAGAAAGTATGAGATACGGGCAGAAGGAAAGGAACCCCAAGTTTTTTATGAAAAAATACCTGGGGGATGCAATCACCTCCACAGAAAAACAAACCTTGAGGTTCTACTTACATGAAAATGTCCAGTTAATAAGCTTTGTTTATAGCAAAATGACCCTGTATCCATGGGGCTGAACTGGCTGATGGTGATTTAATTTTTCTTTTCCTCAGAGAGAGAATATGAAACGTATAGACACGTGTAAACATGCTTGCTATACGTTTCATTAACAATTTCAATTACTTGGAAATTTCTGTTCCAGCTGGCTAAGAAAGATAGGCTTGGAAACCTAATAGCTTGTGTAGTCTCTCCCTCTTTCATTGACATGTGAAGACAGACTATACAAATTATTTTTGCATACTGAAAAAAGAAGGTAGCACAAACTTGGGTTTTCTGACATAATACCAATTTTCTAATGGTACTTGTTACCTTTCATTGTTTTTCACCACAATGGCTAATCTCATCTCATCTCATCTCAATCTCATCTCATCTCATCTTGTCTCTCTCGCTGAAAATGGTGCAGGAACTCTCTGACAGCAGATTCACTTGTTTCTGGGGAGTACCTCCTGCACTCATCTTGAATTCTATTAATTGAATGAGGCTCTTTAGAAAATCCAGACAGCCAACACAAAGAACCAGAGCAGGGCATCTGGTTTTGAAATTCTCAGCTCCTCCTAAGAGTAGGTGATGTTGCACTTCAGGCTTACTGATGACACAGCGCATTTTGCCAGAGTAAGGCTGGAACCTGTTCATGTCATGGTGTTTCTGCCTGTCATGTGCCTCTTGACAAAGGCAGAAATTTGCCTTAAGGAGGATCTGCTTTTGGGGCACAGATTGGGCTGGCCAAAGGGGGTTCACACTGTTCGTTCTTGGAACAGACAGAAGGGTAGGTGGACATAATCACTTGGAAAACTTCTAACGTGCACTTGGGTCGCTTTTCCTTCTCCTTAGTCTCTTTTTTTTTAAGGAATGTACAGGAAATGACACCTAACTTTATACTACAACTGGTTCTGCCAGTTCTATAAAAACCTGCTTCTTACAAGATTATTAAGGATTCAAATTAGGTCAGTTGGAGTGAATTCATAGGCCTGTATGTGCCATTTCAAAGTGGAGGGTTCCCTCATAGGGAGGCAAATATAAATGAAATACAAACCAGTTTCTCAAAGGTCTCTGAACCTCTGCAGCCCTTGTAAAACAGGAAGGTTCATTTTGGACAAAGGGAGCAGCAACAAGAGTGTAGCATATCATCCAAAAATAGGAAGTTGAAAACATCTGTATTCACCTAGAAAAAAAGCCAAAAACCCCAATAGATGCTGAGGAAATTAGGCAGGTTTTACTACTACAGTGAGTATGTTTTAGCCTGTAAGGCTCCCCAAGAACTTTGCACTGAAGAAATGGAGGGACAATATTTTAAAAGAAATATAAAAGCGTCAAAACTTGCCCTGAGGGAATGGGTCATGTATGCTCCAGCCATAAGGCAGGAGAAGGCCCTAAAATAGAAGGTAGGAAACCTGACAGTTCTCTGCACAGCTCAGGAGGCAGCAAACGAGTCCAGAAATACTCCTGAACATGCCAGTCGTGCTCAACACATGCTGTAACTCTGTGAAAGGTTTGCTGTAACATTTCCTAGGTAACGGTGAAGAGCAGTTTTGTAATTAAGGACTATGGGATGATTTACTGGAAAATAAAGATTTTAACTTCTTTTTAAATTATTTTGATAATTTTCCTCTTCAGAACTTATATTTCTGTCTGGTTTGTCATTCAAGAAATTAGTGAACTCCTTAAGGATAAAAGTATTTTTAGTACAGTCTTCTGCACCTGCCCTGATCTATAATCCAAGGGTCTACTCAGATACCACACCAAATGCTAAGAAGCTCATGACCTAACTCATGACCTAAGATCTTAAAATAGCTCTGAGGTATTTTTTTCCCTGAGACTTCTTTCACTCTGATTGCACTACTGTTATTCACTAGTTTTCAGCTGAGCAAACATACCTCCCAAGGTTTTATATTGTGCTTCCTTTTAAAATCAGATTTGCTTTAGCTGGTAATTATGAATTACTAATATAATTCTCTGAAAAAAATAAGTAAACCCCAAAGATCACTCACTCTCGGTAAGATATTTTCCTATATCCTTGTCTTTATAGCTTTGGAGAGTTTTAGACCAAACAAAGATTAACAGATCATTTTAAACTGTTTGCCTGTATTTATACATTGTTGGATTTAAGTTCCACCCAGTGAATTCTCTATTCAAGTCACTTAAATTTAACTGCAGTAATCTAGTGTTTTAAAAAACAGTGATTAAAAAAACCAGTCTTGAAAAAAAAATACCCAGTTGCCTTTGATTTAAAGTTCGGTATTGTGCAAGAGAAAAGAAGAACCATGAGGAGGACAAGTAACAGAAAAGGGCAAATAATATGTAATGAGGGGAAAGAAAAAAAGACTAAAATCAACTGTACCCAAACACCAAACTGAAAGGAACTGTGAATCAACAAATCCAAGAAGTGACTCTCTCCTGGTGAGAGTCCAGTCACTGGACTCTCTTACACTGGCGCAGAAATTCCATTAAATTTTGTGATCTCCTCCAGTGCCAAATGTTATCTACTGAAAACAAGTTGGAAAAAGTTGTAGAAAGACCCCCTGCCCTGTCCAAGAAGGTCAATACCTTCAGAAGACAGAGTTCCATCCTTGTGAAGCTGCTCATTTGTCAGTGCTTTGAGCTATCCATAGATAAATACATTATCACTGTAACATCTACTGCCACATCTGCAAGACCACAAGGTGTCCTGGAGTTTAACTTTGTTCTTTGTTCTGCCAGGGAAAAAAATCCCCAACAACACCTCAATTACCATTACAACCCCCCAACAGATTTGTGCCACTGATCTTATTGGTACAGCAAGGTAGGATGACAGTAAATACTAGAACAGAGCAGGAATGGAAAACAGGAGATGAGAAACCCAATGGTATTTCTGATGTCCACCCCTTCATACAATGGCAGAGAGGGAGATGCTGTAGAGAAATATCAGGGCAGACAGCTATTTCCCTTCTCTTGGCTGCAGCTGGGACACGTTCAAGTGTTTTAGGAATGTCCTGAAATCATATATCAGAGTTCAGAGCAGTTCATCCAGCAGTAGCACCTCCTGCAGCACACAAGGCCAGGAAAAACCAAAGCTGCTTCAGTAAGTGAATCAGCAGAAGCTGCTGGGCTGTACATGTGAGGGCTCCTCTCCTGACAGGATTTAGTTCCTGTCTTGGGGAGGTTCTCAACTGTCACACATCCATCTGAATTTAGACAGGATGTAGGAAAATAGGTCCACATTCAGGCAACCTTAATTTAACCTTTCTGCCTTTGACTGATGACCCAGGAATCTGGGCAGAAGTCTTAAAGGATTCCTAACCAAGAAGAAAGAGCAGCATGGGGATTTTCTTCTGTGTGAGTCTGGCGCTGGGAAAAACAAATTTTCTGATGGCAAATAGATCTTCCATTACACTTTATCTCCTGCAATTGTTCCACTTCAATCAAACTGGGGGTAGACGTCAAGAAAATAAGCAAGTAATTAATTTGTGAAAACATAAGACTGGAAGATAAAGAGATTAATTCTGGAAAACAGAAAACTCTTACTTCATCTGAATATTTACCTTTCTGTTGGGAAGATCCTGAGAACTTAACTGACAGTGTAAATTTTTGTCAACAGCCAAAAACCCTGCCAGGTCTGGCCAAAGTTTTCGTATTGACATCAAAAATACACCCACCAGGGAACAACAAAAAGAAACCAAGAGAAAGAAACAAACAAAAACTTGAAAGAACAGAAAAAATTATCTACTGAAACCTAGAAAAGTGTTTTTTTTCTTTGATCTGAGTCTTTTTTTTTTGTTTTTTGAGAGGGGAGAAAGGGAAGAAAGATGTGTGCAGCTGTATTTTATAAACAATCATTAATCATGCAGCAGAACAAATAATACTTTATCCCCTTCACTTCAGACCTTATATTTGTACAGCCTGAAAGCTGCTGCCACAGCAAGAGAACTGTGCAAGTGTTTAGTCTCAGTTCCTGAAATAAGAGTGCAGCCCAGGTGCTGATTCTGCCCTTTTGACCTCTCTCTCCACGTATCCCACAACCTTATCTTGGTCCTTCCTACCTCCCTGACAGCAAACACGCATTTCTTGTCACTGAGGTCTTTGCAACTTGGCATGTTATGAGCATGATGGATGAGATGCAGCAATGGTAAACACAATAAATCCAATCCACTGGAATAACAAATACCTATTAATCTGTCCTCTCATTAGTTCCTTTTCCTTTCTCTGAAACATTTCACTGATTACTTGGCAGTAAATGTTTTTGATTGTTAAAGAAATTGATGTTCCCATTAGTCTTCATGTTATTTCTGCTATGGAAAGCTGCTTGGACCGAACTCATGGGTCTGTACAATTTATATACTGCTCCCTGCCCCAATGAAACAGTAAAAATAAACTCCCAGATTGTTTTCCTGGAATTAATCCTGATTTGAATGTAACTTCCTCAAACCTCAGAACACATATCTTTTATGTTCCGATGTAAGAACCAAATTGCCAGATGCAAAGGGAGTATAGCAAGCTGACAAATTTGATGAAGAATACTATTTTTGTTTAGAGAAAATGATCTTTGAGTTAGTTAAAATTATCTCACATATCATGATGGCTTTCCATGTGCTTGGAGAGGATACTCAAGAAGATACAAGACTGTCAAGGGATTGCCCTACAGCAGCCCTTGAGTGAGAGCAGAGAGAAGAGCCTCTGCACATCCGTCACAAATGTATCACAATGGTTAATCAGGGCATCACAACATACTTATTTCAGCATGCAGCTGGCAGTTTCAAGCATTAAGATAATTTCAGGTAACTAGAGCTCACACCTCATTTTCATTCTGAAGGTAAAATGTCCTCTGTATCCCGAATTTCCTGATCAGTTTTACTGAGCAACACATTGGTATGAAATCTGTGTAGAACCTGGTGTGTCAGCTCCCCCCAGCCCTCACTGGCACTGGAACAGTGGGAGCAAACCAGCAGTTTGCAGGTGTCAGCAATAAAATTCCCCCTTGGAAGTGGTAATCCTCTGCTTGTCAGTGTGTTTAACATCCATCTCAGCCGTGCCGTGGGCTGCAGGAATTGTTAATCAACCCCAATTGGAAACTGGCACTCCAATGGCGTGGCTGCTACAGCTGGATGGCAGGTTGGGAGCCAGCCACGAGCTAAAGTTTCACTAGGAGCTATTCTAACCTTCATTTGTCTGCATGAACAACAAGCTTAGCAAACAATTGTCTGTAACTGGAGCCCTCTGAGAGCTCGTGGATGTTACCCTGTTACAGAGACCCAGCTGCACACTCCCCAGCGCAGCCAGCAGGGACTGGCCACAGGCACAGCTCCCCACTGGCCTTTCTGCAAAGGTTTTACTTTGCTGGTCACAATTTCAGTTCAGCAGTTTATAAGAGAGGATGATGATTTCTAACTGAGGCTTCATGTTCTGCCTCTGACACCAGCACATCAAACACAAATCCCGAGGAAACTGCTCACTTTTCCCCTCAGCACACAGCTCTTGACTAAAGGCTTCCAAAACACAGCTGCTGAGTTAGTGAGATTTAGCTGTTCTGGACTCGTTTATCCAGGCTGCAGAGATGAGTGGGACTGCACATTCTGACTCATTTCATCACCGACAGAACGAGGTTCTGCCAACAGCTACTCCTGCTGAAGACCTTGTTGCAGCTGACAACTGCTGCAAGTCCAAGCTGTGTAGAACAGAGGCAGCCTTTGGATCCCTGACAAGTTGCCAGTTCAACTTTTGCAGAGGCAGCTTTTAGTTCTTGCTGTTACCCCTGATAGCCTGAAAGGTCTTCAGGGTGAGATCCGGCAGCATTCGCTCATCTGCTCCTGCTTTTATTACTAAACCCAGCCCCATTCAGCAGAGGTAACATGTGCACCCTGAGGACAAGTGAACTCCAAGGGAAAAACGGTGACTTTTTAACCATTTTGCTAATGTACTTGAGCCTGAGTGTATAACAGGCTGCATTTGAAGATCTGTTGGTTTGCTGAAATAAATCCTGAGCCAGAAGGTGGGGTTTGTGTTGAGCACTGAAACCTTAATTAGAATTAGAAAAGCAATACACAGGCTTTTGTCAGGGCTGTTGCACAAAACAGGATTCTTTTGCATGTTATTTTCCTTGCAAAAGCAGAGTTTCATTCTATTGTCCACAAATACTTAAATCAGCGAAGTATATTGTAACTTCACACTTGAGCCCTTCTTGTTCACACCAAGTACTTCCCAAATTACTTTGATGTAAAGGAAGACACAGATGCCTGTTTCTATAATACTCCAAGGTATAATTGCATTTCCTGCACTCAAGACAATGATCTATTTAAAACTTCCTGGTATGGCTATTATTTGGTTTTTTCTCCTTCCCACAGCATCAGTTATTCCCAGGTTCACTTCACAGACCCTTTGGGCATTTATGTATCATATAATGAGCACCCTGTAAAAATCCCCAAGGAGTGTCAGACAGGTCAGTGTCAGAACTGAAGGAAGTTCAGCTGCTTCAGCACACAAAGGTAGAAACTCTAATTAGCTCTTACAGCACTGCCAGGTCCAAATTCTGCTCAGGGTGTTTATACAAAATACCTGTTGAGTGCTCTACATAGAGGGAGGATGATATACCCTGCACCAAATGTTAAAAAAGAAATAATAAAAGATAACTTGGTCTGAAATGTAAAGTTTTTATGGGCTTTTTAGTGAAAAATCAATTTTAAAACAAAATCAGTGGGATTTTTCTTCCTCCTATCTTAGGTGAATCAATTCTCATTATTAGTGTAGGAGCTTGGTGCTGAGAACAAGTTCTTTGCATTTCTTTTTATCCTTTCTGAACTTTGTATGACATTAAATTTCACTCCTTCCTGCATACAGTTTATTTTAACAACTGGTTTTCAAAGCATGAAGACCTTAAACTCTCAAGAATTCTGAAAAAAAATGGTTGGGGGAGAATGTTTTTTGGGTTTTTTTCACCTAAATAAATAATTTGTTCAATAGATGACAATGCCAACCTTCATAGGATCTTTGAAACATGTTCTTTAAATTTAAATATGGTAAACAAAGGACAAATTGAACTGTTTCAATGGATTGGGTGCTAAAAACATTATGTGATTGTTTTAATTTAAAGAGAAGTTTTATGGGAACTCCTGTAACACTGTAGGGATCAGATGAAAGGAAAGAAACCTATTCCAAATGAGGGCTTATCACTGATTCCCACTTAGTGCCTTTGCCACAACCTGCTTTGTGCCCTGGTTCTGTGTGCTGTGAAAAATATTAAAGCAGGTTGAAAAACTGCTGTTTGTGAAGCACTGTGAGAACTGCACACCACTAAGTATATTGCTGCCTTCCAGTGCATTGCTTGTGAGCAGGGAGATGTCTCAATTAATTCTGGCAATCTATACAGCATGTCTCAGCATCAGCATCAAGGGAAGAGGGAGACAATTCTACTAAAAAAGTGTCATGAAGTGTCATTAAAATCACTGGAACTGCTCCTCCCCTGTTGTGTTTCAGATACGAGCAATCAACCCTCTTTTCTCAGATTTTGGGGCAGCAGAACCCCATTTTATACCACAGACAGCATAAAGTAATACTGCAAGTTCACAGGCAAGGTATGAAGCAAAACTCAGACCCAGAACAGTGGATGCTTTGTTACCTCACAGCATATTTTTTGGTGGAACTTCCAAAAAAACCCTCGGGGTTTATGTTACTCAGTGCTGGAATTCAGCATAGCACCCACACTGCTTATTTTTAAAGCAAAACTAGACACTCAAGATAAAAAGGAAAATGAACAAGTCACTGAGGGATTTTCCCTGCCAGCTGAGCATTGAGGAACTCACAGAGTCTTGAGGGAAACCTGCATTCAGGGGTTCTGAATTTATAAGTAAGAAAATGTCCTCACTTTCTTTTTCTTAATCTCTCTCTAAATTAAAAAGATGTTTTTTAAACATTCTAAGCATTCTTCCTCTTCTGAGTTCCTTTATTATTTTAAATTAAGATGAAACATTTGCTATGTTAAAGCTAAATTTCTCTTCCCAAAATAGCAGAGATCTGGCAGTAGAACTGTGATACAAGAGAATTGGGACTAGAGCAATTTCTGCTCTGCTGTCTTCACAATAAGTAATTTACTCCAGAAACAGCTGAAAACCTTTCTGTTGGAAGACAATGATGATGGGGAAAGATGACAACTTTCAGGACATTATGGGGTGCTTAATTTATTTATATTACACATGGGCATGTGAAAAAGTCACTGAGTATGGAATATATAACCAAGATGTAATTTTCCAGAAGTTCCCAAAGAAGCCCTCAGCTGCTATCAAGAGTCAATAGGTGTAACCAGTCATGGGCTTCTACAGAATGAAAGTGAAAAATGAGGAGAATAAAACTAAAATTGCACTTTTATCTGTCCCTATCACAGGCTGTGATAAAGTGGAGAAGCATAACAACACAAAATAGGTTTGCTGAAGAGAGGCAGAATGGGGGCAAGACAGAAAGCAGAGTCCCATGGCCCCTGTTAGTTCCTTAAATATTCCCTGTGAAACCAGCACTATGCCAGGAATCTCTACTTTCAAAAACATAAAGAATTTTCCTACTTAAAAATGGCCTAATTCAAATTTAAGGGAAAAAAAAAGAAGTCCTGGACTGCATCTTTTTAATGCCAAATGTCTGCCTGGAACAAATTTTTGTGGTTGCATATTAATCCCCTGAGAACAGCATAGAAATGTTGACAGCTGTAATAGTTATTCATACTGGCCCTTTACTTCTACAAAGTTGCTAAAATCTTGTATTTAATTACCCATGCCTGATTATCATGCAAAAAAAAAAAAGCAAAACCAAACCAAACCAAAATACAATAAAAAAATTAAAAACAACCAACTCCAACCCCCCCCTCCATTAATTTTCAAGAAAAAGGTGCAGTATGTGTCTGTAACACCACTTGGGTGAGCTCTGATTCATGGGCAAAGGTGTAGGATTGGGTGAAACCCTTTTGGGTTCAGGGGCACTGGTGGCACAGAGACACTGGGTTTTCCTGGGAGTCACTTGTTCCCAGTGGAAAGGGGGTCTCACCTCTCTGTTTGTGCCTCTGAAACTCTGCACGTGGCCTAATCCAGCACCGTGTCTTTTTCCAGAGGGTGCCTTCATCTCCCACAGAAGCCAAAAATGCTGCTGAAAAAACAGGTTTAGCAGAATAAAGGATTCAAAGACACTGCAGGCTTTTAGGTTGAAAAACCCAGTGTAAGTCAGTTTTTGTTGTTACTTGGTGGGGTCAGATGGCATTTGATTGTCAGCAGGGAATTCTCCAAGGTTGGTGACAGTTTCCTTAGGAATAGCTGACTGGGAGTTCCTTTTGAGATGGGGTTCTGCTCTGCATCACTTGAACTGCTTTGGTAAATACAATTTATCTACTATGTTTTAACTACACTTACTGGTAAAACAAGGTATTTCTTTACTTATGTGTGGTTTAAGGTTGAAAAGAGGAGCAGTGCTAAAGCTGTCAGGCCAGCAAGGTTAATAAAATGGTGTGCAGGGCCAGGAGTGTTGTGTTCCTTATTTTTGACTTCTTTCCAAGCACACCCAAAGGAGCAGGGGATGCAGAGCTGGCAGGGAGGAGCTGCATCAGTGTCCTTTAGTCACAGGACAGGAGTTTCCAGGTGTCAGGTTGAGCTGATATGAGAAAGCAGGAGAAGGATGGAGCAGGGATACACCAAAGGCAGCTTGTAACTGGGAACCAGCTGAGATGCTAAGGGAGGGTTTCACCAAAGCAAATCAAACAGCTTCCAGCACAAACCCATTAAGTTAATTTTTTCCTGAACACAAAATACAGATTATGTCCTGAGGGTTAAAGATTCAATATTTGAGATGCTGTAATTCCTAATTGTAGAGTACAATAGAACATACACTATTTTAACTTGTCTTGGTTAACACAGCAAAACCACACCAAAAATTAGGCAGCCCTCTCTTGATGAAATGGGCACTAAACTTTTTACAGAGGAATTTACCCCAGGGTAATGCAATTGAAATCTGAAACATCTGCAGGAATATTCATGTTATCACAACAGAAAACTGTTTTCTTCTTCTTTTCCATTGTTATTTTAATACCATCAATATTCCACAATATCACAAAAGATACTTGATATTTTTTTCATTATGCTGAAAATGTCAAAATTTGTATTTGTTTTTTTGTCTCATTTGATGATTTTTTGTTTACATTGAAACATTTGCACAGAACCAAAACTTCTGGAACAGGGTTTCTGTTGACAAACAGGCTAAGAATGATGACATGCTCTGGGAAGGGAGAAATCATATTAACACAGAATGTTAGGAAACCAATTAAAAATTAGGAAGCTCATCAAAGAATACTGACTCTAGAAAATCATGACATTATTCTGATTCATAATCCTGAATTCAGAATTAAGAGCTCACAGATCAAAAGCCCTTAGATTCGGCTATTTCAACAAAGACAACTTATTCAGAGGAATCATCTGAAAGCATTGAACATTCCCCAGTTAGAGGTTCTGTCCTGTGATTTTATCTGGGTAGAAATGAAAAAAAGTAGACAAATATCAGACAAGTTCTTTACTTTTCATAGAAAACTAATGAACTTTGATAAAAATGTTCTGCATTTCACCTACTAATAACTGAGTAAAACTGCCCAGGGGCTAACTGGTGACAGTTCTGTTGAAATCTCTGTTCATTGGGCTGGTGAGGTTAGAAAGGTTAATATTCAAGTGGAAAAGAAAATAATAACAATATTAAAAGGCCATTTGAGAGTGGAAGGGATACTTCCCCTGTATTAGTGACTTCAGTTCTGGTGAACAACTGGGCAAAAGCAAAACTGAGGAGAAGGAATGGTGAGGGAATAAGATGAAGGAAAGACTTTTCTGAAAAAAAAATGGAAGAAAGGAACTTCAGTGTTTATTTTACAAAGAAGACTAACAGCAATTAGGCTGTATAAAAATAATTAATGGTGCAGGAAAAGATAATCAGGAATTTCTTTTTGGCTACTCTCACATTAGAAATAAAATGAGGGAGGAGCTGGAAGACAAAAAAATTTAAAATGGATGAAAACTTGGATAAAACGTGGTTAATCCATGCAAATTCCTGCTGCAGATAAAATTGAGGCCAACAGATAAAACTTAGGACCAGTTAGGAGATGATCAGGAATCCAAACTCCACGGGAATTCTGCCCAGCAGTTTTTTAGCCCTTTACACCGCCCCTTTTCCCTCACCAAAAAACAAAATCAAACCAAAGACTCGAAGAGAGAATAGAAAGGGCCAAGTTTCAGGGAGGAAAACCAAGATTGAAAAAGAAATCTAAACCACAGGCAGGTTATGTGAGAATTGTGCTTTCCAGATTTGGGCTGCTCTCTTTGGAACATCTGGCCCTGGCCATAGAGGCAGACGTGTGGACTACATTCCTCTGCGCTACCACGGCAGGTTTGGCTTTTGCCTTTACATTGTGTGTGTTTTACTTTTCTGTCTCCCTATCTGTTAGAGACACAGTCAAAGCTTCCTGTGTTTGTGGAATGTCTGCAAAAACCACTAGTTTTTTGGGCAGGGAAAACTGACCACAAGTGCTGAATGTTCAGAGGTTTTCTCAAAATTCATCTGATGATTGAAAACAGGCTTTGGGAATAGAAATCTCTCTTCCTTCTCCAAAATTAGTGTGCTGATTTAAATGCATGCATTTTAAAAGGTGGGGGAGAGGGTGGGGTTTTTTTGTAGGGGTTTCTGTTGTTTGGTTTTGGGGGGGTGGTGTTCTTTTTTTTTTTAATAAAGGAAAAATAGAGGAGCCTTCCCCCCTGCCCCCAGTAGCAAGAACTTGGATTGTGTCAACTTTGAACTTCGTGAGTTCTGTTTCATTTGTGTTTGGATCTCAGTTGGGCATCTTCCCCCACTGTGCACACACATGCAAAGAATCTTCAGCATTTTCTGTGGAGAAGGAGAAATAGCAAGCAAAAGCCCAAACCCCCTCCCACTTTGCCCAAAATATTAACTCTTGCACCAGTCCTTTCAAAAACAGTCACCACAGTGGCCTGGGGCTCTCCCTTTCTTATCCTCTCTGACTAGAGAAGAGAGAATGGAGTAAAGTCAGAAATAGCATTTTCCTAGAACCACAGGCCAACATTTGCAGCAAAAAGAGAGGAGGTGCAGAAAGTGAAACCACTTCTGTGCTCTAGAAACACCCCTGAGAGAAGGGACTTACACTCAGCTCCCCTAAATAGGGAAGTAGTGAAGCAGTTGCTGGAAATCTCTCTGGAAGTTCTGTTCACTCCCTACACCTTGCTTTCATGACTTCTTTATTTAGTTGAAGGCTTCACTCAGATCTAGAAAAACATAATGTAATATTGAAAAAATAACCATTCCTTTTTCCCTTTGTACCTTTTTTGATGTAGCTGAAAGAAAAAAACCAACAAAGAATGAAAAAGGAGAGAGGCCATTTTTCTTTAGAAGGGCTTACAAATAGAAATAAGGACAATACAAAGCTCAGCACAGGAGGAGGATGAATTCAGATGGGACTGTGAGTCCACCAGATTTGCTCATGACAATTGATCACAAATCTCAACTGGATATTACCCACTGGATTCCTTTCTCATTGCAATGGAGATGTGTGCTGGGCTCTATGAAGGGAACAGTGCTACCAACTAAATTTATAGTTGGTAAAAACATTCCCTCTCTCCTCTTTCTCAGGGAGTTTCCTCATCTGAAACAGAGCTGAGGGTTGGCACTTCCACCTTGGCAATTCACAGGCTGCACAGAGCAACTCAGAAAGTCAAGAACATGTTCAAATGAAGCTGTAGAGCAATTTTAGGTACAAAGAATCTGGTTACACAAACTGAACTAGAAAACAGGATTTATCAGCACCTGCAAATAGTGGTAATTAGCTTATATTATAAGAGATATTGGGCAAAACATGAAACATAAGTCTCTTACAGCCTTCAGTAAGGACATGCCAAGGAAGGAAGACATTGGAGTTTCTGCTTCATATTTGCTGTTGGTTCCATTTTCAAACCATTGTCATTACTGTCTTTATTTCTAAAAAACCAGGAAAAACATTAAAGGTGGAGCTGGGGGAGCATAATCAACAAAGCTCACAAAATCAGCAGCAACAGTAACAACTCTGGACCCAAAGCAGTCCAGTACTGCTTCAAGTGTTCAGAAACACTTGAGGACTTCAGCACAGAGATGTTCAGCACACACAGTCACACACTTGTGTGACTTTACCCTTCTGCTACAATGGTCCCATATCCTTTAACAGTCTTGCAAAAAAGGCTGCAGAAGCCAAAAATACAGTTTGTTAGAGGCTTGGGTGAAAGCAAACTTGACTGTAAAGGGGGAGGAGATAAAAAAAAATAACAATCTATCCTGTTTCTCATGTAGTGCTTTCTAAAAAGTCAGTTTTCCCAAACTGCAGATATTGCTCCCTCAGCAGACTGCCTGTGGAGACACTCACTACCCAGGGGTATTTTGGAGCAGTTGGTTCCCTTGAATACTTGCATATAAGAGATTAGTGTTGCTCCCTCCCTTTCCCGCTGGGACTCGCCTTTGAGTTGGTCTCAAGTGCCTCGGCCAACTTAATTAATCCAGTCATGGCCAGACACATTTCTCTGGCACCAGCATTTACCAGCTCTGGTCAGCAGGCAGAGATTTGGGGGTAGGTTTCATGTGGTTTAATTTTGAGATAATGAGAGAGAGGGAAATTTAAAACTAAAGGGAATAAAAAAACAGGAAGACAAGCCTGTGGAGGTGGTGCCATCCATCCATCCATCCATCCATCCATCCAAGATATTGTAGGGTGCAGAGTGACTGGATCCCACACTTCACACTTTCACCTCTGCAGTGCCAGAGCTGATGTGGCAGCTGACAGCAGTGAGGGCTGTGTTTTCTGCAATAACAACCTGCAGAGCAGTAGTTTCATTGAAGATGTGGAAAGAAACAACAGTTTTGGAATGTATCCTTGGACCAAGTCATGCCAGGATGTGCAGTGCTAGTTTTTTAAAAGGCAACTGCAAAAGCTATTACATTAATTTTGTTTCCCATTTGTAATTATGCAAAAGGATGAGACAGAACACACCCTGAAGATCACAGATACTCCACAATGGCCTCGCTATTTTCCATGGAATATGTTCACATGCCATGGAAAATGTGGGGAGCAGCACAGGCCTCTAATAACTTAATCTCTTTTAACACCTTCCAGCCCTCATTTCTTACTAACATTTTTTTTAGAATACAGGTGTTCTTTCAAATACTTGTGCTTCTGGAAAGCATAAGACAAGAATAAGAGAATTATATCTTTAAAGTGATAGGTCTCCACAATAGGAAGACATAAAAATAATGAAAGGCTTTTTTCTTCTGGAACAATCATCAATGGTAAGAGAGAGAAACTCATAAAAGAAGCACTAATGGAGAAGGGCTAGAAGGCCAACTATAGGATGCATTCCAGGTGATAAATTTTTGAGAGACTTCAATTAGATTATTCCCAAAGAAAAGCTGTCTGTTAAAAAAATCATAATTAGATTATCTTATGATAAGTTCCTGTTGAAAGAAACCAGTTTTGTAACACAACCAACAATGAAAAGACAAGAACGGTTCCCATCTGTGAACACTGGTTCCACTGCTTGTGTCTTCTGAACACAAACCTGTGTCCTTGGGGTTGTTCTGAGGGTGATACTATACTTTCAAGCAATACAATTAATTTCTTTAACTATCAATGGGATTTTGTCCCAAACAGCTTTTAGTAACTGATGGTTTGAGCAATGAAAGATGAAAAATCATGAAGTCACAATATGCCGAAGGCCAAATCAGAACCTTTCTCTTCACCAAATATTCCAGTGCAAAATTCTCTTTTGGGATTCAGGGATTTTTATGCCATACTGATGTTGTCCTTAGTGAGAGAGTTTAGTAAGCAGAATGAATTCAGAGGATTTCTGGTTATTCTTAGGGGGTGTAAGTATAGTGCAGAGCAAGTACAATGCAGAGCTCTTGGCTCTGACCCTGGCTGCAGAACTGTCAGTGACTGGAGACATTCCAGGTAAGTCAAGCACAGGGAGATGACAAAGGAGACAACAGTGGGGAATTGCACTAATCATCCCAAAGCACCTGGAGACCTTCAGGCACAGAGGTCTCTATAAAATAACAGGGGGTTATATTCAAAGCAGAAGCTACAAAAATGTGTGTGTTTCAAATGCTGATAGAATTGTTCGAAGGTTTAAGCACTGTGAGATACAGTGTTCTATCAAAACAAAAGCCAGTTCAGATCTTGGAAGTGAAAAAACTTGCATTGTCCTGAACCACCCCAGCTCATAAACTGTGTCTCTCAGCACCTCTAACACACCTGGAGGAGTGCAGCCTTCTGTGGCCACATTGCATCACTGTGTGGGTGCATCCCCTGCGTGGGACAGGCTGGAATTACGAAAGAGGGAACGCGAGGTTTCCACCCAGATGACACTATGAGGTGAACAGTGCCAGAGCTGGGACTCGGAGCTTGCCAGAAGAGCATCTCCTGTTTCCACTGCACTGATTTCCCTCAAGCCAAACCCACACGTTGACACCACTTTTTAACACCAGGCTGAGTAGGTGTTAAGTAGGTGCAGGTTGAGTAAAGTGACTTCTAAGCATATGAATGCATGAGCTAATCAATTAAGGTAAGTTTGGAGACAAATAAGCAAATTCTAAGGCCAACCACTTTTCCTCTAAGTATTGTGATCCAAAAAACCATAAATTAAATTTCCCGTGAGCAAAACAACAAGAGAAAGACTTTGGACAAAATGCTGAACTTTTTTCCTCGATCCTTAAACTAAATTAAAGATTACAGGAGAAATCAAAAAGCTGTAAAACAGCATCTCCTGCAGAAATGTCACAGCTAGATAAGAAAGATATATCATGCCTCAGGCTCTTTCTTGCTTAAGACTCTCTAGAAATCCCAGCACTTGCTGCAGTGATCCCATGCATTTCCCACAGCAGGCAGTGGGAATGACAAACATTCTTTTCAAGGCTATCCCCAGCAGTGGACCCCTCAGACTGCTAAGAATCCCTTAATCCCCTGCACTCAGTGCTGACCTGAAGGACCAGAGGATCAAAACACAACCTCTGGAATGACCTCAGCTTGCTCTGCAACACCTCACCAAGGGTCAGGGATGTCAAACAGCTCCCTGCAGGCCCGTGCTGCTCTCTAAGGAATGTGTTATTTATCACATCAACGAGAAAGCTCCCTTGGAAATATGTAACACATACATGAGGACTACTGGCCATCTTCCTCATGAGATCTATATGCAAAGCAGAAGGCCAAGATCATATGTGTACAGTCAAGACACCAAAATAAAACCTGCACAAATCCAGAGCTTAAAAAATAAAACATCTCAAGACTGCAGCATAAACAGACTGATTCTCAATTTCTAAGTGCTGGAGATGTGGAGTGAGGCCCAGAACATGAGTGCAGAGGACTCAAGATCGCTGCCCTGGCACATCCTGCTCTATTCCAAGTATGGATACACTAGTGACTCAACAACAAGAACTCAAGGAATGCTAACCCAGACTCTGGAAAACTTTCAAGGCTAACAGAGCAGTTGATTTTTTAATCAATTTGGTGTCAGAAGGAATTTAAAAACAGATCACTGTGTCCACTGGACTTGGGGTTTCCACTGGCACAGTAGCAAACAGCACAGACTACCTCCAAAAATCAGCTTCTGGACGAGCTGACAGAACCCCAAAGAGAGCTGCTGCTTTGGACACTGTTGCTTCTGGAGATGCTGCAAGGTCCTGCAGGCAGGTCAGACCTGCATACCTGAAGTGTTTGGTAAGACCAAAGTCCAGAAGAGTAAGGCGAAGAAAGTTCCAAGTGCAGTATCAACTAATCACAAAACTCAGCAATCTGAGATGAATTCTGACTGCTGATCATGAGCCACTGGAATAAAGATTCTTACATTTCTCTTTCCTACCTGGTTATATGCTAGTCTAAATTTACTGGAAGTCCTAAATTAAGATCACATTTGCATCCCAACATTTATCCCAAGTCACAGTACTGGTTTCCTAAAGAGGCAGATGCCACTAGATAGAGCTTTCTGTCCTTAGTCACCCTGATTATCAACAAACAGAAACTAAAATCTAGATGTTCCTCAGCAGCTCCCACATGCCAAAAGCCTTTCTAATGTTCATCTGAGTTCAAAACCAGATGGTTTATCCCCTGACCAACTGTGTTTTAAGGTGCTGAGGAGCCTCAGAAATTATCTGGCCGTTTCCTGGGATGTCTTGTTTGATGCACAGAAAGAACACTCCCTCTCTGGCAGAGAGGAAGACTCCGGGCTGTGCTGCCATCATCCCTATGGCATCAGTTCCCACAAACATCTGAGCTGGCTTGGCAGCACTGTTGCCACAGTGGTACAAAGATAGCTCCAGACCACAGCTTAGGTATTTAGGCAGCTTCTTAAATGGATTTTACAGACTATTTTGCCTTAGCTATACCACTCCCAGTGCTAAAATAGCCTGTTTAAGGACAGATGTATTAAACCTTCAGTCAGTGCCTTCCATTCTAATTATATTTTCTCTAGTACAGTCTCTGAAGGCAAATGTCTCCAGGAAATCCATTTTCTTGGGATTTTCTTTCTAAAATATAAAAAGCAGAGATGGAGAAGCAGAATCATGTTTAAAGCAGCTTAAAAGGAAATGCTGGGATCCCCAGAGGGGCTGGGAAACATGTGGGGTTGGGATGAAAAGAACCAAGCCAAGAGCTAGCTGGCTACTTCCAGTTTTCACACCATAAATCCTTATATTCCTTAATGTCCAGCCATGTCTCACATGTAGAAAGAAATGAATGCAGAAGGATGTAGCAGATAAGACAGAGCTTAGGCAAGGGCACACAGTGTCAGGGACCTTTAGGACTCTGCTGGCAATGCAAAGGAGAAGCTGGCCCACAGCCCAGCATCTCTGTAAATCAATACAGCTGTTTATTTAAACCAAATGGCTGGCAACCACAGCAAGCTTTGATTGTTGGAGACATTTCCAAGAGGAAATTAATAACATTTCAGGAGATGACAGCAAACCCATGTAAGAACAAAAGAATTCTTTCCAACTAAGTTTTTATTCATTATAGGGCATGCTTTCAGTTCACTGCTTGAAGCCAAATAATAGCAGTACCCAGCAGAATTATGGTCAACCCACCAGACAACCAGACAGATATTTCTCCCCAAGTGCTCCTGACTGCAGAAAGTTCCTAAATATATTTGTAGTCATGAATGGCATGGGCTTAAGCTCCTTGGTAATGTGTGAGAATCCAATCCCTAGTGTTAAAGACTGGCATGGCCATGTGCAGTGACACTGAATCCACTGGGTGAGAAGCCAGACCTGGCCCAAGGTTCTGTCTGTGTACAGAGGCAAGTGCAAAAAGAATGTTAATTTTCTGCAATGTGATATCTTGCTCTAATCCATTTTTTCCCTTTGTGGCCACAGCAGCAGATACATAAATCTCTCTGTTACAGAAAGGTAGGAAAAAACCAAGAGAGCTGGAGAATTTGCACCTTTTTACTTCCCTTCCCACCCTATCCTAGATCACACAAATGTCAGTGGGTTTTGTTTGTTTATGTTTTTGCAGACATTGCTTTTGTACAGGTGCTCCCTTTCTATCTGTTTTCAAAGTTATTATCTATTTTTTTAATAACCTCTTAAGAGATGAAAACAGATACTCTTAAAAAAAGCTACAACCTTTGACATTTTTAAGCTACGCTGTCACACTTCATTGGAAAGAATTTAAGATGACAGGGCAGGATAAATTTGACAACTTCAAGTGAGCTCTGGCAACATGAGACCAAAGTCTCTTCTTTTTACACTGGGTAAGAAAACTGCTTCACTGCGGGTCAGACTCACAGCTGGTGCAAGAGGATAACACAGACATCACTTTGGCCCACAGTCAGTAAAATAACATGAACCTCTCCTTGAGTGTTCATAATTGGGTGCTGGGGGATTTCTGGCTTGGGCAGCACAGATCAACAGTGAGAGAGTGGTAGGTTGAGCAAGTGTAAATTTTTTCTGTAGCCTGCATTTTGTCAGAAGTGCTGCAGAAGTCAAAGATTTCAAAACATTCAAATATTTTTTTTTAGAAATGTGTGATTCCTGACACAGAGCAGGCTTTGCCTATGAGTAAGGTAGCAGAACTGACATATTTTCACCAGAGGCCTCCTGAGTTGAAAGCAGGTAGTGTTAGGAAGATAAGAACAATTACTAAGATAACAAGGGCCAATAACCTGCTCTACAGAGACAGGACTCCTTCCATGCAGTGCTAACCCACTTGATTAAGAAGCATCTTGCTATTTTTAAGTCTGGTTTTGCAAAGAAATAAAGCCCATGTGGTTGAGGATTGGTGACTGCAGAAAGATGGTGGAAGAAAAGCTCTTTGTCACTGTGTAGTGGAGACTTGTATGGCACAGCAGCCAACATGCAGCATTAGCAAGTGTTTGGTACTTCTGTTGTTCACTCCTGCACTTTCAGATGTGGTTGGAGCCTCTAGGACACAGTGATAATGCTAAAATTGGTCCTTTGATCCTCAGGAAAAGATGCCTACACCTTAGAGACAACTCAGAGACTCACAGTGAGAGGTGCCAGAGAAACAGCAATCTGTTCTGCATTCTTTTCTGTTACTGTAATGCCATTGGTAGAAATTGTGGACAATCAGTACCAACATTTTTCTTTGGCACTTTAAGCCTGATTATAGCCATAGTAATGCAGAGGAGAAGGAGCAGTGCAGACCTTCCCACAGAGAAGGGCTGCAGGACTCTGTAACCTGTCCCTTTCCCGAGCAGGAGCTCCTGCATCCACAGGGATGGGTGTGCACCCCATTGCACCTGAGCACAGCCAAGAACCTGCAACCATCAACCTCTGCCTCACACAGGCGTAACTGAGGTCTGAATTCCATCAGCAAATGATTGTTCTGCCCTACATAACACATGTTGGCAAACATATGCACTCCATACCACAAACAATCTCACGTTACCTTTTGTCTTCTCCTCTGATGCTTCAGTCGTGGCTTGATCTTTGTTTCAAGAGGAGAAGATGGAACAGGAAAGAAATCTTATATTGTTCCAAGCACTACCTGAGCTTTGGCTCAAAATCATAACACTTGAGTAAAGCCAAAGCTGTATCAACAAACAAAAAGAGATTAGAACACAAAGCGATTAAGAACAGAGATTCAGAATCTGATTTCAGATACCACCACATCAATCTGGAAAGGAATGAGATTACTCCCTTACTTGGGTCAAAATAATTGTAATGCTAGTCCACATAAACCTTGTCAAGTTCCATGACAGAGAATGTAATACCTTCCCTGCCCAATACAGTAATGCATAATTAAGTACAATAATGCATAATTAGGTCTGGTATTAGAGGTAGGAAAGCAGTCTATACCTCTTCTGGGACAGAAGTTATGTCCTGAAGAATCTAACTGCTGCTTTCAGGAGTCTACTCCCTCTGGAAAAATGTGCTTGTGCTGGTCTTTGGTGAGGCTGTTGCAATATTCCTAACTCTGTAATCCACCACAAAGTGCAGATGTAAGTGCAGATGTGACCTTACTGCTGTCTGAAGATATGAACCTCATGATATTGCACATATGATCAAGGACATGCAAAAATTTGCTTCCCAATAACCTGAAAAATATTCACAATGAACAGGAACAGAAATTATGTAAAGGTGTCAGGAACACTGAGTGATTGTAGCCACTAAACCATGGAGTAGGTCCTCACATTTCAGTTTTTCAGCTTCTCTCCTGACACTGATTTTCAGAATACACACAACTCCTATCACAGGAGGTACTCAGGGAGAAATCACATCACTCCAACCACTGCAGTCTCCAAAGTCCAAAACTCAGGATCTCACTGGCATGGTCAAAACCAGAGTGTGATCACAAATAACAGCATAGGGGTAATTCACAGATGAAGGACATTTCCATTCCAGTGTTTAGACACTGCAGGGGATGGAAACACATGGCAGGAAATGTGTTACCTGCTCATCTTCACATCTAAGCAAGCACTTTGCTTCCATTTAAACAAACTGGAGAGAAAGAAGCCTTAATACACAAGGGACCATAGGAAATTTTAGCCTGACTCTTTAGATCTTGCTGTACCCGTGTGTCCTGCACTCAAATTTCTCTTGATGTTCGTGCTGAGAGTATGCTACAATCCCTGCAAGACATGTTGTGGGGACTGTCACAAAAATAAGAGCAGAGTTCAATCCAAACATGGTTTCAATGGCAACAAGCTGCTGGGCAGCTGAAGTTAAGCACAAGAGCCAGGAGCAAAAGGACACTATTGGCTTTCCAACTGTCTGCAGGACTGCAGGGTTTGGCAGGGGTTTGGCAAGCTCTCTGTTCTATCACACCTCTGAGTGCTTTCCCAGCCTTTCATCACTTCAAAGCTGGATGCCAACAGTTACAATGGGAAACTCAGAATCAACAAACATGGGAATTCTGAGAGCTGGTGGTGCATGTTATGCAAATTACTACTTCCCTAAGAACCATCAGGTAGGGCCCCTGCCTCACTCCCCAGGCAAAACCAAGAGGGCATTTTCAAAGGCAACAGGTGGAAACCTGGTTTGTGACAGCACAACTTTTCCATGTACTGTGGAACATGTGGAAGACTTGCAACGGGCTGTAATGCTGCTGTGCCTTCAGGAAATCCCACCAGTGCTCAAGGGCACATTGATCTGAGGAGAGGAGGGGAGGAATTAAAAAAGAACAGAGAGAGGCAAAAAATAAAAATAAAAGAACAGGAGTTGGCTTGACAAAATATTATTTCTGGATTCTGTGCTAACGGATACATTAGAAGTGCACAGCTTGCAGGGCAGAAGTACTGGAAACATGAACATCCAGATACTCTCCAGCTTGAGAGACAATCTGTGGGAATTGTAAAGAAGTTTTAAAGATTGATTTGGAAAAGAATCAAGAAACAGCTCTCATCATATTTACATAGTATACAAAATAATAACATCTGATATCACCATTTATGTAAAGGTTGCTAAGTTTTCTAAACATTAGTAAAAAATAAGAAAGACTGGTTGTAATTATGAAGAACACACTTCCATGCTTATGAAACCAGTATTTCTCAACAGGAAGACTTTCAAATCTGGAGTTAGTTCTTGCAACTGGCAACTGTGCTTTCTTTTTATATTTCCTGCAGCTGAAAAAAGAAAGCAGACTTCTGTGGCCCAGGGCACTTCTACTCCCAATTGCCACACACTATTGTGTTAGGGCAATGCTTCTTGCAAAACACTGATTTTATTTGGTTCAAATTATTAAACTTTGCATTGTGCTTTTTAAAAAAACCCTGATTAAAAAAAAAAACAACAAAAAACAAACAAACCCCAAACCACCCCAAACCCACCACTGAGTATAATCCACTAACCCTTTATCTTCTCCCCAACCCCTTTTACACAGGACTACATCCTGGGCCATTTACTTGTAGTTCCCTTCAAAATCCAAGGAAAAAGAATCATGTTGAGCTAATGATCAACTAAGACTGATCCTTGTCCCCCAGCCTGTCTAGGATTGTATCAATGATCAATACAAATGGTTGTATGGTTGCCCAGTTAGTAATAATAGCAATTAGTAATAACCCTACATTTATTTTATTAGTAATAACACTTCAGTGTTTGGCTGTGCATCCATCTGGTCACTGTTGGAGAGCAGCAAAGGGCAAGGGGAATGACAGGAGCTGGTTTATTTGTTTTGCATCAATAAATTTTAAAATCTGTGGACACAGCAGCAGTACAGGTAGTGATGATGGTGACAGGTTTTTCCTACCACTTCATAATAATTCCAAGCACTTCTGGTTACTGCAGATCTAAAGTCCAATGGCTACACAGAGAAAAGCTTTCTTACAGTGAGGGGGATGAAACACCAGAACAGGCTGCCCAGAGAGGTGGTAGATGCTCCATCCCTGGGAACATTCAAGGTCAGGTTGGACAGGGCTCTGAGCAACCTGGACCTAGTTGAAGATGTCCCTGCTCATTGCAGGAGGGTTGGACTAGATGGCCTTTAAAGGTCCCCTCCAACTCAGACTATTCAATTATTCTATGCTGAACTATGGAGCTTAAAATGTTGATATATAATGTATTATTTTAAAATATAAGTCAAGAACTAAAGAAAGGGCCTGGCAGGTTCTCTGCTGAGGTGGTATCCAAATTATCTTGATAAAAGTTGGAGGGAAGACACAATGGGTAAAAGAGAGGTATAAGTCTGCTGTGTCCTTTCCCCTCCTTCAGAGGACCAGCCTTTTGTTTCTGACACAACAGTTACGTTGGCTGGCACTCTGCATATGGAACTTGGAATCTCCCAAGCTAAACACAGGAGCTACCACAACCCAAACTCAGGAGCTAACACTTTCTGGCTGGGGCACCAGCTGACTAATTTTATGGGTTGGGCACAGAGGGAGACTCACACCACAGTCCCACTGACAAGTTTCATTTGGGCTATTTTTGAGTTTACTGCTGGTAAATATACATGCATGTGGAAGATTTCTGCCAGGTTGCTGCCCACTTGGGTAAAACCAGAGGCCTTGCAATGAAACCTGGAGCTAGAGCAGGCAATGCATGTTCCAGTTTGAAAGCCCAGTGAATTTTCTCTTCCATCCTTCCAGCCCAGTCATACCACATTCACTTACTTTGACAAGCAGTTTGAGATATGCATTAAAAACACTGATTTGCCTCAATCAAAAATTTGGGGATTGAGGCTTCTCATTTAATATTGAGAATGACTCACTGTACCTTAAATGTTTGACCTGTCGAGGCATTATTTACTATGGATTTGTAACTAGTTGAACTACATAAGTACACATATCAATTATAAAAAAGTGTTTGCTCTGTAAATGCAGGGAGGGGTCTCAGATTTCCAGCAATTCCCCTTTACCCAGTTTTACATGTTCACAAGGTCTTTATTATTACAGCTCCAGGGATTCCACACATCCGGGCCCTGACAGCAAGAGGATGGGTTAGTGAGGAGACCAAAGGGAAGTGGAGGCCAGTGTTCCAACATGCTTCTTGCTTGGGGCTAATTTAATTCTAAAGACTTGGTATCAGTTCAATCATGTTTTTAGACAGCACAGCTTTCAGCTCACTAACACATAGCACCAGCATGCTTGTGATTCCCCTCCAGAAAGCTCTTCTGCAGTGTGCCTGCTGGTCACAGAGGCATTAAATGCCAGGCAGCATTTTGATCTCCTTGGTGCTCCTTTTCCATGCTACTGGAGACCTCTGGGTCTAGGAATGGTGCACTGTAGGTGCATCAGCTGGAAGCTGCTCTCTTCTAATGGTTTGTTACATCCTCAGCTTAGTTGTAAACACCATCATTTTCAAGGGTTTAACCTCCTGCTCAGGATTTGCCATGGGCTCTGTCAGAGCAGCGTGGCAGGGATCCTGCTCTGGAAGCAGTCATACCTTTCACTCTTTGGGAAGATCTCCAGCAGTCAGGGCTGCAGATAACAGCAGTGAGCTTTCAGACAAAGGCCTTCCCCTCAGTTATCAATCTGTGCTTGCAGAAGGCCAGAATCAACCTGAAATAATTAGCCTTGGTAGTGTGGCTGTGTTTGCACAATGCCTGTTGACATTACACCTGCCTCATACCAACACAATGAGCTACTTTCATTATCACTAAATACATTACCAAGCCTGAAAGAATGTGGCTGTTAGAGATCTAGGAGGATCCCATAGCACTCCTTTGTGGAGAGCAATAAATTTTCCTCTGCAAAGCACCTGTACTTTTCTAAACCTCAAAACCCAGAACCAGCCCGAGCAGAGATAGGAAAAGGGGGATGTGCAACCTGAAACCACTGCAATTAGGTAATAGCAAACACCACTCACACAGGCCTGGGAACTGGAAGGCTGACACTCATTTCACCTGTCAACTCAGCTTCCTAGCTTGCTTCCACAAAACCTAAAACTCCTCTGCCAAAACCTATAGTAAGGGTTGTGTCACCTCCATCCAAACATCATCTGTTTCCCATAACAAGCTTGCAAAATACCACGAATATCTGAAAAGGAAAGTACTTAATTCAGTGCAAGCAATTAATGAAAATACAGGTGCTAGACAAGTGATTTGTGAGTTCTGAATGCAATCTGCTTTGTGGTAAGTGTCTCCCCACTAACAAGTGCCCTAGAGTCTACTTGGCCTTCAAATATATTTAAAAGGTTTGTCACCCAAAAACCTTGAAGGCCAACATAACAGTGTTTTTAACAGATAGTTATTTGTGATGAAGTCAGAACACACAGTTAACTCCTGAGCCTTTCTGTTCAAGAGAAAAGACACAATACATGACACAGCATCTCTTGGATCTGGCACTGAACTGGGCTGCTGAAGATCAGGACTCCTTTCTTTATTTGAGTGCATCACATCACTTCTTTTGACTATTAAATAAGTTAAGTTTACTGGTGTTTGCACAAACTCCTTGAGGCAGACCCTCTCTACTCAGTGCTTCTACAGCCCTGAAGGAAAGAAAGGTTGTCTCCTTTGTACTGACTCCTCTGCAACCAAAGCAACATATGACTAGAGGTCTTGCAAAAACAAACCAAGGTAAGACTTGCAGGGTGTGGTTCTTTCACCTGTTTTTTGAATGACTTCACACACCTGAGGGACAGATTCAGTGATGGACAGACTTTCTAAGGCTTTCCAAAGAATGGAAGAAAGTGAACTCATTTCTGATTTTCTAGATTTTGGACTAGCTAAGCACATGCACCCCTCCCTTCTACATTAGTCTCATGACAGATTTGTTTAGTTTAAAAAACCCCAGATAATGCAAACCATAGAACCCATCTGTGTGAACCTGTGCTATGTGCATACTAAATGAGAGTTGGCTGGATGTATGGAGAAGTAATTGCATGAGATCGTGGGGATATTGCTGATCTCCAACATCCTAAGTCAAACTCTCTCACAGAGGTGAACACTCTAATATCCTCACTTCTACAGCTTCACAGAAATAATAAATTGAAGTTGTGCTTCTTTCCAGATTCCACGACCCTTCCTAGTTTTTTGCCATACATAGTAATTTAAACAAGCAACCTTCCCCTGCCAAATCTGAGATCGTTACACACTCAGGTTACCCCGGGAGCCAGGCCTTACACTGGTCTAGAGAGTGGGTCTCACTGAAAATCCCCCTGCAATGCTCACACTGAGCAGGCTGGCAGAGCTGGTACAATGGGGGGAAATGGTCTGTGCTTTTTATTGCTCACCAGGCACAACAGACTATGAATCTCTCAGTATTTATTTTATTACACACTGAAGAAACAGGAATGCTGCTATTTCCACTGACTGTGGAACCCAGACACCAAACTGGCCTCCCAGAAAGAAGTAGATTGCACATTCCCAGGTCAGAGAGGGGACAAATTCACAGCATGCAGTGACACCTCTGTTTATTTCCTGCACTGTAATTGTTTGGGAGTTTTCTGTCATGGGAATTCTGCTGTCTGTCATTGCAGGCATGAAAGGTATTAAACCAAGTAATCAACTGAGTGAGCTCAGGAATACAGGCTGCTTTATCACGTCACAACCACATACTGCAGTTCTTACCTCGCACAGAAATAACAAACATTTATCTGTGAACACTGGAGGTGAAACTAGTGAGGATTACCTTTTAAAAATTCTTGGACAGTGATCTGATATATTTATTGTTCATTTATTGTTTTCAGTTGTTATTCAATCATTTTTGGGTTTTGGTTTTTTTAAACAGAAGGTGCTATGAGGTGAGAAGGAAACCTTAAGCTCCCTAAACTCTTTCTGGATCTGGCTTCCAGCCTGAAAAGAACATTTAATATGGCTTTATTTGCCTGTCTTTAAAGCTCTTTAAGCAATGTTTCTATCACAATAGACCAGACAGAAATTTCACAGCCCCAGCTCATCTTCTATTGGGAAAGAGAGTCTCAAGACTATCTCTGATATTGTAGGATCATCAGATTTACCATAACTGGCTCCCACTTTTGACCTCACCACCACTCAGAAATTCCTGTCGGGACTCTTTCTGTTTGGTTTCCACGTGTACAACTTCATTTCCTGTCAGGCACAACTCAGAATGCAACCCTCTCTTTTCTGATTTGTCAGAGAGCTGCACACACGTTCACAAAATAAAAAACCCAAGCACAAGTGATGCTACTTAGTCTTGAACATGATCTGTTCATCACTCCTGACCTGCAGCCATGCTACAGTGTTTAGTTCCCTCCACTGTGAGATTTGGAAATACTCCTTTCCTTTGTCATTGTTTGTTTAAGGTTTGTCACTCTCTTCAATTCATAAATGCTGTGTCAGGTGCCACTTGCTTCTAACTTGCCCTTAGGCATCGAAATCTGGTCCTGAAACTTTTGCAGAGGGAAGTTCCCAAGAAGTCACTGAAGCCCAGGAAGAGTCTAATTTACCCCTTTCCCTGTTCCTCATCTCAGAGAGCTGGTTCAGAGCTCTGAGGGACATGATGAACCTACTCCCCATGGCAGAGGGCTCTGTGGAGGCTTCTGCTCCCACCGACTGTCACACTCTCCTGGAGCAGGCACTCAGAAGAATTGATTCTCTCCCTCTCTACCTTGTTCCATCAGCCCTGGAACTGACTCTTTTGCAGGTATTTAAAAAGCTGAGGTGTTGCTTTTGCATGACACTCCAGTGCAGAGTCACATTTCATCAGAGTGAAAAGTTCTGCCCAAATTCAATGCATGCAGCAAAACAAAGAGCACTGCACTGAATTCTTTTGGATGAAATGTTAATAATATTGAACTATTGAAATGAACTGCTTTGATATTTCTTGTTACACCAGAAGTCATTGAAACACATTCTGCACCAGAGGCCAATGAAACACACAATCTAAGTAAATTGAGATTGAACAAAGTGTATCAATATACACATAAACATCCTTCATCCTCTCTCTGCCCAGACACCTAGATATAAGTGCATCTTCTTACTTCAAGTGGTAAATAAGGGTCACAAACATATGAAAAAAAATTCCTTGCCACTTCAACTACCTACCAGCAGATGCAGGAATACAGTGTCAGTTTTCCATCCAGCAGTGTTTCAAACATCCTCCACATAACATCACACTTGTTTTCTGACTCCTCCATGAGTTTGCTTCTTTGCTTCATATTGCTCTGGCTTCTAAATTGTGAACTATTCTGAAGCACAAATTACTCTCTGAGTTACTCCATCCTGGTCAGGTTTTCTTTGCATGATTACAACAACAGTTCAGGAACCAAAATCTCAAAGCATATGGAAGATTTACTTCTAGGGAAGGAAGTGGCTACACCACAGTGATAAATGTTTCTTGTTGCATTCCTGGACATGAAGCTAATCTGCTGCTGAGCACTGGGGATACATTAAACACAACATGACTTGAAAAAAATCCTGCTTTCAAAGCTGAAAAATATGCAGGGGCAAATTCTGGTAGATTGTATAAAACCATAAAATCTGTCACTACATGCAACTTTCTGCATCTTCTTCAGGGGAAAGGCAAGAATGGAGAGCACTTCAAACTTTGAGTTTCCTCTGTGTTTTAAGCCTTTCTAACTGATGCAGGAGCTGTAAAAAGGCATAATTTCTTCTGGGTGCACATCATGTTGACACGAGCAGATATAAATAGCTGTGAGCTGTATCAATAGCTGTTCAGAACGGACAGGATCAGGCACAGTGGTGAGAGCAGGAAAGGGAGGCAGTGTAAGGAGCTTAGAAACATGAGAAACACATAAGACTGGCCAATGTCTTGTAAGGAAAAGCTGAAAAGCCCTGCAGCTTCTTCAAGCGAGGTCAGATCAACAACTGCCTGGAATCCCAGCTCTCTGACATCACCAGCTCTTCAAGTCACAGTGAGTTGAGGGAAAGGAAAATGCTGGCAATGCTTTGATACCACCACTGATGGCCTCCTCTTGTGACTTGCCTTCCTTAGAGAATATAGAGGGTTCATTCAATTTTAAAAGGAAGAATGTTACCTTACTACCCAACATTTTTGTTTTGTCCCTTGAGAGCTGGCATATACAACTCCTCCTGCTTGATGAAACCAACTCCCAAGCAGAGCTGCAGCAGCAATTGGTATAAAGGCTGAAACTTCAGGAGGAGGCCTTGAGCTCCCTCCTCACACTTCCCCTGCTTCCTGTTTTCCTTTAGGCTAGCAATGCCTGATTATGGCTCTGTATCTCTTAGTCAGAACTAGGGAGCACACTCAGGTCTGGGAAGATGGAAGTTAACTGACTGTGACTGATTTGAGATTTAGCTGTGAGCTTCTCAAGAGTTTTTATTTCTGAAGAGTTTTTGTTTCACAGTTATACTCCAGTGTTTGGTGCACAGTGATGCCCTGCACATGTGAGTTCAGAAATCAAAATCCTGCATTACATCTGGTCCTGCCTCAGCGAATGAAAGTGAGTTCCTGCTCCAAGTACTGTTTTAGTTACAAATGAGAGGATCAAGCAGAGGTTTAGTGGTAGCAGCATGCTGTTCTGCATGTCTGCTTTGCTATCAGTAAGTGCTGTAGCAGCTGCAGCAAGACTGAAGGAGGTAATTAGGGAAGATGAATCAAAAGGGAAAAGCACACCTGACATCCCGCTGCTTCTGAAGCCTGAGAAACAGAAAACTAGTTTGGCACAACTGATGTGAACACAACAGGCTGATGTTTTACTTCCCCCTTCTTAGTTGGGAAGGACAATAGGATGGAGGTGGCAGGGGGCCAAGAGCACAGTCCCTCTCCTAAAACCAGATTTCCATCAGGCTCAGCAGCCCTGAGGGCAGCCTGGTGGTGCAAACTGCCCAAGGGCTGATGGCAGGGCAGTCAGGATGGAGGGACTGTCTACAGCCCTCTCACCTTCCTCCCCAGACAGGGCCAACTGTGCTGACACCACATCCACTGAACATCTCTGGCATGTGGTAAGTTTGTGCTCTCTGATGTGTTCAGAACATACAGCTGAAGCAGAGCTGTGGTTTGTGTATCACTGAAGGTGGTCTGCATATCTTCTGTGCTGACAGATATTGGGCATGAGGAATTCAAACTTGTTTACCCATCTACCTTAATAAATTTCCTACATTTCCTACAGATATTGTTATATCCACCTGTCATGTTCTGCTTTACTCCAAGTTTGAACACTGAAAAACTCTTCTGGGTTCCCTGTATATTCCAGCATTTAGCTCTGTACAGAGGTTCTCTCTAACCCCCTTCATACAAATCAGTGAGCTGTAGGAGAGCTAAAAATTATGTAGGAGACATTCCATGCAATCTCTAGGCAGGAGATAGATATACTATTAATGAAATTTTCTGCATCTACCCAGCAAATCTACCCAAAGGTCACAACACAGCTGAAGGTTTCTACAAGACATGACCTTTTCTGTGCATCTGTGACTGCTTCAGCAGTGTTACTGTAAATGATCTACTCAAAAAACAGGCACACACAGAGCAAAACAACAGGGTAACAGATGGAAAAATCAGCCCAGCGGCTCCTTTCATCATACTTTAAGGGATACTGTGAAAAATCAGCATTTCATAACATCATCCAACATCAGCCTGAAAAAGAATCCCCAAACAAGTTGGCTGGGAGCAAAATGACAAGGGGCTCTGCACTTCAGACCTTTCAAACATCTTGGAGAACTATTTGACAGAAAACTGTTACAAATGTCATTGCCACTGAGCTTGTCCACTCTTATGGTTGTCCCTGCAGTAAAGTGGAACTCCCAGTGAGTTCCTGAAGATTTGGGCTCTTCCTGAGACAGTGTAGGGTACTTGCTGGAACTACTGAACTCAAAACCAAAAGCATCTTGTGCACTCCAGAAAATGGCCAGGAAATAGGTGTGAACTGGGAGTATCTGTGATGGTCCAGGGAAAGTGGTTCAGTTTGTACCCCCAATGGAGAACCAGGAAAAATCATACAAGACATCAAAAATTATTATTCTAGTACCACTCACAGTCAATCTTACAGGACATTGTCTTTACTCAAGTAACATGTCCTGTTTCCTGTGTTTCCTTCCCTATTATTGTTTTCTGCCTACATATTATAGAAGTCAATGTCTTGATGCTGTTTGTGCTGATAAATAAATTCCAGGAGGTTCCTCTCTGCTGACCCAACAGAGAGGCTGTGTACACAGCAACAAGGTTATGCCACACTTCAGAGATGCATAGAGTCACTGAAAAAAACTGTTAAGAGCCAAAAGTGACTGTGAGGATGGAAGTCAATCCATATTATCCCTCATGTCTCATGTTATCCTAACCTACTTAGCTGCACCAAGGGCTACTTTCACAGAAGTAAAGGAAAAGCAGAAGAGCACTTACTATGTGGCTGAATTTACAGTTTAGTCACAAAAATCAGAAGCTTTATTGTGTTCTAATACTCAGCACAGAAGATTCTATTCTCTACCATATTTTATGGCAGTGGTCTGGTGAAGCTCAGCTCTGTTCTGTTACAGCCACACAGCTGAAGGGAACCCTCTCTTATTTGCACATTCAGCTGTGACTTTGAAAGATATACCAAGGAGGATGTTCAAAATGGGGCAGGAAAGAGAAAAATCCTAACTACAGACCACTGCCCAACCCTCTCCTCGTGGTCTGCTTCCAAATCCCATATTCAAATCTAAGACAAGCCAACTCCTAGGGCAGAGCAACAACTTCCCTCGTCTGCCCTTCCTGCCCAGGGAGCAGGAAGGGAAGGGGAACACCCTTCTCCTGATAACCTCAGCCCCAGCTTCCCCTCTGGGCTCCAGCTGAGCCCACAGCAGCCAGGCCAGCAGCAGGACTGGTGGCTGCTTGTTTGGAGAACACCTCAGCTGTAACAGGACACAGCCCCTGCTGACTGTTCACTGTAAAGTCACTGCTGAGTCCTGAGCATGAAAAGCAACACATAAATATCACCTTAATCATCCAGCTGTGCAGACACAGGATCCTTACAGCAAACCATTCTGGACAGAGAAGAAATAGAAGAATTCATAATCTTTTCTAAAAACACAAGTAGAGGTGTTTCCTCTGGAAAAATGAACAGTCTTGCCTCAAACTGGAATTTAATATAGTAATTTTTATTTTGGAAATGAATTCATGTGGTCAATCTACAGCTGGGAACCTAATCCATATAAAGCTAGGAAAAATGTGAAATATAATCTAAGATCTTCTTCCAAAGCAAAAGCTGGATCAAAAGAGAGTTCCTCCAGGAGAGAAAGGGCCTGTGAGGAATCTGTGGTAATCCATGAAGCAGCTCAATTTGGTTCATTATGCACAAACTAAACAAGAAATCCCTGGAAGGGGACTCGGGAGAGCTGCTTTGCTGGCCCCAGTTTCACATGGCTACCATGGGCCCTGCTTTGTTGACATTTCCTATCCAATAATGCATTTGAGAAGAAAATGAAACTGCACCTGATGGAAAAAGGGAAGAAGTGAGAGAATTGCTTAGTGAAAACAAAGGATGAAAGAGTTCACTTTTCCTCTTACATGGCCATGAAGAAATTCCAGTATCATTACTGGCTTATTTTACAGATAATCTCAGTATCTGACCCCAAACTAACCCTGTATAACCAAACAAAAAGTATTCCAAGCAAAACACCTTGATAACAACTCAAGTTCTTACAGCCAAAGTACAGAAGTGTCTCTGGAACCTGAGGCTTAATTTATGAGTTTATTACCATGCTAAGAATTATTGCTTATGCCTCCTGAAAAGAGGATAGACCTGTTACACCCCTAGTGACAGGATTTGGAGTTCTAGCAGATTAGTAATCATTCAAATAGAGACTTGTCATGAGCTGCACAAACAGAAGCAGCTTGTCCAACACTGACACACCTTAAGAAATTCTGTTCTGTGAGTCACAGATGGACTATGATGCAACCTCTGCTCCCAGCTGACAATGAGTGTCTCAGGTGCACTACACAAACAGAAAGTCTCATATCTTGTTCTACTGTTGCTTTTTTGATTCACCAGGGTTTATAATGGTAGTTTTGGAACAGCCTCAGGGCCCAAGAACAGGTACTTACAAATAATGCTCTGTCAGTGACAAGCTTTCTAAGATTTACCAGAATTTTGTCTTGTTTGTCTAAGGAAATCAATTGGAATAGATATTTGGAAAGGGTACTATCCAACACAGACATTAAAATGACTTAATTATCTTATCCTAGGACCTGAAGGAAGAGTATCAGTCCAAGGAAGACCGTGGGGAGGGTGACCAGGCATGAAGAACTGGCAGCAAGAGGGCTAATAATTTGTCCCTGGGTAATTTCACCCAAGAGTTCTCCCTTGAGATTCTTTTTCCCAGGAAATCTGAATGCACATACCATACCTCCTCTGTAAGTGCCAGCAATTCCAGTTGCTTGCATGATTTCTGAAAACCTGCCCATTTATCCTTCTCAAATTCCCCTAAACAGATTTGATGTGGTTTGAAGTAGACTTTCCTGATAGCATTTAAAATTCTCTTTGATGCAGAGCGTGTCTTGCTGATTATATCTGAAAGACATCTTGTAATTCCTCTTTATTCATCCATTTGTTTATTGGAGTTTTGATCTCTGCATGGAGTAATTGAACTAGTGAGGAGAGTGAACAAAAGAACATGCCTGTGAGGATTTAAAGGCATTGACTGTCTTCACCTGTTTAACATTTTAATAAACTGTTAATAACTGGTCTTCTACCTGCATGTTAAATCAATAACCTTGTGCCAACACTACCCACTCCTCTTTCCTTGGGATGTTTATCTTCTACCATTGCTTGGAGAAGTAAAGCACACTGCCCATAGGCTGAGGAAAACAGGTCCTAAATCACTACTCCCTGCTGGCAATTTTGGAAGATGCTGCCCACCATAAAACAATATGTACCAGTGAGCTGTGCACAGCACCACATCTCAACAACTGGCAATGGGAAAAATTAATATCTCATTATCTTATCCTTTTCTTTGAATTTGAGCTATGTCAGAACTCACAAACAAACAAACAAACAAAAGGGTTTCCTTCCTAGGAGAATTATCAAATGACCTACCTGACAGCAGATCCTGATTCTCCTCATTCCTTTCTTGCTTGGGACAACACATTGGGAAGGACATGAGGGGCTGAGCCAACACAGAGCCAACAGTGCAGTGTTATCAGGAGCACACACTTCAAGCTGTCATCCAGATCCTCACCTCCCAGGAGGAGGGAAAAGTGCCTGGTCAAACTGACACTTCCTAAGGAGAGTTAGTATAAAGTGTTCAACAGCAGTGAGGATCTAGCTCCCTGTCACAGCTCCAGGAGTTTTTGGTTTGGTTTTTAATAAGGGGTAAAGAAAGACCTACAAGTAGGCACAGTCTCTCTGAATAGAGAGCAAATACCTGTGACAATGATACCTGTGACAGAGGAGGATGATGAGTAGGATGGGTTTCTGTTCAGGTGGTCACATATTTGTTTTTTGATTGATCATTTGTTAAGAAAGCTATTTTCTACTATGACCCCACACACCTTCAATCAGTAATAAAATCTTTTGCTTGCCCTTAGCAAACTGACTTAGAGGTTATAAGGAATTTAAACAGCTCACAAAGAATGCAGTAAATCTCTTGCCCCTTCTCTGTTTGAGGCAACTGTTCTTTAACTGCTTAGCAGAACGATGCTAAAGATCCTTTAAAAAATGCAGGAATTTCAGGCTCAAGCTACGACCTCATGAGTAACTAAGAATGGAAAATTCAGTTCTACTGTCTAGGAATTTTTCCAAAAGTGTAATTTTTACAATGGTAAATAAAACTTTGCTTTGAAATAACACAAGGACATGATGATTCCAATCAGGGGTCCAGTAAAATGAAGTTTCACAGCCTAAGTTTTGGCAGCACAAAGATGATCTCAAACATCACTGGGTTAATCTGTTTCTGGGAAATAGACTGTAGGCTCAGAGCAGCAAGATCAGGGGCTGCTCACTCCAGGGACGTTCCCAGGAAATCCGTGCCCATGGGATAAATTTCTGCTAACAAATAGGGTTATCAGCAGACTCGATTGTTGGTGTTTACCTTTGGCAGTGTGGGGCTATCCAGAAAAGAAGTAGCCAAAGTGCAGGAGCTGGCTGGAGGCTGGTTGAACCCAGCAGAGGCACGTCCTGTCTGTTGCCAGGAAAGGGGATCCCATTTCACGGGTCTTTGCAGCAACACCCGTGACAGCCCAGTTGTATGAGCACACTCCGAAAAAACTTGGGAGTGTCAACTTTACCAACACAATGAAGGAAGAGTTTTGACTGCAAAAAGCTGAAGCAAACAACTTTTTTTTTTTAAAAACCCCTCCTCACCCCCCTCCCCCCATATCAGGGAGAGCCTTTGCAATGGAGTGACCTTTAGGAGCTGGATTTATCAATGTCTAAGTAATCCTATACTCACCCAGAACAACTTCTGCCCCTCCTTCACTGATAAGAAGCATGTGGAGTAAATAAGATTGATTTAAACTAAATACCAAGTCTTTTAGAAGGGCATCTCACAACAGAGCTTTTTTGGACTGTGCATTTGTAAGCAAACTAGAGGTATTATCACACAAACCTCGGTTACCAGATTAAAACTTCCATATCAAAATAGGAGGAAGCTGGAAGGAAAAAAATCCCCATGCATTTATGTTCCAGGGTAAGAGATGCACTGTCCTGCATGACTGTGTTAAAGGGTATGAGTGCTTCATCTGTAGATATAAAATTCCTAAAAATAATACCAGGCATAGGAGGAGTCTTTATAAACTCGTGAGAAAAACACCTGGCTAAATTCTCCCCTTCCCAGCCCTTCCTCACAATTAGTCCTTCAAACTGAAGCTCACCTTTGCACTTGGACAGGCTGTCTATGAGACACTGCCCTGCTTTTCCCTTTCCTGCTGGGATGGGTAGGTAGATAATGCATCCTGCTTGGCAGGCCCATGGGAGAGCGAGGTCTTTTGCTTCTGGAGACTGGTCACACTTACTTCACACACAGCATTCTCTGCAGCTCCAACTTGTTTTGGAGAGGGGAGAAAATACTTCACCTCTTTGTGCAACTGTTTGCCCTCCAGGTAGATACCTGATAGGGGAAAACTGCTCAAATAGTGGATAGAAGGAATAAAGTCCAGGTTTTCTGGCCTGCAGACCAGTTCTTTGGTTCTGCCTCTTGTTAAACAAGCACAGGATTTCAGTGCTCTGGCTTACACTTAGGGGACTACTCATACAGGAAAGGAAAGTAGAAGCTTGACAGAATTTGATTTCAAGACTCTCCCAAAGGAAACAGTTTATAAAGAACAAGACCCAGTGTAGAAAGGTACTTAGTATTGACTCAGGAACAGTTTTTCTCCCCCCTCATCACATTCCAAGGAAATTGAAGGCACTCTGATCGAGAGGGGATGATGCAAACTAGATCTCAATCAGTCCAAACCATTTGGAGAGAGTTCAGTAACAGAGGCTGTGCAGTAACGCTCTCCTGTGAGCTCTGTGTAACATTAAATTTTTAACCTGCCAAAACCCACCACTCACAGAAACCCCAAAGCAATAAAACAGCTTAAACTAGCACAGCAGCAGCAGGCAGAGCTCCAGAACACCATGAGACAAGAAGGAAGCAGACAAATAAACCAGCAAAAAAGTACATGGTATATAGGGTAGGGAGGGGCCAAAAAACCCTCAAAAAATTGAGCCTTACAAAGATTAAAAAATCTACTGCAATCACACAGATTTTGAGACTTCTAAATCCTCAGGCAAAAAGATCATTGTGGGCTGGGGGGCACTGTTCAGAGGTGAGCTCACATGCCTGTGTTGTCCAACCAGCCTGATCTCACAAGGGCAGCTTGCAATCTTGTTCTTCAGAACTGTGCTGCAAAGCAGAAGATGTGGAGCTGCAGCTCCCACTTCCCCAGCTCTCTGCAGGATGGGATCTCCAGGACTAAAAACATCTCTAGCATGGCAAAATTCCTGAGCACAGAAAGCCTCAGCTGGTTTGGGAGAGGGGCACAGAGTAAGCCTCCAATCTCCTGGGTACCACAGCTCTGATGGGAGGCTGGCTGCACTCAGCTCTAAGGTCACAGGCAGAACACCACCATGGCAGCAGCAACGTTTTCTTTTCATGTTTCTCAACCTGTAATTTTGAATTTGCTACTACACACATTCAGAATCATAGTACTGAGGGGTGTTTGCACCACCACTGTTAAGCCAAGTAAAATCATGAGGGAGATATCCAGCCTGAAATGTGCTCCACCCAATGAAATTACCCCTCACCTCCTCCTCAAAAAAAGCCTCTTCCAAGGCCAGCTGAAATCTGCCAGTTTTTCCTGTGGCTTTGAAGGTTTCTTCAACTTTTCAAAGCTTCCCAGGAAACCCATATTAGAAGTTTCTTAGCTGAAACAGAAGCTGAGGGTAAGCTCCAAGCATCAAATTTGATTTTCAGAAAAATCTCTGCTGGGGAACGTTAAGAACTGGAGGAAGTGCTTGGGGTCTATTTGCATTAGAACACACGGCAAAGTAGGAAAGAAGTGAAGAAAAAGTAGCAGTGTTCAGCTGAGTTTTGGGTTTTTTTAGGTGCACACCTGGTTTTCAGCACTTTTCTATTCCCCCCTCAAATAAGGAAATTAGTGTATCAATCACAGGTCAGCACTCTGACAGAAATCACAGTTGAAGTATAATACTGGTGGTGCTGCCACTGAACAATACATAGCAAAAATGCCATTTCCACACACAAAGGCTGCCAGTGCAAGCTGCTGCTCTGAATTCAAACCAAAGACACAGTTTACTCAGCATGAAGTCACTGCTGAGGTTGTTTCAATTCTTTCATATGACTTCATTTTACTTGGAGTACGACATTTGGTGAATCATGTGATTTTAATGGTATGAACTCTTTAATGGGGAGAAGGTGTTGATCCACACTGAAACTACACTCCAAAGCCAGCCCTTTCTGGATGGAAAGGCCACACATTTCACTGCTATTGACTAAAATGCTCTAAGTTAAGCAATGTGTATTTTCCTCATTTTAGACTCCTCTCTTCCCACAGCTTCGATACAATAACAAAGGAAGGTAACAAGAGAACAAGAGATGTCCTGAGTTTTTCTCTTCTAGGTTACTTATCTTCTGTGTTCAGAATGCCACTCATTTTAGCTAACATTACTAACGTGTACTAATTAAGGAGACACTTTCCTCAGAAGGAGCCTGCCAAATGAATTGAACTGTTCCTCTCTTAACTTGAACAACAACTTTTGAGAGAGTGGAGAATTTTGGGGAGTCATAGCCAGCCAGTTATAACTTGTTATATGTTGCTACAGGGACCATAATCAAAGAGGAATGAGTTGGTTTCTGTGAGAATTTCTGCTCTGGTACAAATCCTGCACTGCTCACTCCTGAAGAATGCTTCTGCTCTGGAAGCCTGGGGACAGCACTTGCAGTGAGTGTGCCAAGAAAATGCTGTGGCATGGAAGTCAAAGAACAACTCAGCACAGCGGAAAAAGTCTTCCACACAGCAATTCCAAGCAGGGACCAGAAGCTGGTGCCCTAGGTAAGGATTTGTGACAGAAAAGAACAATAGATAACTAATTTTCTCATGATAAACTAGGCAGCAGGATACAGCTCTGCATCTGAGAGATGATCTCACCTTTCCCTTTCATTCTTACCTTCTGTATTTTGCCAGTTCAGTGTCTGCTGTGCTCCTTCCTTAGGGGTCTGTGTCTGTTCCAGTGTGAGATTCAGCCAGACAGGAGAGCAGCAGCTTTTCTCTCTTGCAGCAGTCTTCTGGAGTAACTTTTCTGAACACTGTACTGCTCTTTCTTTAGGCTCTTTGCTCTGTTAAACTACATAAAAAATAAAGGAAATCTTGTATGAGATACCTTCACAATAGTTCATCATGTGCCTGGTTTGTAGAATAAGGATTTGCCTACAGGTTGGCCTGGGCTTGGGAAAAACTCAAGCATGCTCTTAGTATGTCACCTCTGCCACAGCAGCCCAGGACAGTGCTAACAGCACTTGCCACCGTGTACAAAAATCCCTGTAGAGTATTTTATAACCCTAAGCCTACCCTGATCCCATCAGGCTGATGCATGTGAGCTGTTGGGCCAAACCCAGCCCTGTTCAATGGCAGCCACAGAAGCTGTACAGCCTCCATGAAGCCAGCTGGTAGAACTTTCCCCCATTTCTTCATGGGGACACCACAAATGCCAGGGATGGAGAAAGAGACGGGTCTGCCAGCTCAAAGGGCTCCTGCAAGAACCAGAAAGCACCTTCTCCCACTGCTGGGCAGCCATGCTGCAGCACTGACGGGTAACCTGCCCATGGTGAGGGGTACCTGCCCACAATGAGGGTAACTTACCCACAGGCAGGGTAACCCACCCATGGTGAGGGGTACCTGCCCACAATGAGGGTAACTTACCCACAGGCAGGGTAACCTACCCATGGTGAGGGATAACCCACATGCGATGAGTGGTAACCTACCCATGGTGATGCGGCCCTGGGTCTGGCCCCTTGGGGTGTACCCGCCTTTTTCTCCTGAGGTTTCTGCTTTGTCCCCCCCAAAAGGGAGGGAAAAGCCCCAAAACCCCTCACACGGGGCTGCAAAGGGCGGCAGGAAATCACGGAGAGAAATCCCAGAAATCACGGCCCAGAGAAGACTGTTTTCCACCTCAAAGAAGGGAGAAAAAGTCTTTGTGGAGAAAAGGTATCAGACTTATTTTGATTGAAGCTCAAAAAGAGGCCAGAGGAAGGTAAAACTGCTGCCAAAACCAATGTCTGCCTGAGGGCCCTGGGAGGCTGAGGGTGCCCTNGAAGGTAAAACTGCTGCCAAAACCCCTTCCTCACTCTGGCACAAATAACCAATGTCTGCCTGAGGGGCCTGGGAGGCTGAGGGTGTCCCGAGGCTGAGGGCTCCATGCCTGTGGGCAGCCAGGCCTCACTGCCCAGAGCCAACCCTGGGCACACCTTGGGCTGCACGGGCTGTGAGCACTCACCAGAGTGTTCACACACCCGTCTGACAGTGGGGGATACAGCAACATCAACACACAGAGACCCACGTGCCAAAACCCACCAAGGAAAGGGCAGCGAAAGCACCATTTTGCTCAGCAACGTGTGGGTTGAGTTACACAGTATCAGCCACAGAACCTTAATAATGTGTATGAAAAAGCAGACTACTGTGCTGTTGGTAAAGATCATAGCTCATGGCACAGGGAGACTGTGAAATGGCCCCTGAACTCTGTTTGCACTCCAGAGTTCCTCACCACAGCTGAAACATTATCCAAACCATAGGTTTGAAACATTATCAGCCTTATCCAAGGGCCCTGCCTCCATGTCAGTGCCAGCAGTCCCCACAGCACAGGGAAGAAGAGAGATGTCCCTGCACTCTTCAGCAGCTCCATTATGTAATGCAGCATGGTTTACCACAAAAAAGAAAGCTGATGGAGCAAAGATACCAACCCGTGAAAACAGGCTGAAGCACGACCTATTCGTTTCTGGCATCTGTCACAAGGGCAGTAAGCTTTGGCAGATGGTCAGAGTGGATGGCAGGACAAACAGAATTATGAGGCTTTAGTGAGGTGTGTCCTCACCTTGCTTTAGTGGGATGAATCAAGGCTGGCCTGTCCAAGTCCCCGGTCAAGTAAAATATGCCAAGCATATTTAGGTGAGAGGTAATTATTACTCAGGCAAAACTATGTCAGAATCCTGCTCACCTGAAGTCACCTCTGAGACACCTACCCCCAGGGAAAGAGCAGCTGAGGTAGGAGACACAGAGATCCCATTATTCTGTATAAACTTGAGACAGTGGCTGTCAGTCCATCTTCTTTCTCTGCTTTGGAGTAACTTGATTTTGTCTGCTTCCTTTGAGGTAGGATAAATATCACTGTAAGGGTCCTGGCCTTTCAGAGAGTTTTGATCAGGTATGGCAGCTCAAAGAGTTGTACTGAAATCACCTGCTCATACCAGAGCAATATGACCCACAAGTTTATATTCACTTAGCTGGCTAGCTCAGGAAAAACAGCAATAGCTCCTCAGAATTGGTAGAATAGTCACTGAAACAGTATCAGGAATTTATAAAGATGTGTCTAATGTTATCACCACCAACAAAACAAAGTTTTCTATATTATATTATGGTTACTAAAACCAGTATTTGTGCAGAAAATCACTTTATGGTACCTGTAGAATTATGTAATACAAACCCCCCTGCAAATGCAGGGTAGGCTAGAGTTTTGACATCAAAATAGAGAGATTTTTTTCATTATTAAGTACAATTTTACAGTCAAGCAGGGATGACAGACCAGGTGCCAGCAGGCAGCACAGGAATGTGTGAGGCACTGCCAAGCACTTGCATGCAGGCTCCAACATAACCAGTATGTTTCTAGACTGAACTCATGCAAAATGAAAAACAAGTGCTTTCAGTATTTCACTTCTCTCACCAGAGATCTAATTCCTGTCTCCAGTTGTAGGAAATCTTTGTGAGCTGCATGTGACAAAAGCACCACATAAAACAGCCTCTTTCTAGATTTAGATTAGGGCTGAGGTTTTCTGCTGCATTACTGATAAGCAGAACTATCTCTTGTCTTTTTTTTTTCCCTTGCCTCGTCCTTGGGTCCTGGCAACTGAGTTAAGGAAATGGAACTGAAATGTTTATGGGTTAAGAGCTCTTTTTAAGGGAAAGCTTTGGCCTCTAGCCCACTATTTTTTGCTAAGATCATTGCAGTAGGTTGCTCCTGCTGCTCTTAGGAAATGAGTCAATCATCTTCTACAGCTCGAATTTAAATAACAAGATAGATAGCTTCTGTCCACTAGAATATTACTACTAGAGTCTAGGAAATGCTTGGAAGAAAAATCAAGCTCTGCCTATTTATGTGGCTGAGATTAACCTTCCTCAGCTCTACCAGCTAACCTTCTACCTGCATGAGCTAGAGACTTTGGTTGATGTGAAGGATATAGTTAGGTCTTAGAGATTTGAAGTAAGGAAGAGAGTCTTGCTACTCCATAATTCATGAAGTTAGCCTCTCAGCTTGCTGACAAGAACTTTCTTCTATGATTTATACCTGGACTCTGAAGAATTTATTTTTTCCCACCTTCTTTTTCACACCACAACTGAGTTGATTATATCCAACGTTCTTATACTCTGGAGTTGATTATATCCAATGTTCTTATACTCTGGAGTTCTCAGAGTTCCTGAGTCATACTTTTTGCCAATGTTTCTCTGGTCTAACATGGGCAGGTAAGAAAGAAGTCTGTCAATGCCAGCAGCATTTTCCAGAACTCTCCCTGTAAGACTTCAGACTGAATATTAAAGTCTGGGCTGAAGTCCAGCACACTGAATCCACAGAGGATTCATAAGCTAAATGGAAGAATTAAATATTTCTGCAGTTTCAAGTGTATCCATAGCACTGGGGCTGAGTGTGGCATGTGAAGCTCTTTGAAAGGGTCAGATGTATTTTCCAGTATAAATACAGTTGTAGGGTGGTTAATGACTTAGCATTTAAATTGTGTCTGCTGAAACTTTGGTATACAAATTAACATGACTGTCTCTCTTCTCTTCTGGTCTCAAAAAATGGTTTAAATTGGTAAAACCATTTCAAAATATTTTTGAGGTTTATTTTGTGGGTTTGTTTGATTAATAACCCATGAAAGCAGTACTCAAATGGGAAGCTGATGCTTGCATACTGATCCATTCCTCTGTAAGAAAGTCACAGAAGTGAGCTCTCCACACACACAAACATAGCAGCTCTCACTTCCAGCCCACTGTGACATGAGCCTGCAAAAAAAAATTTACTGCCTGTTTGAATTTCACATGCCACTCATGAATGTCTTAATTATTTGGATTTAATTACCACAGTTCTAGCTGGGATACACTTGTGGGTGGCTTTTCATCCAAACTGTGCAGCTGTCCTGACTGAGGGAACAGTTGTTCAAAAAAAGGGACTGATCTAATTAAAATAAAAATACACAGTTGACAATGACACATCTGTGGTTATACTGGCTTGGGAACACGTGCACTGAGATTCAACTCCAAATCCAGCTCTCTGCTTACCTTCTGACTTCAAGCAAGTCCTGTTGCTCTGAGTTTTCCCCATCCCAGTTTTGGTGCTTCCTTCCCCTTAAGGGTGGGTCATCACACCTGGCAGTTCCAGTTAAACCAAACAGATTCACCAAAGGTATTCAAAAAGCTTTTAAGCTTTTGGCATCGGTTTGTGCAGTAAATAAGATTGTATTGTGCCTGTTATGTGTGGCTCTCAGCCCCTTACAGTCAGAGCGGGAGTTAAAACATCCTCTGGCCTGAAGAGCTGCCCTCTCTTGAAGACAGCTGATCCCTGTGGAGCTGCTAGGATCCCTGGAATGCTAACACCAGCTCTGATTCAGTGTTTAGCAGAGACATTCAAAAGGAGGTTTGGGGGCTCTGTAATGTTCAGTTTATTTGTCTCTGATACTCCTGCAGTCCTGACTGCTCTCTGAAAATTAAGGGCCTGGTTGAAGCAAAGGCAGTAGGTGAAACAGAAAATGGATTAGGAAAGTAAAGAGAAAGCCAGAAAAGAGTGGAATCCCACTGGGCAGATGAAGACTGAAGAAATATTGGATAGACATTGAAACATAGATATACTCTGTAGCCATAAGAATGAAGTTCTAGGCCAGCAGTGAGCACAGGACTCAAGCGGAGAATGGATCTGTTCTGAAAATTAGAAGTGTGTAAGGTTAGGATTGAAGGTAAGCTCTCCAGTCTGTCATGGAGTCTGAGAAAAGACCAGACAAAAGAGAGGGTGGGGTGAGATACAACCAGCACAACTCGAGATGCCAACTAGGCCCATTAAGAGGCACGGAGGATAAAGCTGCAGCAATAGAAAGCAAGCAGGGGGGACTGGATACTGCACCTCAGAGGGAGACCACCTCTCAGAATGTAGAACAACCACAGTTGTTGCTACTGAAGGAATAAAAGCACCATTCTGGGAAAGAGTATAGAAGTTAAGTAAATGCTTGCTGAAAAAAAAAAAAGATTAAAAGGTTTTATAGATCAGATTGGATTTTGCAGAAGAGTAATGGTACATAGAAATGGGCTGCAAGCTCATCACTGGCAGGAAAGGAGACCTGCAAGAAAACTGCACGTTTTCCCAGATGCAAATGCTCTGCATAGTCAATAATCACGTTAGGCTATAGAGTGATCTTCAAGCATTTAGCCAAAGGTCACTTAGGGGAAATGGTCACTTGACTGGAACTCTTGTGGAGAGGAGGGGTCCAACACTTGCATCAGAAGCTGACTCTCCCTTGTCTACATTTGAAATAAGCTCATTCTTTCCTAAGGTAGAAAGAGAAATCCAAATCTTTCAGAACGTTTGCTTGAGGCAGAGCTTTGCCCTTGTTTTTACTTTGCTTCTTTTCTCATGAGAGGTAGCTCCATGTAGTTAAAATGCCTTAATGACAGGGCAAAAGTCTTGGTTCTGATTTTGTGAGCCACTTCATGCCAGGATGACTTATGCTGGGGACTTCAGAATTAGGCCCAGGCTGTCCATGGCTCCACACTTCTCCAAGATCCTGAAGATGCACATTTTTATAATTGACACAGGCACGTACAGGAGTCGGAGCATTTCTGGAGATCACTCAAAACAATTGCTCTGGTGGAAAAAGAGTTTACAAACAGCCACAGTTCATTACACCTGTGAGTTCTCCCCTCTGTGATTGCTAAAAGGGTGCCTGCCCATATTAAAGCTGCTGCTGGCTGCATACATAACTCAGTGTTTACTTTAACACAAGTGAAACAGCTGCCACAAATGGCAACACACACGATCATCAAAGCCAGTGAACGGCAAACACGCACAGAAGGGAGAGAATCCTTTGATGGAATTCAGCCTTGAGGACACAGCCAAGAGCCTCACAGCCTGTAGGAGAGCAGAGTGAGCCATAGGCCTTGGCAGGCAGCTTCTGAAGAGAGGCAACAGCATCAGAGTGAGCTCACAGCTGCAGCCAGCCCTGGCAGATAGGATTTCATAGCCATACTTGGGATTTCTCGCTAGGTTGAACTTCTGGCTGCTGTTCTCACGCTGAATAAGGAAGTGTGAGTGAACACTGGCTCACGTTGGCCTTCTCGTGCAGGGAGGATCTCAGATCTCATCCTGGGCAACGACAGGACAAGTCAAAACTAGCAAAGTACAGTGACAGCAATTTTCATTTTGACCACTTTCTGTCTCTTCCTGTCTGAAATGACTTTTTTGAAGGTATTTCTCCATAGTAGTCTGAGTGAAAAAAAATCTAAGTAACAAAGCAATGGAGACTACATCTGAAATGTAACAGCTATCCTCAAAACCTGCTTTTGGAGAAAAGTTCTGGGAAAGCAAGACTGTGGTCTTTTGTCATTAACCTCTTTTATAAATTGACTCTTGCACCTTCCCACATTTCCTTATCCAATGTTTACTTGCCTTTTAAATGACAGTGAAAGTTCTCTTGTTCATTGTCACTAATGACAAATATTACCTCATGCATTTCCAACATCCCATTTTGTGAGCTTGATTTTTAACATTTCCCTTGATATAGAAATCCTTTTATTCTTTCTGAAGGTTTATCAGGTATTCCTGTGACGGGGCTTAATCCTGACATTTACTTTTGCACTCAATTAATCCACTTAATGGATATTTTTTGAGAGACTGAAGAAACATTATATTGAACTACCCAACTCACTCCACACAAAGAGGTGAACATCTACACAATCTGCTCATCATGTCAAGCTGGAGTGCACAGAAACAACCAGAACACACATTTCTCTGCCAACTATGTTATTTGAATTTAGGTTTCCTCAGCTTTGAAGCTGTTCAACAGCTCCAGCTCTCTAACCCTGGGCTTGCTGCAACTCGTATTGTAAAGGACATGGGACAGTAGCTGGTAAACTTACCTGACTATAAAAATACTGTTTAATATCTAGGAAATACTATTTGCTGATATTGGCAGTTTTCAGTAAAAAGGCACTGACTTGTGCTTGCTAGATACCCACCCAATAAATCTAAAAGCCTGACTGAGGGAAGCTATTTATATACTTACATATTCATAAATATGTGTGTAATGATAGTCCAGTACAATTGTATCGACAGTAACAAGTAAAACTAACAGTCCTGGAACAACTTATTTGGTACTAAGCTGGCCCTATACACACTTTAGGCAGTTTTCTTTCAGACTTTCTCTGGTCTTGCTCTGTGGTCTGACTGCATCTTCTGGTTTCACTAAAGACACCCAGCAATACAATCAAAAGCAGGGGAAGTAAGTGGGACAGAGAGATTCACATCAAAGCTACAGCCCTGGTCTAAATTAAAATGCTGATGAAGACAGATGTCCCACTGGCAGAGCACAGTGCAAAGGGGTGATGCTGTGCCCTTCTTCCCACAACCACCTATGGAGGAACCCACAGTACCATCAGACATCAATCACAGCTTGTCTACATCTACATTTCTCTTACATACATACAGCCTGATTTTCCCTCTGCTTAAATACCATTCCAAATTTATGGCTTGCTAGCAGAGCTTTAAATTATGTTTAGCTTTCTTGTGGCACCTGAAGCTTGTAATGCCACACCATAAACACACTGTGCTGCCCATTGTCTGTAGAGCTGAGAAACTGTTTACTTCCCAGTGTTTTTTACGAACAGTCTCTAAGTCATTAGGGAACTTGGCCAATCTCTGTTTTCCACTAGCCTATAAACTAGAAGAGAAGATAAAATATGCTAAGTTGATGCTAAAATACCATGACATACTTCACTGATTTAGTAGGGAATAAACAAAGGGCAGATCTTGCCTTTTATAGATGCAAGCTTCTCTGTGCCAAAGTCGTATTATCTGCCTTTGCCAAAGTTTAATTACACACAGTGTTTGTGGGCCTTTGGAATCACAACCTCAGCTAACTCCCACCAAAAAAATAAATCTGTGTGTAAGTACCTCACCAGGAGAATTTTTTCATCATGGGCAGGCTGTCATAAGGGAATCAACTGTAAAATGACATATTACCTATGAATATCATTGCTCTGCCTCTTTCCAAGAGACAGTGTATGTATGTGGACATTTCTGATTCACCACAGCAACTACCTTGCTCCATCAGTGCCAAGGACAGGAGGATAAATTCTGCTGCCCAGGACTTGCCTGGATATTTAGAAAAGATCAGTGAAGTCCCAGATCTCAAAACTGCCTGAATGCTGCAGCAGCCAAGGATCCACAGCAGTCAGGAGTGGGAAGAGAGGGGTCACCTGGAGTTACCCTGTAAGCTCAGGACACTACAAATGCAAAGGCTTAGTCTTGTCAGCATTACTACCAAGCATCCTAATGCCAGGTACTCAGGTAAAATTCACATTCCAGGACAGCTGGTGTATGCCAGAACACCATAAACCCTGATTGTTATTGCAGTAGTTCCTTGGAATAATTAAAAAAAAAAAAAGAAAAAAAAAAGGTGAAAAAAACCCCTGATTCATCAATCTTTTGGTCAAAGTTATGCAACAAAGAACAGATTAGTCCTGCTGTCCATAGCCATTAGGAATTAAGGGGGTTTTGTTCCATTTGCCAAATACTTCTTCTCCCTCTTATCACCCCTTTACTTCAGATGCCGATAAACAGAGGCTGTGTTTAAAAATTCAAACTTCTCAAGCACAACACAAACATTGAAAAAATCTTCTGCTGACAGAGGTTTCCAGGTCAGGCAGAGAATTTTTGGGCGATCCAAGTAGCTCTTTTTTCCAAATGCTTCCTTCCCAGCTCCCCATATATTCATTTTATGGCTACCACCAGCTACTGCAGAGGACTGAAGTTTGGCTGTCCAAGAGGCAAGTGGCAACAGTAAGCAGGATCTGGCAGAGAGCAAGATGATGTAAATCTTGGAGTGCTTCTTCCTGGCCCCTGGAATGAGCTCGAGAATGGAGCTTTAACCAAAACCCTCTAGTCTGAAGCTATTTTAAAGCTGCCTTTGGCAGCTCACCTGGCAACAGCCTTACACATGTGCCTTATTATGGCAAAACATGTTATCCCACCGTGCACTGGTTGTACCCACAAAATTATGGTGTTAACTATCACTGCTGGGTTTATACTGCTGACACAATAGCACAGCTGGATTGTGAGCTATGGAGGAGGTAGTAATGAAAGCCAATCCATGGGTGTATGCTGTTTGAGCTTCCAGAAGAGGATTATATGGTTTATAGAGTTCCAAGATGCTCCTGCTTCTGGAAGAAATAGTTCTCCAAACTATGGTTTTAGATATACAGGCCCTGTTGCTTAGAATGGAAATCCTGGCTGCATTGCTAGTAAAGCTGAACAGTAGTTTCTAACACAAATTTAACTTTTCACACCAGTCATGTGATTTCACCAACCTTATGCTTACTGGTTATAGGATTTATACCCACTAAGAAGTTGCCTCCTGCCTTTGCTCACATCAGTTCCAGTGGAGTTTAAGATGTTGGATTCCCACACATGATAGAAGCCACATTTTACAGGAACTTGTACAGCAGGAGAGGGTGGTACATGTTGGGTGATCCCATAACCCCAGACTCTGTCTGGCCCCTGGACACAGACAAGGAGAAAGATGGTTTTGCCATTTGTTTGACATTTCTCGCAGGATAACCCTGTGTTGTTGACCTCATGGTTTATATTTACAGGCCTGTTCCCAAGATTAGACATCCCTGCTTACCCAGGACTAGCCACTGACCCCTGGCACTGGAAACTCAGTGTTAAGTCCCTGCACTACTGGAATCAGCCAGGAATTTGAGACAATGTCTCCCATATCTGACCCAGCTGCTTGAAATGCAAGAGTGTTGACTGTAATATTTAATTGTAATTGCAATGTCAAAGTTTCTGCTAACCACAAAGAGCCCCAACCTGGAAAATGAGAGGGAGCAGGGGAACTGGAGGAAGATGGTGATAAGCATAAGAGCTATTACACAGTGTCAGAGCAAACCAGCTGCTTGGGAGGCAGCTCTCAGTAGCTGTCAGTGCATTTCTGAAGACATTGGCTGTGCCAGGGGAGGGATACATTTGACCAGTGCATGAGGGCTCAAAGTGTGAATGTTGTGCTGTACCACAAGTTTGCATGGCTGTGTTTTCTCTGTTGTTGAAACTGCTTCTGCCTGTCAAAGCAGGAATTACCAAGTTTGGCCAGTGGCCCTGCACTTTTCCTCTGAACCACAGGAACAACATGGGGGCTTGAGCAGAGTTTAGCTTTTCCAAAATCTGGTCTGCATTTTCCTTTTGTCTTTCAAGAACAGGTACTAAAGGATTGATCCAGTGGGTCAGATCTCCAGGGCTGCATAAATTAGCATGATCTGTGTTAAGGTGACTCTAATGAAGCCATTTCAGTTTACACCGTTTGAATGTCTCACCAAAAATCTGCCACCAAAATAGCCATGATTCCATTTTGGCACATTTGCACTCCTGTGCTCCACCAGATGACTAGTACTGGTGTAAGAGACAGGGAAAGGAAGGAAAACCATCTGACTATTTGCATTCAAAACTAAACATTACTAACTTACTTATGTTCCCAAACCATCCACTCTTGCAGGGGCAGGGAATTCTCCTTGCTTCCCATTCTTATCCTTGTGGTCCAGAACATACAACCTGAAAATCAAAAAGCAGGGAGCCAGGGATGACATGGTTTGTTGCAGGTTGGTCTCAGGCTACTTACATTCCCTAGGCCTGGCAGCAACACGTGTATCTCACCAGAGGAAAACATTTCCAAGCTGGAGATTAGGGAGCACACACTGAAGCACTTGTCACCAGCCAGTGCCAGACAAAGTATGTTTTGAGCTGTGTGTGATAAGTGTATCTCCAGCAGCAACAACTGCTGTAACTTACCCAACACATTCCCATACCAATTAACATTTAACTGCACACACACTGCCTAAAGGATCCAGGGAATTTGACAAGGGATTAGTTTGGATAACTTGGCATTATTTTTATCCCCATCCTACCCTTCCCTCTACAAAAATATGCTTAATGGCATTGTCTGGTACAGAGCAAGCTTCAGTTTGCTACTGTTGCCTGCAAGTTAAGTTTTTCCATCTCAGCAAGCAGAAATAGGGACACTCCTGAGCAATACTAATGCAGCACTGACCTGATAATTACCTAGTGTGCTGTAGAAATGCTTCCAGGATAATTGCCTAGATAAGATGGCACTGGGTTGGGATGTCCTTTTTTAATCCTGTTTACCTGCAATTATCTGTAGTGATAAAAACATTAATACAAATTAGAGGTTGCTTTGACTCCTTCAGAAAATATAGACAAACATTAAACAAAAGGGCAAGTCCACTGTCCAGCCGCTTCCACTGGAATTCCTCTTCTGCAGGAAAACTGGTTGGTGTCATTCCAAGTTAGAGGCATATTCACATCCCTGCAAAGCTCTCTAGGAACTAGAGTAATGCAAGATCAAAGCACCTCTCAGCCTGTAGTGCATCTAATCTCACCAAATATCTCTGTGAGGTTTGTGTGCAATTATCCGATTTTGCAGATGAGGTGGAGGCTGAAAGGCATTACTGAGGTCACACAGGAAGCCTGTGGGAGGGTGAGGTATGGGACTGGCTAAATCCCCTCCTGGGTGAGACATCAGCTCCAGTGGCACTGGAGGTTTGCCTTTATCCCTGCAGCAGACTCTGAAAGCAGACAAGGAGAGCCCCTGCTGACAGTGAATGCAAGGAATGAAGGGAATTGTATGTGAGGGTTTACAGCTCTGAGCCATTTGTTTATGGGGCTGGGATGTTAGTAAAGAAAGGCAGGTCTCCTTGGGAAACCTGCAAAGAATGCAGCTCCTCTCCCTGCCATGGCAGGCTCTGAAACCCTGGGGATGAAAATCTTGGGTCAAGCTGCAGGATATTTATTAATTAAAAATAATATGATGCTTTTTCAATGCCTTTGATTGTAATGCACTTTGCACACTAGAACTGTTGTGCTCGACGTGGCACTTGTGCCCTGCTGCAGCTCCATGTGGGGCAGCAGTGTCACACCACTGGAGCTGAGGGGAGGAAATGTGGCAAGAATGAAGAATGCAATTATTCAGTTTGGAATTTCACCAGAATACAAAGAACTACACCCAGCTTCTTACAAAGAAAAGAAACTCATGAGATCTTTAATTAGGAAACACGGAAAGATTAAAAAGCCTGAACACCATGAGCTTTTCACATGCTTCAAGGCAAGGACTGGGAATTCTCTCCCAGTGCAGTAGCTATTATCAAGACTCACTGGAATTATCATTGTAGCTTTGGAAATGCTACCCTATGACACCCCTAGGCCAAGCTACAGCATCTCCCTCAGTCAGAGGCACCACCCCTTTTTCCTTGCAAAGGCAGAGGAATAGCCAAGTCCTGCACTCTGCTTCTCTCCTCCTCCCCTCCAAAGCCCGTAGGCACGTCAGAGTCTGCTGGCAGAGCTGCAGGGAGCTGGAACCCGCATCCTGGAGCGTCTGTGTCGGACTGGGCAGGGCCAGACCACACTGCTCACAGCTCTCAGCAGCTCCACCTTCAGCCTGGGAAGTGTTTGGAACTGAGGACTTGTGCACTCGTGCACCGTGCTACTGCAAATTTCCCGGCTCTGCTGGCATTCCTATGTAAAGAAGCACAACCGGGTTTCAGATCTATCCATGTATCTTGCTAAGTAATAAGGTGATCTTACAAGTGTCTGTCTCACTGGAGTGGCAGGATAAAATCCACAGAGGGCCACAAAACTGAACATTGCTATGAGATGACAGGATAACATTCCTATGGTGAAATAACAATTCCTGTGTTTACACCTGTCTTTTCCTCTGCCTGGAGAGACCACTCTGTAGTTTTTGTTTAGTTTGAAGAAAGCCAAACTAACCAAATGATAAACCTCAGCCCTTCAGTACTTTTGTAGCTCAGTGCATATTTTTCTCTGCTCTCTGATTGTGCAGAATCTGGCACCCAAGCATCAGATTGTATCATCTGCTCCTAGAAGCAGGAGGCTTTCAGAACTGCTCTGGGGTAGAAAGGCAAAGACAGTCATTAGACTTTTCAACTTCATGGTTCTCCTGAGGGTTAAAACTCTTCAGGTGTAACACTGAAGCACCTGACACTCTGCAGTTTTAACTCAGCCCAAGGAACTCATTTTGCAGAAGATCAGCAGTGCAGATGTGAACAATGTTACATTGCTGTTCTCCTTCCTTGTGGATCACAGATGACAGCACAGAACCCACCCCAAAAAAAGGAAGGGCTCAAGGGTGCCTGATCATGTTTCAAGTGTGCTAAACATGGTTCATTGTGTTCAGCTCATGGTGAAATCACCAAAACATTCCTTTGTCCTTCCTGGAACACATGGAATTGGCTGCTGGCTGAGGTAGGACACTGAGGAGACACCAGGCCTGACTGAGGTGGGCAGTTCCAGAGGACTGAGGAGGGTCTGCATCCTAATGGGGGCACAGTCACACACAGGGACCCCTTTCCCACCGCCGCACCCTGAAGCAAGTGAATTGAGACACAACTTCACAGTTAAAGTCCCTCCCATTCTTTCAGGGAAATACTATCTACTTCCAAAAGCCAACTGGGACCCCTGAGAACTACAGCAATCAATAAACAGCAAACAGGCAATATGGCTGGTGTGAATATAGGCAAAGAAGCACTTATTTCTAAAGCTGAACATGACTTTTTAATAAAAAGAGACATCTCATAAAATTACTGAGGGAAATACTTGATCTGTTAAGCACAAAAAGTCTCTGAGGATTTTTTGGTCTCCACCTTTGTTTTCCATTAGATTTTTGGGGTAGATGAAGAGATTTATATACACTTGCTACTTACTTTTCTCTGCCCTTTCTCCATCACTTACCCTTTTCAGCATGAAAAGCTTTAGGACTGCTGTGGTTAAATTCTGAATTTTCTCCTCTCCTTATTGAGCCTTTTAGGCCCACGATATGATGCTCTGTTTCCTAGCACACACCCTAATTTCCTCAGAGATGTGATCCCAGTGAGTTGCTAAAAATGTTTCCTCAAAACCATTCAACACTATGTGCTGCAGCTCCAGGCCTTCCTGCATGACAAGATGCCCCTGTTGAATGACTTCCTCCTCACACACCAAATTTACTTGGGAAGGAAGTTTAAACACTCAAATCAATGATGGAAAAATCTACAACACTTAAGTTCAGCTGCACAAACTGCAAAGTATCTTGAGGCTCAGATAACTCAGAGATTATGAGGCACTACTGTCATTTGTGCCCCTGGAAGTGTTATGTATGGAATCAAATCTGACACAGTCAGGTACAAAGCTGAGAACTGAGAGGACATACCTCTGAGCTGGGTGGGAGGCAAGGGCACAGAGACTGACTTCAGTTGTTTTGAAAGTCTGATTTTCTGTTTCTTTTTCAAAATGCTCAGCATCTCTTTAAAGCTGTTTGACAAGGCTGGAGATGGAAAGCAGAGTTTTCTAATGCACATTTAGCAGCAGTCTGGGAATGCTACCAGGATGCAAAAGCCTTCTCTACAACCAGAGACTATGAAGAGAAGTGGCCAAATATGGTCCTGCTTCGGCATTCCAAAATGCTGATACCAAAATGCCTTTGCAGATACACGTGCCTGAGGAGCAGCAAGTGTTCATCTCCACACACAAGAACTGGATTTTCTTTCCTCTTCCTGGTCAGAGAAGTTGATTCTGAGCCAAACATAGCAAGAATGAGAAAAACTACAACAGTTTTGTTGGAATTTTGGGGAGGAGAAAAGGGAAGAACCTTTCCGTGTCTTCACTTCCCGGGTCTCACCTCTCTGTGCAATAGTGTTCTGATTAGATCTGATTTGTTAAACAGGTCAAATAGAGCTGTCTACAACAATCTGAGAACTAAATGAAAGGAAAACATTTTCTTGACCATTCCTGCAATGCAGTTCAGTGCTTTATGCCAAAACAAGTGGTTTTCCTCTCAATTCCTATTTCCTGTAGAAGAAGGATGCTTCTCTAACTTAAAACAAACAGAAAAAAATCCCAATTATACAAACCTTTTCCCGGTTTTTTAGTTAAAAACAGTTTAGAGGTGATGCCAAATTAACTCTTTGCCAAGTTAACCCTAAAATACCTCTCTCTACTGGGAAAAATTAATGATATTATCTCTGTTCCCTAAGAGAATGGAGAGGAAATTGCCAAGAGCCATAAAACTCAATGGCAGAAGAAATTCAGCTCTCAGCCTTGAGGGTTGTAGATCATTAATGGAAGTTTTGCAGGGTGAAATAGTTAAAGTACAGTTTCTGCTTCGCAGAAGAGACAACAAGAATGGGGGAAACCTCGGCATATTAAAGCAGACACATAAATTCCACCCAGCTCTTTGTTCTTTTGTTTCCCAACATTGGTTGAATTCTTCCCACTTTCCATGGTTTATTTAGGAGCTCTCGCAGATGTTTTAGATTGCATCTAATCACAGTTAGGCACTGCTTACATTGGTTTTTTAAAAACAATATGAAATATATAATTCAGCATTAAGCTCCATTTTCCAAAACCTGTGTTCCCCGGTGCCTTTTGTTCTCATATGGTACCCATTATAAAAATGGACTTGCTAACTAGAGATTACTCCACCAATAACCTCAAGCTTTGACCATTCTGTCTGTTTACAGATGTTTCACCCATCCCTGCAGCACAGGAATGCTGGGGGGAATTGTGGTCACTGTGTATCCACAGTTTCACACTCGGCCTGAGGAAAACCTGTGATACAGCTCAGCACTGTAGTCGTGGCGTGGGATCAGGTGCTGGAGCACGAGCAGCAGCTTTTCCAGGTGTGGAACCAGCTGACATTGCCAGACACCAGAGAGAGAAATCAGAGGGCAGTTCCTGGAGGATAACACTGACTGCTTTCCTCTGCACAGCCAGGCACAGCCGGGCAGCCCCAGCAGTGCCTCAGGAGCATCACACACCCCTGTGATCCCTGTCCAGCACGTAGCTCTCCCTCTGTGCTCTGCTGCAGCCCAGACCCTGCCTTGGAGACTGCAGGTTTTGGACTGCCCTCCTGCCAGACAGGTGCTAACAAACCAAACAGCTTTGAGAGGAGACAAGAAGCCTGCAGCAACATTAACAAAGCTAATTTTGCTTGGGAGAATGAGTCTGACCATGAGCAGCAGCTGAGGAAAAATCCTCCAGATAGTCCATGGTAGGATGATGTTTTCCTTCCTTCATCCCTTCAGTCTCTCAGCTACTCCCAAGCAAACCCAAGTTTTTGGTGGTCCCAAGCAGCTGGATACCAGGAACATGGGCTAGGATTGATAGAGCTTTTCTCTTATGTTCAGTCCACAGACAATGGAAAAAGTGAAGCTTCACCCAAAATCACTGTCTGGAACCATCACTTCCTCATCAACTCACCTCTCTCTGGTGGGCAAAGAGAGAGAGTGAACAGAGGAATGTTAGAGGAAGTGCTTTCCAGTCCAAGGCTGCAGTGCAGAGGCAGCAGGAGTGGGTCTCTCACCCAGGCACACGGGAACTGGCAGCAGCAGCAGGTGTGGTGAGAGAGGAGGAGCTCGGGGAAGGCTCCAAGCTCTCAGTCAAATCATTGCCAGAGCAAGTGGAGAGAGAGGCTGAGATTGCAGGGCACAGTGTATTTGAGTTCCTACAGGGACAGCACTTCCTGCTGTCAGTAAGCTGACTCTTGTCTGTCGTGGCATTTGTCCAGCAGGTGGGAGGTTTCTTTAAATCTCAGGATCCCCGGGGAAATCCAATTGAAGAACAAAGCCATGGAATTGTCTTTTATGGTCTGGTACACAGTGCAGGTACTGTTCTGTCCCTTAAAATAAAGGAGTTACACCCATCATGTACAGAGATTACACAGCACTGCATTTGCAGTCCTGTTTTGCATGAAGCTTCAGCTGTATCTGCACTCCAGGGGGGAGTCCATTGTCCTCCAGGCACATTCTAGAAGCAAGAAGGAGCAAAAAAATCCTGACACTGACTCTTCTCCATTCAGCTCAGGCCTGTATGTTAAGAATTGTACCAAGCTCCCAGCAAAGCCACGTGGGCTCCCTCAGCTCTTTCCCTGCGTGGCTCCTGGAAGCAGCTGTTTGAAGTGGTGTTTACGGAGGGCTGTGCTAACTCACCCAAACAGTAGGCCTCCTGCAAACGTCTCTAAGGTCTCTGCTTGCAGCAGGCATAATTTTCCAGATCTTACTAAATGTTATTCTGGGCACTGGTCTATACCCTTGAGGAGTTCCTTATGGAGCAGATTATAAGGGCAGGCAGTGACCCAATAACCTTCATTTTCCTGGGATGATGCAAGAGCCGATTCACGCTCAGGAAGTGCAGCGGGCTGAGCACAACGTGGAATGAGCTGCTGAAATTCCCAAGTCAGCATTTTGTTTCCATGCCATTGAGGGTAGCATTTCAAAGTGCAGAACCGTCCTTTAAGTTCTCTCTTTTATGAGGTCGGGCTTAATGCTTCCCTTTATATATGAAGAGAGGGTGATCTTTGCCAGAGTCCGCACTGGGTTTGCTCTTGTTTTGATTTTCTGCTTTAGTTGAGAGCTTGAAATGCATTTTCAACAGCAGTCCAGGCTCTGCTGGGAAGTGCCCCCTGCAAGAAACAGGGGGCTGCAAAAGCATCAAAGCAATTCAGCAGCAGCAGAGACTCCCTCTGTCACTCAAATGCCCTTCCTTTCCACTCAGTCCCCAATTTCAAGACTATATTTGATTTGGGGCAGTGAATAACATGGACAAAGGAAGAAAAGAATAAAGCTCTGAAGAGCTGGCCAGGCTGTGAGAGAAGTGTAAAGACTTCAACATAAACCTGACTGGTGAAGGGCAGGTTATAAACACCAGGATTGCTGAGAGGAATCCTGTAAGATTTCCATCCTCATTTGTTTTATTCAATTACAGTTGTCTTGACAAGAAAAAACCACTCAGCACAGGCTACAGGGATCTCCAGGAAAGCATTAGAGAGTATATTAAATCTGGTAGAAAGGGTGAAAGCACCAGAAAAACCTTCTCTATTGTAGCACTTCAATAGCAGAGGCACTGACTGGGTGCAGTAACACACTTGTAGGTGGTTGGCCTGACTGCATGGACTGCAGCACTCTGGGCAATTGTTTACTTTAAACCCTTCAGCCTGATTAACCTGTAACCTTAGCTCTGGGTTCCCACCCCAAATTTCAGTAAAGCTTTGTAAGGGACAGAGACAGAAAGGCCCTGAGGCCAAACACTTCCTGTGACTGTTTAAGCCTGTTTCTCATCCTTGATGTCAAAAGCAGATTGATTTCTACTCTAGTCCAGAATTTCCTTCCTACCTAATCTAATTCAGGACCAATAAATATCAATTTTTCTTATCCAGGAGTATTGTGAATTCAAATAGCACCTTAGCTCCCAAACCTGCACCTACCTTCTCACTGGTTTTATGCAGAGGAGCTGGATCTGCTCAGTCTCTAATGCTTAAACAAAACACTTCTCCCTGTGGCTCCCAGGACAGACTCTCGTTTTGTTTTGATTTCAGAATTTCTGCCCTTTGAAATGCTGTGCCTTGACAGCTCGAGATTTCTGACCATGGAAGTTTCTGCAGGGAAAAAATAGTCATCAGAGCATTCAAGACTGGTAGCTAGAGTTGGTCCTGCAGGAAATGGCTTCTTCACAGGGCTCCGTGGGAGCAGTGAGGCTGCAGAGCTGCCAAGTGGGTTTTGTGCAAAGAGATGCATTTTGCTTTGAAAACCTGAATGAAACAACGGGAACTCACTGCTGGTGGAAGGGGCTGGACATGAAACTGGACAAATACTGCTAATACAGGAGAGTTTCCCAGGGGCCATGTGTGATCACGTGTGGAAACAAAGCTGCAGTGGGATGCAAGATTTCTCCTTAGGGCTGCGACGTTAAGAAGAGTCTGTTCTTAGTCCAGAAAGAAACAAAATCAGATGAATTTGATCCCAAGTAGTGAACAAAAAAAATGCCAGGCATTTTCCGGATGTCTGTGTTATTACAGGGACCAGCCAGGGATGAGCTATTTGTCTTAGAGCTATACAGCTGTTAAAGTTCTAAGAAATGAAGTCATGGCTTTCAACATGCCCCAGTTACTGCATGGATTTCTGTTTGAACTCTAAGGTGGCTTGGACTCTCAGAAATGCACAGATGTCTCAAAAGCTACCACTTACTTCTCTGCAAGATCAAAAGGGACCAAAACAACATTTGAATTCACCTGATTTTAAACATCATTCTGTAACTCACCATCAGCAGCGTCACTGCAGGTCTGACTTACCCTTTCAACATTGTGATTTTTATTGCCAGGGAGCAACTAAAGCAAATACCTGAAACAAACCTCAAATGGTTGCTTGCTGTCTCAATTTATAACTTTTTAGAGTTTTGTTGAACCATTGTATGAATTTAAAAGTAACACAGCATTTACCTATTACAAGAAAATCCAAGTATAGCTCCCCCAACCCTTATCCCGTTTCCCTTTTGCAACATAGTAGAGATGCAGCAACATCTCCCATTATTCTATAAAAGGGTGGCTGTTACCTCATGGTTTGTCTCCCTGCCCTTGGCTCACAGTGATTATTTTTGTCTCCAGCACAGGATTTAGACTTGCTTGGGCTGTGGTGTTCGGGCAGCCCCATTTCCAGTCCACGTTCACACATCTTCATCAACTGACATTATAAATCCACTCACTATGAATCTACATGGGGATCAAACAGCACAAACTCTGCTGCAAGCAGATACTTTTGAAAAAATGACTAATTGGAAAGTTCTTGTTTAATAGGTGTTGTCCTCAAGATAGGGTAGAAGATCTGAATAGGCTCTGACCTCTTCTGAGATGGGTGCACTGGCAGCCTGGTTTGTGTTACAAAACATTTATTCTAAAGGATACTCAGCATATTTAGTTTTTCCAGTTCTAGGAGAGAAACAGGACACCCTTTGAAGAGAAATTTTTGCATCTAGCCTATTTTCAAATAAGGACAAAACAAAATATCAGTGATCTGGTCATGTAATAAAGAGCCACTCCTGTGATTTGGAAGAGATCTGGGATGAATCCTGAACAGTCAAACTAACCAGAAAACTTTTTCTGTGACTTGAACTGCTGAGCTACAGGATCTGGAAGCATCACAGGCATGTCATAGAAGTGGTTTGGCTTGAGAATTACCCTAAATAGCCTTATTATCACCACCAAATGATAGAGTATTGCAACTGGAATGCAAACCAAACAATGGAATGACCGATGGAGCTGTTTTTCTGAGGTTATCTGTTTGAACTCAATATTTTTCCCCACAGTTTTCACATGTGAAATCCCAGTAACAAAAAGTCCCAGATCAGAAGAGATCAGCAATATATATGAGACATCAGCAAAACCAGCAATGTGTTCTTACTGAAGTTCTCACTCACTTTCATTTTTCTAAGGCAAAGAGAAACACACTCAAGGTTAGGCTCACACACAAACATTTACCTAAAATCACTGATTGCATAAAGCAAAAGTTCAGTCTGAAAAACCAATTAGGTGTTAAAATACATCATCACACTGGATCTTCAGAAACTGCACTTAGCCTTTCAGATACACAATGTCATTTCAACTCACTTATTGTTAAAAATTGCAAACAAAAGATGATGATTTAAAAGAGAGAAAAGGCTGATGCTTGTATAGCTGAAGGCAAAGAGTAAGTAACTGCAGCCAGACCAGAATCATTAGTGTGGTGTCCCTGAAGCCCGGGTCTCCTGTAAAGGCACCTCTGAGGAAACTTCCAAGCAGGTTCTGTGGCTAAAAGTGTCACACCAAAGGCTCCAGAGCCCCAGGATTTTTGTGTTTTCCAGGAAGCTTTGGAGGCTGATTTAAACAGGCTGCAGAGCTTTTGTCCAAAGGATTAAAGCTGCCACTTTGTAGAAAAAGTCAGAGCAAAAGGCTGCAGTAAGTCCCTACTTACTGGAAGAGAACTGAGCCTGGTGCCTTAACAGAAGCAGTTACAATATAAGGCAGAGCCAAGGCACTGAGCAGAGATTCTTGCAGATTAAATTCAGCCCTGGAAGACAGGATGTTTGTCTAAAACCTTGGCAGTGAAAGATGGTTGTTCTTGGCACCAGTCACAATCACTGTGTAAGTCCCTCTGCTATACAGTTACCCATAAAGAATGCATGTGATTGCTCTGGAACTGAGTGCAGAAACATTAATGCAAAAAATAATGTAGACCACTTATGAACAGGATGGGAATATAAATATTAACCCTTTTCTGGACATGGCTGCTACTTGTCTGTCCAGTTCCATGGAGATCACAGCAACTGGACTGGCCATTGCACTGAGGGCAACCTGCTCCATGGGTTTGAACAAATTATCTCCCTTCCTGCAACATGGTGTTGCCACCTGTAAAATGGCAGGGACTCATCTGTAGTGCTTCATGAGAGACAAGTAAGAAATGGTCTTTAGGAGCAGATTATTCTTATTAATGCTTGAAATGCACCCTGGTGATCGTGGAATGGGTATGATGGTTCTAACAGGATGCAGTGAAACACCCAGGCCATGCACTGAGTGTCTGAAACACTCATTTGGAAATCTCTTAAGCATGGGCTTAATCCCATTTAGGCCAAGCTGAGGCAACTATTGCAGACAGAGTATAAAGGATTTGGGTTTTTCAATACTGTAAGTACTTACAGCATGGGTGAACTGCGACAAAAATACCTTTTCTGTTTGGAAGCAAGGCTGATAAAGTGTTATCTGGCAGTACATCCTTCATGCATGGAATGCACTTACTGGCAAACTGGGAAATGCACAGTGCAGTACAAACACAATTACAACATACCCACTGACCCAGAATCTGGCCACGCTTTCCAAGGCTTACTGAAGTCAACAGTTCAGTGATTTATGTTCAATTAAATATCTTCATCAATAACTTCGAATGTAAAATGCAATTTGAATGCAGAGATCATCAACTACAGTGCTGGAAGAAACCTCTACATGAACCTTTTCCATGGCACCTCCCAAAATACAAACAGCCACAAAGAGCACTGATCCTGAACCATATTGAGAGAAGATGGAGCACAGTACAGGCAATTATTCTCTAACAAAAGGGTTATATGACACCCTCACAGTGGACATTTTAGGATGCTACAAAGTCTGCAGCCCCTATTATCCAGTTTTTCAAAGAAATAAATATACTTCAAGAAAACAACCAGTAGGGAAATAAAATCATGTTTGTTAGATAAGCTTTACATCATCCAAATTAGGCAATATGTGATAACCCCCACATATTAGTACTTCTCCTGCCACACCCAACACAACTGACTGGCACAGGTGGAAAACTGAGGTGCATATACTGATAAAAGATGCTCCAAGAGGAAAGAATGCAGCTCTCATAAATACTCAGAACAAAAGACAAAGAGAGGCAAAGGCAAACAAACTTGGCCAGAAAGATAAAGTCAAAAGGGACCCAAGCACTGTGGTTCAGTTTTCAATTCTTTAGGCATTCCTGTGCAAGCAGAAAGCATTAATTTTCCCAGTTTCTAAAGCAGTGCCTGGAATGTTTTAACACAAATTAAAATGGTGCTGCACAGAAAATAAGGACAGCAAACCTGCCAAATGCTCCTTTTCCTAGTAGTTTAAAATCTCTCTTTTCACAGATATTTTAATATATTTTAGCCTAAAACATGCCTTGGGCCTCGACAGCCCCCAGTCAATTATTCAGCTAAGCATCACTTAAAGAGGAGTTATATCTGATACAGGAAAATGTTGAATAAATTGGAAATCAACAAATATAAAAGCAAAACTTTCCTCACCCCCAGCAAACTTCAACAACACCCTCGAATAACTGGTGTTTGAGTTTTCTAGATAGTTATGTGTGGTTCACATGTGCTTTATTTTAAAGGATATTGTATGATCACTGACTTTTATCACAGAGTAAGCATTCATAGTTTTGCCTACGCAGCAGAACTTTAAATAGAACATTTTCCTCTGTCACCTGGGAACTCTGACTTTCTTGGGGTTAAAACTTGAACAGGAAGGAAAGACATTCAAGTGACAGCTGAAACTCCAGCACATGAACTTCAAAACTGTCTTGAACAGAAGGTTCTTCCACTGTAACAAAGTGCATTAATTTGAGAATAAACAGGACTCTTCACTGCTTTCTTAATTTTAAAAAATTTTTTTTTTAAAGTGACAAAATGGCACTTACTTGTAGCTCAGTAAATGACAGCAGTTTGACCTGTAACTCACGTGACCAGAGTTTCTGCATTTGGCATCATAAACTTTGTGCCACAGAAATGTGTTGTTCCATCAACACGACCAACCACAATATGTTTAATGCAAATGAAGTGAATATGGAAAAGCAGGTCTTGGGAATCATGACAATTATGGGCAGATAACTCTCTCCTTGTTAATCCTGATGCAGTTACACAAGGACAAAACTTTTACAGTGTAAGGCACCCCCCAATAAAAGCCCCAATCCCACACCACGACCCTCAAAGAAAAATAAAGACCAAAAAAATCCAGAGGTTTAAAAAGGTGTAGGGAAGATAATTGCCATACTGCTGGGGTGAATATCAGTTTGGACTGAGGAAATGCAAAAATGTGCTCCTGATCTAAATGTATTTAAACTGAGGAGGTTGCCAGATTAAATATTCCTCCCTTCATTAGGAATTAAGTAATGAAAATGCAGAAAATCCAAGGGAAAGGGAGAGGTGAAACAGGAGTCTGGAATTCAATTTTTTTTCCAAAACTTTTCTAACTTTGAGGCTTCTGATGTATAGAAGTTTAGATGAATGATCACATGTTCAAGCTATTTTCTGAACAGCTATGGAAATGACATTGGACTATTTGTACACAAACAGCTTTGAGGCATTTTGTTTTTAATTTGCATACAATTCTTAAAGTGAATTCCACATGAAGAAGGGTGAGATACAACAGAGCTCATTTACCATTTCACAAGTTAACAGAACAAAGTAAACATCTGTCCTTCTTATTAATTAGCATCGACCCCTTACTCCAGCTTGTCACTTCCTGCTGCAAGTCCCCATGCCAAAGAAAGGCATGGACCAGTCCCAAACTCCACAGACATTCACACGTGGACTTCAGTGATACTGCAAATGATAACAGCAAGAAAAAAAATCAAAATAGAAAGATTTTGGGTGACCTTATGTTCTCTTCATGGTTCACAAACGAAGACCCAAAATTCTGAGTACAAAAATACTTCAGTTGTCCAGCTCAGCTCTTCATCTGACTGTGGTTCCTCCATGGAGCCCCAGCTAAGGAGAAAATACTTTCTGTCAAATAAGAGGGGGCATTAAATCAGAAAGAGAGAAGTCTCACAAGAACTGTGCTAAAATGGACTTCCCAAACAATTGTCTCTGGAACACGATTCAAACATGCTCTTTCCTTCCACATACTGGTAAAGTTTTCTAGCTATATAATTTCCATTCATAGTTGCATTCGACCAGGTTTTTGGCTTGTGTCAAAGTGGCAAATACCATCCTGACCAAAATATATTACAACAGTATTATAGCTACAACAAAACAGTGGCATGGTGCTAAAGACAGCACCATCTTTCTTCATGCTTCAAGGAGATCAAATAAGAGGCTAAACACAGGGTGAAAGGGAAGCAGTAACAAATCTGTCTTGCAGACCTTTCCAAAAAAGAGATGGGAATGTGAGGCCATCCAGGTAAAAAGAGAGAAAGACAGGAGCTGCAAAGAAGTTGAACCTACCAACAGCAGCAGAAAATCCCCACCACTAGAGCTGTCTTTATTTAGGTCTTAGCAATAAATACCAGTTTAGCCTTCTGCCTAAAACTTTCCAGGAAGCCTTTTTCTTAGTGTAGGAGTTGAGATTCTGTGACACTGTTCACAGTGAGATGAATGAAAACCAACCCAATTGATTGTGCTGAAGTGGAAAATCACAGGACTGGGAATTGCACGTTGTCTCTGATAGTTCAGGGTTTGATGTGCACACAACCCACACATCACAGCACATCTGGCAGTGCCAGGGATTCCAGTTGGGAAATGCCAATTTTTTTTCCCTCTCATGATTGTGGATTCTCCAGCAACTCTACTGAGTCTGAAATACATCAGTATCAGAGAAGAGACTCTAACAATAAAAAACTTTGTACACTTGAATATTTATTAATTCTCTAGCAGTTTTTTGCTATATATTTAACACTAGTGTGACAAAATTCCTGATAACTCTATCTCATGCAGGTAACTTAAATGAGGAGTTAGCACTACCTAAACTGATAAACCTACCACTACAGGGCTATTTGGAGTCTACAGGACAAGTGTTTTCTGCAACAATGACAACGAGGCAGGTGTGTCTCTACCAAACAGGCTCAGCTGAATGTTCCTGGCAGGGATCTAAAGGACAGCACAGCCTTCACAAGGACTGGAGTGGCAACATCCTGTGACCCAAAAAGACTTGCCATTATTGTTTGAAAGGGCTCGAGTGGAGTTGGAGACATGTTGGCAATTATTGTTGGTGTTTCTGTAGCCAGTCAAATAGTTTAGCCTTTCCAGTTGAAGTTGCTGTGGTTTGTGTTCTCTCTTTGACAGAGTAAGATGGGTTATTTTACCCAAATTGCTATTGTTTAGGTCACAACAGAGATGTTGAGAGCATACTGTACCTTTCTGCAGCTGAAAACAAAGATTGCTGATAGATTGCTGCTGTTCCTTCTCTGCAATTCCTTGGTGAATACATTTTCATCAATAGCAACTATGAAAACAAACTCCCTAGAGTCCAAATTTTTAAAAAATATATTACAGGAAAAGTCTACTTGTAATTCACTTATTCTTTTCTCCTACAATTCCCACAGGTTTCAGAACATAATAATTATAAATGTAATTATTAGAAGAATAACAAGAGTTGTGATAGTCTTCTGTAGTACTGGGCATCTCCCTTTTTTAACTGACATACATTCTAACAGAAATACCACAGTACGAACCAGAGAATTTCAATTAAAAAACAAAATGCAAACCATTCAGTCCAATGTTAGAGCATGTGTTGTGTGTATAATACTGCAAAAGTAGTCACACATCAGAGGTATATAATTGAAAACAGCATTTTCTTTCATGAACCTGCTATTATTGAGGCAGTGACAAGGTTTCCATTTCTTTGTTTTCCGAGCTCTTTAAAGAATGGCTATTGCCACATTTTGTAAACCCAAATACTGTACAAGCAGAAGCTTGTTGGTATCAGGTGAGGAGTAATACTACTAGTGCAAACAGGTGCAGAGACAATTCCTCCAGTTTTGGGGTGAACCAGCTGTATAACACTGACAGAGGACAGGCATCTTCTTCCCACACACCCAAGTGTGTTGCTCCACTCAGCCACACATCCTTCTCCACCTTGGTCTTCTTTTTACAGGGGTGGTTGGGGGACAACCACCAGCTCACGTGATATTTATCATATGAAAGATTTCTTGACTGTTTTCCCACTACTAATATGGATGTTTTCCAAGTCAAGGAGTGATAAATACCTCAAGCATCAGGCAAGTGACAATAATACTGACTTAGTATCTTTAGTAAAAAGCAAAACATTCTCTCCTGAGATATAAGTCAAGGAAGGAACAGGAATGATGAACCTAACACTGTACCATTATTTGATCATCATGCACCTCAGCTGAGCAGATGGGAAAGAACAAGTGTTTATTGCCCTCTGCTCATCCAAAGCTATGACAGGCAGTTATTTAGCTAAGTGCTTGGCATACCAGTATGCTGTCAGAGCAGTTCTCAATGTGCTGTCCCCCCTTTAGCTTATTTCTTTAAAAGAAAAACAAAACAAAAACAAACAAAAAAAGGGAAAAAAAAGACAAAAAAAGGAAGAACATCTCAGCAGGTTAACCCTCATCTTCCCTCAGCTCTGTGGGCAGAAACTTGTATTGCTGTTGGCGGATCTGGGCCAGTTTTTTCCTTGCTTCTTCAAGCTCTCTCTCCTTCTTCAGCATTTCTTCTTGGGCTGCAATGATCTAGAAAACAGAGGCAGGAGTTATGTCAGCAAGGAATACTGTCTGTAAAATCAGATTCCTTCCTTCATGACACCAGTCACAGGAAGCCCACGAGCACCCTCCAGAGAAGCACCAAATTTCCATGACTTCATCAGGAATTGCTCAAGTTTTTCCAGGTCCCAGGACTTGTTTTTTATCTCCCACTCTCTATTTCTTCGCTTATATTATATACATGCAAAACTATTGTTCCATTAAGATCTGGGAACATTTAAAGTACCTGAGAGAAGTCTGCAAAGAGCCATTTACTTAATCAGAAAGAAAAGTAAAACACATTGGGCGATGGTAACTGCTATTACAGTAAATGCTCCACGGAGAAGTGCAGACCCCACCCAGCAAATCACTGCTGTTACCTCAGTGGTTACATCACACTGAGCATCAAGTACTTTACCAGAGATCTCTAAACAGATCTGTGCAGCCTGCAGTGCAGCAGATGGGCACTGGAACACTCTGCTCCCTTCTCTGCAGGTTTTTCTCTGCTTTCTCTTTTGTACCAACCTGAGCAATGCCACCCACAAACTTGGTTTTGACCACGACGTCGTCGTCCTCTGCTTTCCCAAACGCTGCTTTTTGGGCTGCCCTCACAAGATTGTCTGATGCACGTTTGACAGCATTGCCTGCAGCCTGGGAACAGGACAGAGGAAATTTAGTAACAGTGAAAATGCATAACTAACATGGATTCATCTGAGCATCAGAATGAAAACATCTTCCCTTGATTACACTGGAAAGATATGTTTTGTTTTTCCCAGTGAAAAGCAAACTAATCTTTGAAAATCAAGCAGCACAATTTCTTTCTTTAAGAAGCTGAAAGTTGGAGAAGTCACAAATGAGATTTTTTTTTCCCCCCTACAGCTTGAAATAAAACAGTGGATGAAATCACAAGTTATGTTATGCACAACACTGATCAGACTTTTTTTTGATTAAAAACAGAAACTGAAAACTACTGTATAAACACATTTTATAAGACAATTAAGTTTTTTAACTAATGGACTCTCATCAGGGCAAGTCAGCAACTTACACAGCCATGATTATCTTACATTTAAACTTATAACTTCAAAAATTTCAGATTTCTAAAACAGTCAAACATTTGTAATACATCTCCTGTAGTCTAAAGTGGTGCTGCCAGCACCAGGCCAGCCTGCTCCACAGGCTGGAGGGGAAACACATGGACCAGCTCTGAACCTTCCCCAGCCCTATCCCACATTTCCAGCTTCATCTCCCTTTCAACTCTTCCCCACTGCAGTGACCCAAGGACAAATCCTTTGAAATTTGCTCTGGAGTTCATCCAAACCGAATGGAAACATTTCCAGTTGTTTCATTAGGTTTTGGAGGGCTCTGGAACAGTGCATTCCATGTTTGCATTCATGGGAAAGGCAGTTCCAGTCGGGGGAGGAAGGAGAAAACTGATACACTCAGAGTCCTGAACCTGACCTGTTGATCAAAGCCATGTGAAAACATCTGTGCTGGGGGCAAGGCCAGCCCAAAAGGCTCAGTGGGTTTGGCAAATCCACCAGTAAAAATACTTAGTAGACATCAACTCAAGGGTTTTGCTATGATGAAGTACATGATTTCCAAGTGCAAACTGCTTTTGCCTTCATTATTCATTGTGGGTCTAAGATGCAGCTTTGTAAAATGGCAAAGTTCAATTTCAATCCATGCTTGGCCTTGTTTCCTTTTCACATTCCATTCCAATTTCTCACATTCAATGTCTATTTGATAATATAAATATATCAATAAAAAGAGTGAGAACCCTGAATTTCCTGTCTACTGAGGAAACACCCAGTCTCTAGTACTTCATTTTCTTCCTGTTTCTACTGTTTGTTCTGCAGTTAAAACTCCTTCAGACCCATCCTGACATTTGGATATTCAAGTGCAGGTTGCTTTACAGACAGAACTATCCTCTAGTTACTGATACCTCTCCCACAGCTCTTTGACAGTGGTAACTACATAAATCCACTAGAAAGCACTAAAACCATCTCATCCCTAGTGACAACATAAACATGCCACTGTTTTCTATAGAAACAAACGGACTTTTCCCACATTCATACATTTATTTTGTCCTCCTAAATATTTAAGCCATTTTTCTACTTCAAAAAAACTGATGACATCAGTTCCTCTTGCTCAGACAGATACTTAATCTAACAATACTGCACCTAAAGCAGGGCTTGGCACAGGGCACCATTTACATCTGTCAACACCTTTTAAAATGAAGACTAAAGCAGGCAGTGAAATGAGCTGGAGCTACTGCTGAGTAACAACAAACACACAGTCACTTCATCCAGGATTAATGAAACATCCCAGAATCCTACAAGGAGAGAAAACAGAACCAAAATCTGAAAGTTCAAGCAACCATTCCTAAAATTTGGGGTTTGCTCATGCAGTACTAAACCAGTGTTTACACAGCACCACTCTGGGTTTTCAGTCACTGAGAACACAAGTACCTGCAGCCTCCTCATGGCCTCAGAGTCATGATCAGCCTTCACTTTGCAAGCCACGAGCAGCTGTGCTGTAGAAGCTGCCACCTGCTTGGCAGAGGAGATGAGCTTCTCCTCGCTGGCGTGGCCTTGCACCGAGGCATTGGCTGCTTCACACAGGTTGCTGGTTGCAGCTGCCACCATTCGGGCCTGTGAGACAGCAGAAACAAAGTCACTGTGTGTTCTCATCATTTCCCCAGAGAAGGTGCCACGTTTCTCAAGAGAAGCAGTTACTCACAGCGGAGATAAGTCCCTGAGACCACTGTCCATCGTCAGCTGCGTTGGCAGGGATTGCTCCAACCTGCAAAAACAGTTCAGAGGTGGCTTACAAGGAAACAGAAAGTACAATTGCTTTGTCTCAGATTTAGGCAACCATGGAGAAAGGAAACACCTGTACCTGTGCCCAGCACATGGAGGAGCAGAAAATCCAACTGGAGGTTATTTGGCAGAGTAAGTGTGTTTTGGCAGAGTAAGTGTGTTTCCAGCACACATCTGGCTGCTCAGGTAGTGTCCAACTTGCTGTACTGCTTCAACTGACCCATTCTTGGAACATGCAGAAGTAATTACCAGACTGACCAGTAATTACCACAGTAACCAGTAATTCCCAGAGTGCTGAAGGTTGAAGCCACAGCTTTGGCCCAGGCAACAGCTGAAGCAGTAGTTCCTGATGTCCTGGGCTTTGACAGAACTTATTTCTGTCTCCATAACACATTTGAATTTACATCATTCTGACTCTGGCACTGTGGGGAGGTGCAAATCAGAAAGCTTCCCATGGAAGATCCCTAATTGCCTCTGTGCCACCTGTGGACAGCAGCCCACTTTTGTGCATGGCTTATCCACTGAAGTGCTCATGGACCAGCAGTGCCACCAACAATCAGGGGACAGTTTTCTTCCCACTTTAAAGGAAAGCAATGAAACTAAATTCTATAGCTGGTTATCAGCCCTCATCCCCAGCTGCCTGGGTCTGGGTGATTTTGGGACAGAAACTGGAGGATATGAAACGGTCCAGAAAGTTCTTTTTTTGAAAGTTATGGAAGCAGGGATTTGTGGATAATGAGAAACCCAGGGAATGAAACTGAATCCTTATGTGTAGCATCAAGATAAACAGAAGATGTGTTCTCTTCTGGTGACACCTCTGTATAACTAAAAAATCAGTTATACAAAAGAAAACACTAAGTCCCAAATTATTTTAGGTTTCAGGGTTTTCCTGCCTCATCATCCAGTGAAAACTTTGACCACAGATGAAGTGCTCTGTGCTCCTGCTAGAACTGAAAGCACAAGCTTTCCAGAATCCCTGCTGAAGTGGAGAGCACAGCACTGTGGTGGGATTCACGAGACAGTCTGCTCTGACTTTGGAATCAGATGAAGATGGAAACCATGACTGTACAAAAACAACAATCCTATAACAAATTGTTCTCAACGTATCGATGCTCAGACTAAGTTTCAAAGTACACTAACTGTGAAAAAAAGTGAGGGATGTGGAATGATTTAACAGAGCTCAGCTCTGAGCACACCAAAAGGGTGACACTTGTTACAGGCACCATTCCCAATAACAATTACAAGCACAGCCACTTAAATACACTGAATTTGCAAGCAGGTCTGTGCCCCATTGAACCAGACAAAACACTGAGGGCACAATTAGTGAGGCCTTTTACTCTTCTGGTCCAGAGAGGAACTGTACACTGGGACATTTGTTTTTGGATGCCCAAGCTGTCCTGTGGGACTGTACATTATTGATTCGATCATGGACCTTCATGAAATGACCCCCCCCCCAAAAACAGTAAAACCCCCCACAACTGAAACATCTGAAGAGCCAAACACTTGTGAGGTTTAAATAAACGTAAGTGTGGGATTTTTTCAAACAGAACCAGGTTTGGGTCACGTATTGTGATGAGCAGTGAAAATATTGACATTTTCATCAGTCATTCCCAAGCTTCTTTCCTATTGTTTTAATGAGAAGAGTTAGGAGACCAGATTCAATGTCAATGCTTTCCCCCACCACTGTTGCTACTTGTCCTGTTTACCCACCTTTCCCTGTGCCACCAGTTCCCTCTGGGCTGCTGAAGCTGACTTCACCAGGGCACTGGTAGCAGCTGCAATGGATTTAGCTGCTTCCAGGATCTGTTCTTCAAAATCCAGAGTCTCATCTGCTTGCTATAACCAAGAAAAAACACTGTTACACATTCACCCAGTTATAGTCTCAAGACTGAGGGCATATACAAAGTAAGACAAGATGATTTTGGAACACAGCAGTGAATTCTGTGAAGGAGTTTCACGTGGACTGAAGCTGTAAGTGAACTTAAATATTAGGTTGGCCTTGTGGCTACTTACACTGAAATAAAGTCTCATATGAGATAGTTAAAGAATTGCCACTCACATTCTAATACATTATTTACACTAAGGCTGCTCTGAACTACATTCAGAGAACTGCAGGTCTGAAAAGAATTCTTGCTTTTCCTATCAAGGTTATCTCTGTAGTGCCATAACTCTGGCTTCCAGCATTGCTAAACCAGACAAAGCCTCTTCTAAATACTTGAAGACTTACAGCACTGAGAGAGAACAGTGCTACAGGTGCATTGCCCCATTCACCTGCACCAGGAAATGTGAAGCAGATACCAATCAAGACTTAACAGCTTCTGGTAAGAGCTGTCACTTCCCACAAAGCAGCTTTGAGAAGCAGTCCAGCTCAGTGATCCTGGAGATAGGAAGTTCCAAAGGTCTGCCTGGAACACCTCAGTCATCCAAACATGTCTTTCAACAAGCACGTGCAAACAGAGAAATCAACTGTTCTTAGTGAGGTTTCTTACTATTTAAAAAGCAAATAAATTGTTCCATAAAAACAACTTCCCTGATTTTCTAATCATTTAAGCAAATACTGAAAACATCCATTTAAGCACATTTTTCTGGTTTCTGAACAGTTAACAAAATAGATAGAGATAAGTGTGGTTATTGTAATTTTAAACACAACCAGGCCTGGGCCACGTATTGTGATTGATTTTTATCCAAAGTAATCCAACAACGTGTTTTGGTTGTGATCCAATCACCAGCCTGACAGAACCCAGTGCAGGATCACAAGTAGGGCTGGTGGCTACAATATCAGAACAGGCCACCTTGTGAGATGAGCCTTTGGAAATCCTGCAACCACAGGCAACCACAGCATTCTTGTGTCAAATAACTGACTTCAGAAACACCAGCCAAGTGGGCTGTGAGACAGAAAATTGGGCTCTTCATTTGCAAGTCTAAGGGCACCCATCTACATTTAAGTCAGGTTTAGTTCTCCTCTTACTACAGTCTGATGAAATAGTAGTCAATTATAAAATAATAAAAGACAAGAGTAATTACAAATTGTTTCAAAATGGCCCATCCAGCTGCCCTTGGTGCTACAGCACATCACAAACTGCCACATGACTAAAAGTCCAGGAGATGAACCACAGGATCCACAGACACCAGAAAACTGAGTGATCTCAAAACACATTCTGATGTGTAGATGAAGTTGTTGGCACTTTAAAGTTTTTCTTGTCCTTTAGGAAAAGACACTTAATCCACAGAAAAGTATTTATCTTGCCTTGCTATTGGGCTATTCCCATCAACTGAAACACGTCTTTGTAATAAAGGAAATTGCTCTGCAAAGTGAGCAAATCGTGTTCCACAGGAAGTTTTGGCAATGTAACATCATGGTCCTTGTTAATCCTAAGGGGTTCATTGGTCCTGGCTTGATACAAAGGCCTCAAGTCTTATTTATAAAACTCTTATTTCAATCATGAGAAAACCGAAGCCACTCAATGGAGAGTCACTATCAGAATTATACTCCTTATTAAAATAGATGCATTATTGATTATGATTTGACTAAAGAGAAACTAAAATCAGCGAAAGTACCACTGAGTGACAGTAAATTTAACAGACAGTCACTGCACTTTTAACAGACTGTTATTGCACTTTTCCTTTTGTCCAAGGCTCTCTGTTGCCAAGAGTTTTTACATTTTCTTTTCCAACATAAAATATATTATGTGTATTATTCTTTATATGTCAGCACTGTCAGGAACTCAAACTGAAGCGAGAGAGCATTTCAGTGTCAGCTTATTTATTATAAAGGAGGTGTCAATCTTTGTTGCAGTTTAATAAAACACTCATGGCCATGCTCTGATCTATTGGACAGCTGTGTGTGCTCCAATGGAATTCCATTTGTGGAAAAGCAGCCACCAAAAAGATGCTGAAGGAAAAGTCATTGTTTGAACTGAGTTCAGGGTTAGTGAGAGGACTAAATATTGCACACAAGGGCTAAGGAAAAGTTACTACTTTTCAAAGAGAATGCTGAGAAATCCAAGCTGCATGACTGAGAATGCCACTGTACAATGGATTAACTGGATTAACTTCCACCCTGGAGCAGCAGGTGAAGCTCAGCAGGAAAACAGGCACCTAAACCTCAGTATCTCATCAGGTAACAGGTTTCCCCTGTGTCCCAAATTAATTTCTTTCCAACTATATTGAAATTTGGGGGTTTGGAAGAGCAAACCATAGGCCAAGTTTCTCAAGCTTCCAAATCTTGCATCTCACAACTTCTTTTATTTAAAAAAAAAAAAAAAGAAAAAAAAGGAAAAAACAGTTGATCCCTTCTGTGAAGAATTTATTTCAGAAGCAGCCTTAAACAGCACCCAAACTGTTCAACTGCTGTTGGCTTTTCATCTTTTCTAACAAACCCTCCTTGTCTGGTCCTTCCCTGTGGTTTTCCCTGCAGCATTCCCAGGTGTGACATCCAAGGGCTGGACACTCATGTTTGAAATGGGGAGAAGGCTCAGTCAGCACCGTGGGCACCTTCACCTGCCTGGCCCCTCCCAAGGCATTCCTTAACCATAGGGACAGGGAGCAGCCCCAGACTGAGCACAGCAAAACACCCTAAATGAGAAGTAATTATTCTCATTTCCATTATTGGAGAGTGCCCTGAGCTGTCTTAAGTTCACACTCCTAAACAGCACCCTCATAACATGTCAGTTCACAGCCTTCAGGAATAAATTCATCATTGCAATGATGTGATAGATGGCAGAAAATATCACTTTGTAAGATTTTAGAGAGGGTTTCTTGGATTTCTTTAGAAAACCAGATCTCTGACACAAGTGATCAACCTCTCCTTTCCCTCAAGTAGCCCCCTGAAGTTCAGCATCTCATCTTCCTCAAGCTTCAACTAATATGCTGCTAATGAATATGGGCAGGAATAAATGGATTGGGAGATGAAGTCACCAGAACAGACAAACCAAAATTATTAGGCTAGCTACAGAGTCTGTAACATGAGATACCCTGAAAGTGTTGATTATGCCATTAAAAACTAAACAAACAAAAGAGATTTTTTTTTTGGTGGTGTGTTTTAACCATTTTTCTATAGCATCTCCATTAAGAGGGGTAGCACAAATGAAGTCAGGGTTGAGAGGAAAACAAATGAGCCCCCAATCTCACTGCTGAACAGTAGCAAAAATTACAAAAGACAAACCATTTTATTTTCAAGCAGCTCTCATCTTCTATTTCATGGAGAGAAGACCAGTATGAGTAAGTTACTGCACTGAGCCACAGAAAACACAACAACCAGTGAAAGTCAGTTCTTGGCACAGCTGCTGCTCACTACCACTGAAAGCCCTACACAACTTCAAAGTCCCTCCAAGAGAAACTCTACTGCTAAAGGAGTCCTCCATGTATATATTTTAAATCAGATTAGATTAGGAGTCTGCAGGAAGTCTTCTAAACCTGCTTGTGAGTGAATGTACTCCTCCTTATTGCCTTCTACTCTGTTACAACCCCCGGAGACAGGGCAGGACACTGTAGGAATATGTTTGATATATAGTTGGATTAAATAACAACCTAATATATCAAACATATCACACAGAGTCCTGCAGAAAAAGGCATCCAGGTTTGATTCATCTTGGGGAAAAAATAAAAAAGCACAAAGTGCTGAAAGCTACCAGCAGGAAACTCCTGTGGACTACTAAAGACACCTGTGTTTGAGGGCACAGAAGCATGAAGTGCCCCAACAGAACAGGGTAGGACAGCAATGCTCTCTGCTGTTGAACCTCATCTACTCTACCTTTTGCTTTAGAAGTATTTTTTCCCAGTATTAGCATGTCATTTTTAATACATAAAATATTTTCCTTCTTCCAAAAATTACTAGTTTTGGGAGTTATTAATTTACACCAGTAGCATAGTTGCATAATAGGAGGAATATGTGCCTGCACTGCAAGACACCTGACCCTCCAAAATGAAAGCAGAAAAAAATAGAGTCCATGATCCAGGATAAATGTATTTAAAGGAAACCTGACAGCCAAATGCTGCTTGCTAAATGATAAAGATCTCCTTGCTTCACAGATCATTTCTCACCCTGAGCACTTCCAGGAGAACTGGAAGGTTTGGTGTAACAGGGAGTAGGAACAACACCTGCTTGGGAGAGTCCTCCACGTTCTTCCAAGATTTAAGTTCAGAAGAAAAGACAGGTATTAACAGGGACCAGTGGGGCAGTGGACTGAACATTTTGGGAGCACATTCACCTGCAGCCAAACGACCAGGATTTAAAGCAAACAGAACAAGCATCACACAATAAAACATGGGCAGCACTTGGCAGGACTTGGTGGGTTTTCCTAGAAATTGTTCTCTGGGATAAGATCAATCACAGTAGTGGAAAATGGAGGTGTCTCATGCTACTGGTGTCAGTCTAAGACATAAAGGGGGTATGACAGGTTCAAAAATATGAAGAGGAAACAAGGAAAGAAGAAATAAAAAAAATTAAATAGTGGAACAAATGAGAAAAAATTCTCCCTTCCACTATTGATTTTTTTCTTTTTAAGAGGTAAAAGACAAACTGGAACACACAAAGATGAAAATTTCAAGCCTAAATGAAATCACTACAATTCCCTGCCCCAGTAAAAAAAATTTTACCAAAAAAATAGACAATCACCCACCAGCTATTAACGATGATGATGGATTTCCTGCAGGCAGATATTCTAAAATCACCAACTAAGGACTTTCCTGCAAGTCCACTGATGATAATTACTGACAACCAAAGCAGGATATTGGTCTGGCTGGACCAGAGGCCTGTTCCATTGTAGAAGTTAACTCTTATTCCTGCATTTCACAGACTGAGCATGAGAGAAAGCAGTTGTATCAACCCCTTCCCTACTCCAAGTGTTCCTACTACAACCCTGTGTGTGCTGCCAAAGATGAGCATCAGAAAGAGTTCAATGCAGCAAATGCTACTCTGGGAGGATACAAGCTACAAGTCTGCATCAGAAAAAGTGGGTTTTGAGCCACTCTGTGATATTCCTAATACTTTTTGATGTGTAGTGCAACATGAAAGAGATGAAACATCTGCGAAGGATGCAAAGGTGGCTGAAATCCCAAATCAAACAAACAGCTGGACACGAATTTTAGTTTCAGAACACGACAAATAAACAGAGCAATAAATCACAGGCAGACTGGAGACTCCAATTAACATGTTCAATGAGGAGCAGGTGTGAGCTCTGTATTCACTGGGAAATTACAATGCCCCTGGAGTGGCTGAGATGTTGGAAGGGAGCTGCTCCACAGTTACCAGGCAACACACACATGCCATTGTGCAGTGATTGTATAGAAAAGGTGATGGAGGACTCTCCCATCCTCGGCCTGTGTCCTCTGCTCTGCAGAATCTCATTATAAAGGATCATTTTTCTTTGTAAACAAAATGGATGTACTTGTTAAAAAAAGCAGGACAAAGAGCATTTCTTTTTCATGAGCTAATTTATTCCCATCACTGGATGGGGGGTGGGAAGTCCTCAAAGACTGAAGCTTCCAAGAACTATTTCATCTGATGCTCCTGAATAACAAAATACCACCCTGCACCAAAACATCCAACATTGAATGTTCTTGAGGCCTTGCTTTTTAGAAAGACCTCTCCTCAGCTTTATTCTGAAAACAGCTTTGCACCTATAAAGCAGCATGAACAGGAAAATAGATACACACTCCTCTCCTGAAGTCAATTCCACAGCCAAAGCACGATTTTCCATTTTAAAGAGATGCAACATGGCAATTTCTTCTAAAACCTGCCTGTTATTCAACACCAGGCAAAAGGCAGCAACTCTCCTGGATCCAGTCCTGTGAGCTCTGCACACAGCCATTAGGAACAGCAGTTTCATACAGTCCCTCTGTACTGCCCATGAAAACAGTTGGCTTCATTTTAGAATATATTCAGACACACATTTGAAATGACCTGGTAACATGCAACACTACTTGCTGTCATAACGAGCTGTAATTTAATTTCCCTCCAGAAAATTAAACAGAAATGGTCATACCACAGATCTGATTTGACACTGAAGCAGCTACTCTTAGCATGGCACAAAATCCTATGTTTTTAGTCTTAAAAAATCCAGCAGGTCTTTTGCATTCTGTTGAATCCCTTCTGTGTTGCTGCTGCTTTCTCCTGCTATACTACACAAATTCAGATGAGAACAAAGGGTCTTCAAAGGAAAGCAAGGGAGAGAACAACTTTCCACATCAGTAAAATGTGTTTGGAAACAGAAATGTAAATAATCAAGAGAGTTTCTGCCATAACTCTCACAAGCATTTCTAACATCTGGCTTTTCTTCCTTTGCTTGCTCATGGCTGGTGCTTGACTCACTCCCTGAAAGCATCTTTTTGACCCCTGTGCCTTCAGGGTAAGAGCCCTCCAGGGCAGAGCCTGGTGCCCCTGAGACTCAGGCCAGGTTTGAGTGTTTATGCCCCTGCTGTGGGCAGTAACAGAGCACACACCAGTGCATGGGCTCTGTGCATCCTCTGCTTTATTAGCCTCAAAGAAACACTCACCTTGGGCTTGGCTCTTGGTTTCAGCTGCTCTAACTTCTTTGCTGCAGCCTCAATTGATGCTGCAGCCCCCAAGAGCTCTGTCTCTGCAATGACTGTGGGGTCTTCGGGATCCACCCACTCTGTCCCTGAAATTAATGGAGATGAGGACAATAACTTCAGTGTCACTGGGAGCTGCCACTCAAACAGGGCACTTACAACCACTTGTCAGGTGTCAAACCCAGAATGCACATCACAGAAAGCTGATTTTAATACCACAGTGGCCTAAAAACACTGCAGTCTAAGCCACAGAGCATGTAAAGCAGAGGAGGGAAAAGTATTTAGCAGGATTATTCTGTCATGAAAGTAACTTCTTGAAGAATTGTTTAAGCAAAGAAGCTTCAGAAAGGTAGACTGTCCATACTGGAAACAAAACTCATGTGTATCAGGGCTCTTCCTGAGATGGTCCCTAACTTGGCCAAGTCCTCAGGTACTCAGAAGTCTGAGAGATGGTGGAGAGAACAGGACACACACAACACAACCCCACCCACTCTGCAAGGTCTGTTTGGGAGTGGGGAGAGATGAAGGAGGCCCTGGCTGAGGGAAGCACACCTGGGGCAGTGAGTGTCTGAGAGGAGTGTAGAGAAGCCAAAGCACTTTCTGCAATATATCCAATTATGTTTTGTTGTTGTTGTTATTGAATTTTTGGCAATTCCCGTGGCTCAAAGAAATTTTATAGGTCCACAAAAGGAATACTTGGCTGTAGGTGGTCTCAGATTTTTGGAAGTTGTCAGTGCATTGTAGTTTTTGGTTTCCTAACACCACCCTCTGAATTACAAGATTCAGAAAGTACCACATTCTGAAGGGAGGGAAACAATGAAACAGCCAAAAGTTCATAACTCTAAGGCATGGTCTAAAGAGCATTACTCAGCTCAAATGGTGCACAGGATGAAGACATTCTATATTAAGCCCCAATATTGGGAGATAAACAGGGGGGAAAAAAGAAGTGATACAGGCAGCATGAATGAACACAGTTAAAAATAAACTTGTAAAAGGTAGCAGTTCCTCTTCAAAAACAGGCATTTCACAATGGTGAAAATATTTACATGTTGAATTCAGGAGACAATTTTATTGTGTATCTATAAATGAAAATTGGGAATGGTTAAAAAAACATTTTACTTTCCACAAAAAAGCTTCCAGAGTGAATTAAAAAATGCTCTACAGGCAATAAGTGGGGAAAAAAAAATAAAACCTGATCTTTTTATTTTAGTGAATGTTAATTAAAATGCAAAAATTGCTGTAAATTAATGAATGTCTCCAAAGATGAGGAAAAGATAAGATTTTTAAAAAGCACTTAGGGAATGAAATATTCTGATATTGGCTTGGCTAGTTAGAGGAAGGAAGGCAGGAAGGTAATAACACATTCCCATATATAAAAAGTGCTTAGTTAGGGTTCATATCCAAGGAACATGTACTGATAATAGCAGGAAATAATTGAGGAAAACCTGCAGTATATATTACACAGAATATCAGAGAAATGAGTACAGTGCTCTCTGGATTAGCTTAGGAAAGAATGATTGAACAAACATGGATTTACTAGAAGCCTTTATTGGGGGGCAGAATTTAAAACTAAAAACCAGAAATTTTTAAAATAAAAATGTCTAATATAAAATGTAAATTTTTTTAAAATAAAACAATGCTTTATTTAAAATATTCCATTGATGGCTGTGAGATTTCTTTAAACTACAGTTCCCAGGAAATCTGCAGTGGATGTGCTTCAACAGTAGTGGTCTAATGCTTAATACAACACTCTTAAATGTATTTATCTTATTTAAAATGCATAATGTTAGAACTGTTATTATAAGAGGTGCTCACATGCATTAGTGGATGAAAATTTTACTAAGACAGTAACTTAGAAAAATATTATATATTATAAAAACAGTGAACTTGGAACAGTGTTATATGGAATTCATTGCTTTTTTAAGTGCTGGGTTTATATTTGTCCACAAGCTGTTCAATTGTAAGAGTTCAGGAAATCACCTAGACCACACTTCTCTGAAGTCTCCTTGTTTCAGTAACATTCATTATCAGGGCAGGACCCAGACACAGCACAGCAAAGCACCACAGACCTAAAGCTGACATTTAGCATTGCTAAAGGCTGGGTAGATCAAAACTCAGTGTGTAAGATGATGGTATCCCCTGTTAATTGATGTTGGAAAGCAATTGCCACTGCAAAGCAAAGCACTTCTTTTGACTGAACAAACCAGAGTGTAAGGAAAAGAACCAGCCATCCAACAGCTCAGCCTGCAGCTCAAGAGGAGTGATGATACAGTTTGTTCCCTGCAACTGTGCTCTGCTCAGTGGCTCCACTTCCAAGGCCCCATGGCTGAGCCATGACCTCTGACAGGGCAAATGAAGTGGAGAGGGTCAAACAGACTTGTTCACCGACACTGAACAAGTGGGTGCCAGCAGAGAAAATCAAAGAATGGAAGTGGGTGGTACCAGGACTCCTAGAATATACTGGAAGGGGTTTGTTTCAAGTACAAAAATGAGAGATCATGCTCTCTGGAGCCAAGAGCACACCACAGTGGGAGCCAGGCCTCCAAACTCACCCTTCATTGCTTCTGCTGACTGGATGAGCTCTGTCACAGCACCAGCAACGCGCTTGGAGAAAGAGGCCAACTGGTGCTTCAGTTCTGGAGTTGGTTTCTGAAGGATCTAGACAAACAGATCAAATGTAATACTGCATATTAGTGAGGATTCTAGAGGATGCTGGAGGATTTATTTTATACAGAAATCACCTGAGCAAAAACATGAGCCCAGTGAGAGAACTACAACTGTCAGTGGAGCTCTAGGAGCAAAGGCTGCAATGAGGATTCACACCAGGCAAGTGGCACTGCCTGGCACTGCTGCAGGAACTGACAGTATTGTCTGGAAGTTCTCAATCCTAACCCTAGGGCAGAATTATCCAAAACAGAGGCACACATGTGAAAATGGGGGAGGAACACCCAGATTTAGCACTCCAACACTCATACCACACTCAGGTATCACAGTCACCCCACTTATGGACCAGGCTCAGCCTTTCTAGACTGCTGGAGAGGAGCTGATTTTCTACTATTAACAGACTGGTTGGTCACCATTTGTAGGAGACAGAATAACAGAGTTCTAGAAGCTAACTGCCTGTTCTGGAAAAAATCTGTGAACACAATGGAAATCCCAATTCTGGGCAAGACCCTCAAATAAAAGGGAAAGAGACATTTCTGAATTTAATTTGTATCAAGTATTAAACTGGGCTACTTCAAATGAAAAAGTCAGACATTCAGTGAAGTTGAATTCTTCCCCTGAACAGGAACATTTTCATTTTCAATTACCATATTTTTTTGTAAGGAAAAACATTAAGTTCTGGAAATTCATGTATATTCAGAAGCTCCTTCTGAGCAAAGCGTGACAGACACACAGAGGGCTCCAAGAGCAAAACAAGAGGTTGAGTCTTGAAAGTCACATTCAGGTGTGCATTTTCTTAATGTTTTCAAAAACTCCAGGTGCACATGAAAACAGATTGTATCCTCCTGCCAGCATTTCCCATTTTGCACTCAAATGCCAAACTCCTTTACTTTGACAGAATAAGCTCAACTAAATTGTTTTCCTAACTTTGCCTGGTGAGAACTCTGCCACATGAGGAATTCTGTCTCTCTGGAACTGCCATGCCAATGTGTATGTGCCCTGGTCTCCTGCTTCCTAAGGATGATCCTTAGCCAGATAATTTCCACAGTAATCAGAAGTACATGAATCCTCAGTGGATAAACAATCTGCAATGCTAACAAAACATAAAACAGTTTATACACTGCATAAACCCTTATCATGGCAGAAACTGGGCACTGAGCATTTCAAGGGTCATCTTCCCACACAAGCAAAAATGTTCAAACCCCACAGAAATGTGGTCAGGACCATAGGAGAGAATGACATTGTGCCACTAGTGCTACCTATGGCAGTGTTGACAATCCTGGCATCAAAAAAACTAAGCAGATTTTAAGACTGGGTGGGTTTATGAACTGCAATTTTAAAGCCAATTTAGAACTCTCAGCAGATTCTTATCCCCTGCAGAGTCTTGTACAACAACAAAAGCTCCAGACTTCCCCTCAACTCAGCGGGATCAGTGCTGACCAACACAGAGCACATGAATATGCAGAAGGACAGGTCAGTCTTCAACCTTGCTAATACAACTCACAAGCTGTTTTACAAAGATGTACCAACCCTACAGCTGGAATTAGTGTGTTCCTGCACCCAGCCCCCTGGCCAGGGGGAATATTGCTTGGAGAAAACAAGTCAGTTTTGTGCCATTTTCCTGATGCAACCTCTGCACAAGTGAATACAGTGGCTTAAAAATTTTTATACATTGTATCTGACAACTTTTTCACCTAAAAATTATCATTTCCAAAGGAAGATGGTTGCTGAATTGTTCTTCTTGGCACCCCTCTGTTGAGACCCCTCGCCTGACTACTGAGGGAATAACTGAACTTACCAACAACTGCATCACAAGATGCCAGAGGGACTAATTAGAGATTTCTATCTCCCATGGTCTAAGTTTATGGAGGGCATAAATTAAATGGGACTGTAGATTTAGAGGGTTTCAAACTACCACTGTTTTCTAAGGCAGTAAACAATGGTGGGGGGAAAGCAAGGAGACAGAACTTTCTCACTGCTTTAGGGCCCTGAAAGGAAAGAGTTATTTTATTGGAGGAACAGGCTTTTCTCACCTTAGGCCTCTTTACTTAAGCAGAGAGAAGAATAAATAAAACAAGCAAAATTTGACTCCAGTCTTTGGGCTGTTCTGGCACAGAGCCTGAAACAGGTGCTATGACAGAGCTCTAGAGATCACATCTGAAAAATTCCCCACAGTACTTCTAACCTAAAAATGGATCAGACATCTAATGCTGAATTACTTACTGCTATACAGCTCTAGGAATTACATCACAAGTTCCAATTTTATTGAACTGTTTTCCCTGATAGAGGCAAGCATAACTGTGGTTGTACTGCTGTGTTATATATACTTCAGCCAGCTGATGTAAATAATTAGACATGCCATGTTCTCAGCAGCAGAACTGCCTTGGCTTTGCTAATCTGTAGTTAGTGGCTGCAAATTTCAGTTTCACAGACTTTCATGTGTCAGCTGAAAGCCACCTAAAAGAAATCACTAATTTAAGTCTTCTTCATAAACTTCAGTATCTCACAACGTGTTATTGCTTCCTACAAATGTAACAGCAACAGAAGAACAAAGCACTGTGGGATAATTAATATATTATGTGATAATTCTGTATGGTCAAGAAAAGCCAACTGACAGCAGGATTCATGAGCTTGGATTTGAGTGCAGGGGTTTTATGCAGAGCTCTGGGGGTGTCATGTCTGATGTGCTGGAGAGCTCTTTATGAGGCAGTGCTGGTTGGGGATTTTGGGATGGCATTGAGCAGGTGTGACTGCAAAAGGCCTGGAACAGTAATATAAAAACTTCATATAAATTACATAACCTCTTTGGTATGGGGGACAGGCCTGGGGCTAATATGTCTAGTGTTTATTGTGGGCTTAAAGGAATATTGAAATGTCTTAATTCATTTGTCAGGGACTTTTTTTAGGTCCAGATCTGATCCAGAATGCAGTTCCATTCCAGTACTCCAGCCTTCCTTCTGTCTCTCAGTTTGAGCTGCAGCACTGGCTTTCCTTTAGCTTGCTTTTCCTGAACAGCAAAACTGATCACAATCTTACAACAAACTGACAAAAATGTGTCACTAGCATCATGTAGAAAGAGGGCAGAGAGACTGCTCTCCTTGGAAGTGATCCAGTACAAGCCTGCAGAGGACTCCTTACCAGGAGCACGTGTTCCAGGAGCTCCAAGTATCCCAGGGTACATTCTGTCCCGAAGCGCAGGGCTCTCTCTCGAACTTCTTCGCTCACATCTGGGTGATACGATGCTTGCTGAGGAGGCAAAACAACATCAGTACCCAAAACTGCTCCCACTAGAGGAGAAACAGGGGAAACAGAAGTGTGCAAATGCCATTTGAGCTTGAGGGCCACCCGTTCCTGTTGTAAATGTGTAAGCAAACTGTGCCCGAGGAGCAGCAGAGCTCCACTCCTGAAATAGCACTGGGAACACTTTTCCTTTTATCAGCACATTCTCCTGGCTGGGTGAGCACCTGCAGTCTTTCTCAGTGTCCTTCCTCAGGCATTATCAGCAGTAGGACTGCTTCTTGCTGCCAGTTAAGAACAGAGAGAAACTCTTGAAGAACCATCTGAAAACGGAGTTTTCTTCTCTATTGTGATTTCTTCTAACGCCAATACTGAAAAGCATCTTGGGGCTCATTGGGCTCTTGGATTGTGTGTATAGACTGTTCTACACTGCACAGGTTTAATTATTGTGGCTCTTCTTTTTTACTAATATCAACACAAGCAGAAATTGTAAGCCCAGTTTTGCCACCCATAAAAGGCCATTTACTTCTTACAGGTTAGAAATATGCTAAACCCAGATTTTATTGTAAGCCTGGACAGCCCACCATCAAGGCATGGATGCAGAAATGGCCACCTGGTTGACAGCAAAGCACTGGGCTGGCCCCAGAAGACTTTGGGCCAGTCACAGGACAACCACCAGCCCCACGCATGGGTCAAATGTGGGTGTCCCACTTTCCCTTCTCCATCCCACAAGATAAAGAGTTTGTTCCTTATGGAAACATTTGCAAGCAGCAGATGAGAAGTGCTATGGAAGTTCCAGGACATTTTAACCTACATGAGAGGGACAAAGCCCAAACCAATCAACCCACCCACCAAAATAATCACTAGTTGCTTCTCCTTGCCTGATACCACTCTGTAAATAAAAGCTTATTAATGGCTTTACCTTGACACAGCAACAGCAACAGCAAGTGCTTAACAAAGCAACAGCAGTGCTGGAGCATCTGTCTAAATACAGAGAGAAGCAGCAGCAGTCAGATCTTTGACTTCTGTAAGGACTTCCACTAATTATAATGTCTGACATCTGACAGAAGCCTGACTAACTCACCCAATTTATTTTTAATAAAAAGTGAAAACTGTAGCGTCTTCGAGCCTTGCATTTTCTACAGTGAACTTCTAGGGAATCCTTTTATTGAACAGAAAGACCAACTGTTGACAGGTGAAACTTCCTAAAAATTAAAGAATTTAACATTTCCTCCCAAAAAGCAGCTCCTTCCACTCCTGCAGCCTCTTACCCTCCCTTAGGCCGGGGGTTATCTCACTGCTCACTTGTTTTAGGCCCTTGCTGCAACCCACAACATCCAGCACTGGCAGCAACCAGGACCAGTGCTGGTCTCTGGGCTCCCTCTGCAGGGAACCTCAGGATCAGCAGAGCAGGAGAAGGGCTTTGTGAGCCTCCTTCATCTCCTCAGCCTGCCAGCAAATAACAAACAGGGTGTGAGAACACCAGAGGAGACAGCACAGGATTCTCCTCATCTTCAGCCCACTTCAAGTGAGCTCCAGAAGCCTGAAAAATTCAGAGTATTTTTAAAATTTTTCAAATAGAGCAAAGGATCTCCCAGTGTTTCTTATGAATATATTGCACAGCATCCTATGATGTCTCTTCTTCACTTAATATTACTATAACACAGGCAATCAGAGCAAGCATCTGTAGGAGAGAAATATCAAGTTCCTTCTGTGTTTTGCATACATAATCAAGACTGATATCAGAATATTTTGGGAACGTTTTTAAGGTTTAATGAGTCTTAAAATAAGCCATATAATTCACAGCAAACTAAATAGGTGACAGAAGTCACTTCAGGAAGTCATTTTTGTAACCCAGAAACATCCCAACAGACATCTCACTACTCCAGTTGGGACGTGGAACAGTGCAGTTCTTTCTCTTCCAGGCTCAGGCAGAAAGTCTGAACAAACATCTCAAGATGCACCAGAACACAGATTTGTTTCCTCACTCTGAGGCTTCTCTCCCCTACCAGCCCTCGTTTTCTCTTCATGTGCTGTCAGAACATGAAGGCAGCCAACACTTCTTGACTCTGGGAGCACATCTTGCAGCCCTGATGGATAACTGGTGGAGGAAGGTTTCTGAGGGCTGCTGAGCTCCCTCCACAGCCACTTCTTCTCCAGCTCCTCAGTGTCTCCTCACAGGCCCTATGCTCCAGCCCTGCTGAGCTCACTCCAGTGCCATCAGTGCCTTTACTCTTCCAGGGAGCCCAAGTCTAGACTCAGCCTAACTAGAGCTGAGAAAAGGGGAATAATTGCTTCCCTCAGTCTCCTGGATATGGAATGATCTAAGTGATTACTCACTGCAAGTGTTTGCTATGGTTTTGATGGACCTTTCATATTTGTTTCCTTTCCAACAGCAATCATTACAAATACTGATATTACACACAGCTTACTTACTGCATAGTCATTATTTTATACAAACAGGTAATACAGAAAGTAATTGTTGTTATCTTAGGGCCTGCTCTAACCTTCAATAAATGTAATTTCCACTGACTTCAGTGAGAGTTGTCTCGGTTCATTACATCCCCCAGTAAAGCAACCTCATTGTCTTTTGAAATAGCATCTACTTATAAACACAGAATTAGTAATGAGCACTGTAAATTCATGTTTAGCAGAACAAGCACAAGCATCCATATAGCTGCTAATAATTCAAATCCCTCATACTACTTGCCTTAGGCAACTGGAATGTAAATAGAACTTACATTTGGATTCCTGGCACCAGGGAGGTCACAGCTACGTTCTGTACAATTCTACCATGGATCATACACACACACTTTGGTCTGAGCCCAAAAGGCATAAAAATCTGATGATTTATCAAGTGCTTATTCTACAGATTAGCTTAATAACACTAGAAATCCCTCCAGTATTTGTTAAATATCACAAAACCCAAGTGGCACTGAATCACACAGCTTTTACAGCACAGTGGGGCTGACTCCTGGTTCCTACCCCTAAAATTCAAGCAATGTGGCTTATCATGGAAATGCCAATTTGTAGAATTAATGGCATAAGATTTCTAAGTCTCTGAGCAGAATTTTCTAAATCAGGACCTAAATCAAGATTTTCTAAATCAAGTCTGGGTCAGACTGTGTATTTAAAAGCTTTTTTAAACGACACGACTATTTTTCCTACATTTTAGATAACACATAATATTAGTATTCCTGAAGACTTTAATTCCTCTTTGCCCAATAAATGCTCTTGATCTTAAGAAAGCTGAACAAGACAAAACTAGATCTGCTGCCTCGGCACTGTATCATTACAGGTAAGTAAAATGATTCCCTGCCATTCTCCTCTCTTTGTCAAAGCAATTCCCTGGGAGATCACAAACACTTTTCCAGCATCCCAGACCTCCACTGTTCAGTCTGCAGGAAGTTCCATCCTGCTGGATGCTTGCAAAGCACGACCCACTCAGAAGCCATTACACTAACTGGGAACAAACAAACATAAAACATGAATGTTCACAAATCAACGTTCAAAAGCGAGTACTGGGCTGTGTGTGCCTGCCAGTGTGTTTGTAATGTAAAGAGAGGATTCTGTTCCTGAGAATTTGCTGCCTCTTTGGAAAGATGGAAAACTAAAATGTGCCTGCACTGGCCACTTCAAAATGCCAGAGGATATGTATTGATGTGCATCTGAATTGATGCCCGAATTGATCTGTCAGAGTGTTGCACAACTATAAACTGTTCTGAGCTTCCCTTACTAGTTTCAATTAACTGGATTGTCCCTAACACTAATTAGGCTATGGTAGTTCTCATGTAAGTAGTACAGTTTAATTTTCCCATGCAAATTGGAGCTGCTTTGTTGTGCTGACCTTCTGAGGTTATGGAGAGGACAATCAAAATTTGAGGGATGAAAAGTCATTCAGAACTGTAAGATGCTAAAAAACCCATTAGCAAACTAAGTCAAGATAAAAAGCTTTGTGAAAATCCAGCTCTAAGTTATATTAGAACTTGCACTTTTGCATGAGGATCATTTTAAAAGCAAAGTTAACCCTTCTGTTTGGGCAGTATTGGGCTAAAAATTAACCTGGGACTGAGGGTTAGGGTTTGACCAAATACTGAAAACAGACCCCACACAGAGAGCACCATGATTTCACTGTCACCTTCCCCACATGCAAATGCAGAAGCAAATAACTATGATTTACAGGTAAAGGCACTTTACTACTACAGTTACTACTGAAGACCAAAAGGAATGAGATCTTTATAATCCCATTTTTTAATTATTTATGCCTAGGTCTTTTCTGTCATCAGAACAAAGCCAAATGGCTTCACTAGCCATTTCTCTGGCACACAGCTCCCCCCAGGTTTTGCAGGGCACTTTTTCAAAGTTGTCTAGCTCAAGCAAGTGTAGAAAATAGGGCATTACTATTTTTAGTGCAAATGCAAAACATTTTGAAAAAGCACAGAAGAAATTGAGCAAACGGACAGGTTTGGTTAGGGGGGAAAGGAATATTAAAAATAGACCAGAGGGATTCCTTTCACCATTCCTTTCACTGTTCCTAGGAATACTGAAATATTTGTGACCACAAGATTATTTGTTTATTCTGCCACTTGCACAGATTATTTGTCTTCTGACTGGAAACAAGGAAATTTCTGCTGAAATAAAATTTCTCACTTTCCCAAAAAGCAACCAGTCAATACTAATGCTGCTTTTTGTGTGTGCCTAGCACACAAAATCCTTTTGAGAGATACATTCCCTGAAAATTCTCTTAACCGTCGACTTCCTCATGTGAAAAGCTGAGTATCAACACAAAGAAACTGAACAAAAAAAAGAATGTTCTAAATGGATTTAGAGGCACAGACACACACAGAAAGCTCAGTGTTAGGCAAGGAAGTGCATCTTTACCTTACAAGCTGTCAGCATGTCAGCGACTGCTTTGCGGCTCAGATTCGCTGTAGCGATCACATCCTCCTGCCTGCATGAGTTCCCAGCTGCAACGGCTTTGGCAGTTGCCATGGTGATTCCCTTCGTCATCCGGATGGACTCTTCAGGTGATGATGTCTTTTCTGGAACCTCGCTCGACTGAAACACCTAAAAGTGAAAGCAGAAGGAAAGTCTGAGACCGCTCCAGTCACGGCAGAGCGACCACGAGAAGGAGGCAGCCAACGGAAGCAGCCCTTGGACAGCAGGAAATTAGAAACACATTTGGAGTACTTGGATATCATTCTTACTTGTCAAAAGCCTGGATCAGATAAGCCTGCTCACCTCCAGACACCAGAGGGAAACAATAAGCTGAGGGAAGGCTACAATAAAAGGTGTTAACCCCTTCATCTCATCTGCCATGTAACCACCCTGCTCACAGTTGTTCCAGACAGCTGTTCAGAGCATTACAGGATGGTAAGAATTACAATTCCTTTAATTATATTCTTTTTTCATCCTGTCTGCTGTTTAGGCTGGTCTGCTCACCTGAGGAGATTCTTCCCTGGCACAGGCTGGGCCCTCCCAAGCCCTCGTTGCCAGCACGGAGCAGTACAGACTGAGAGCATCACTAAAACATTCAAATGTGTCTTAAAACAGCAGAGGTGGAGCGTTGTCTCTTCAACTATATTTAGTTCCCCCTTAGAAACCTAAAGATAAAATTTTGCAGGGTGAATTGTGTGAAAATAGTTCCAATTATCTGGCAGTGCAGAGTACTCATGAATATTGGAACACAGGAACTGCGGTAACACGTACGTAAGAAGAGCTGGGTAACCTCACTTTGATCTTGCATTTTCTTCTCCCAAGCTTTAGTCTCTATTTACTTGCCATTCTTATGAAGTGCAGGGACAATTCAAAGGACATAATTAATCAGGAGAAGTTTCTTGGCTCCACACAGTGCAACCTAAGTCATCTAGTGCTTTCAGAACACAAATGTCTGGACAAAAATGAGCCAGGTCTATCCTGTGCTCCCAGTTCATCAGTTTTTCACTTTCTCTCTCCAGAAATGGAAGCAATGCTAAAAAATGAATTCTAGCTAAACATGTGAAGGATATTTGATGTTGCTCAGATTCAGTCCCTGGAATCACAAATCAAACCTGATGCATTTTCTTGAGCACACACTTGAGCCACCCTCTGTTCCTCCTGGCCCTCCCCTAGAACTCCACCTTTCCCCCACGAAAGAGGTGGCAACACCAGCACAGATCCCTTCCTTAGCAATGCTGGCAAAAGCAACAGGAGGAACACTTCAAACAGATACCAACCAAACTGAGAAAGCAGAAGTGATAATGCACAATCCTCCAAGTGCCAGATCTGGACAGGCTTTAGCTCAGTTACAGCAGGGATGTACAGCCAGGCCTTCGTGAGGATACACGACAACAACATGCACCAGATGTGGTACAGAACATTCCTGCTCAGGTACCACATCAGGAGGTTTTACCACTGCCATATGAATTCCCAATGACTATATACAGGTATTTAAAAGAAAACAATTTAAAATAAATTTCTCCATTACAACAGCACTGCTCACACAATGAAACCTCTTTTGTTTTATGGAGAGCACTTGACAAGACAAAGCTGTGCCAGTGCCACTACAGTTAAGAATTGCTAATCCACAGACTACACATCACAGAATTATTTGCTGAAGATCATGTCTATAGAGCCTTTTAAATAAAAATGACTCTAAGTGAAAGAAGGAAAAAAAAATTCAGGCTCCTTCACAAATATGCAGGTATTATTTATGGTACTGACTACCGTGCTAGTAAAAAAAAAATAACTGAAAGCTGCAGCTGGAGGCTGTATTTTTATATCTTAAAGAGGAAGGAAAACAATTGTCATGGTCTAACATCTTATTTGGGAGAGAATTCCATGCTATCATTAATTCCTGCTCACCCAGAATATCAGATAGCAGGCTGTGTATCCCTGGTTGTATCACTTCATAATAAAGGAAAAATAGAAACAAGATGAAACTGCAGATGCAGTGGGGCAGTGATGCTGAGGAGACTCTCCCAAAGCCACGAGCAAAAACCAAAAGGAACAGCATCAGATTCAGAAAAGAATATCTGTAGGGAAAGCTTAAGGCCTAGGGGAGAAGAAAGCAGTTGCTTCCAGTTTTGTACTTGACAGGAGCATCTTCAGTCTCCAAGTGGGCACTGGTAATGTGTGAAAGTAGGGAGGCTGAAGTGGATTGTAATTGTACTTTCAGAGATGATTTGCAGCAGGTAGAGAGACCCCAATTGCCCCCAGTGCAGTGTAAGGCAGTAAAGCACAGCTTGAGGAGGAGCTGTGGGCAGGTCTGGTTTAGTGCAAGGACACACTCCCAAAAACCACTTCAAAGGGCTGTTCTGTTCTCACCGTGAGCTCCTGCTTGATGTACTCAATTGTGGCCTCAAGAGCTCTTGTCCCTCGAGTGGCTTCATCTTCTACTGCTTTAACAGTCTTCAAAAGGGATGTGACATTTGTTACCATCACCTGAAGAAGAGAGAGGGGAAGATAAAACTATATGAATCCTTCCTCCCATTTTTCAGAGACAGAAGGGTGTGAAGCAAGGCAAATTAAAGTAGGACCTAATAGGTCTAATAGGACCTAAGAGACTTCTTGAAGTGTACTTGTTTTACAGGACTAGATACCAACTCTTGTGCTGGACACATTCTGAAAGCTCCTCATAAGCAGCAGAAAGATGCACAATTAACTGCACAGAGATACTACCTGAAGTGTGAGTGTTCTGGCAAAAAAACTACCAAAAAATTGAGAAATCACAGCTTTATAATATGTTGCTGTATGTCATAGTACGTTGCTGTCTTTTCCTCCTGCACATCTTACACTGCAAGTTGAAGGGGACATGAAGGATGGGATTGCTTTTTGAAATGTGTCCAGTACATTCTCTGCAGTCAGATAAAACCCCAGGTGAGCAAGGAGTCAAACACCAGCCTCAAGCCCAAATGGAGATACAGGATCACTGTTCCTGTTACAAACTCATAGTTCTGATGCAGAATAACCTAATTGTCACTGCAATAGTTACATCCTTCTCCACCCCAGTATGCTGAGATACAAACAGCAGTTACAGTGAAAAAGGAAAGACAGAAAAGCCAACTTCTTGACAAGGATGACTCGTCAAACACACCTCTTCACAGTGGGAAGAACCAAAAAGCCATTTTTCTTGACTAGATGAGTTATTTTTTAAGTAGTGCCTCAACAGTACCCTGTAAGCATGTGCTCTGAAAGGCAGAGAGGCACAGATCTCACAGGCAGGCAAGAGATACCAGAGTGTTTGCTTCCAGCCAGGCAAGAAGCTCCCACAACACTCACAACACAAAAGGGGAAATAACACCACTGAGATCTCCACACCTGGAAATACTTTGTAGACACAAATCCACATGATGCCTGTGAGGTAAATGCAATAACACACCTCAGGTGCAGGGGAAGTAAAGGTATCACAGGCATAATCTCTGCAAGTTTTGAGCTTTGAAATCTATGTACTTCCTGGAAAGAGCTAGGAGAGAGGAGCTGGAAGTGCATAATATCCTAACACAGAGTTATAGGAGGTTGTTTTTCCTCCCTCCATCCCCAGGCTGCAAGGTGTCAATAAGGAGAGCCCCTGCTTATCCTGAACATTCATTATTTAGAATGTAGTATCTAGATACCATTTTATAGTGGATAAATTTTAGTCTGTATCATTATGAAAGGAGAACCTGCCCTCAGGTGTGGGCCTGTAAAAGAGAGAAATTTCTCTTCAGAAAGATCACAGTTCTGTCACCGACTCCACAAAAGTCATCTGCCAGCCTAGAAAAACTGGAGCTTCATCAAAACTCAACAGCAGCTTGTTTTTTTTATCATCCCAGGATGATGGTGAAATAAAGAAAGAGATGAGTTTTCAGGCAATCAGAAATTGCCTGGTCCAAGCTTCACATGTCTGTCAAACATGGTTGGACAGACACCTTCAAACACAATGTGAGGAGAAGGTTTTACCTTGGCAGCACCTTTCAGCTGGTACATGGAGGGATCATCTGCTGGTTTGCTGGCAGCCCCTTTGGTAGCACCAATGAGATCAGAGAGGGCCTTTGCAACATCCTTGATAGCATTGATGAGGACAACCTGCAGGAATGAGAAACAGCTGTCAGGCTCAGGCACAAAGGAGTAGTCTGCATGAGGGTGTGACTTTTAGAACACAGTTAAAAAATACCTACTGAATAGTATCACCCTCCCACTACCCCAGTAAAACACATAATATCCTGGAAGAGGAGAAGCTGTGCTGAGAGCTACAGTGTTTCATACACCAGTCAGAGTCTATAAAATTGACTATTTCCTGTCACAGGAAGAAGTTGAAATGCTGATTGCAGGTAGGATTTCCTTCTGCTCTGCACTGGTGCAGCCTCACCCCGAGGACTGTGTGCAGTTCTGGGTGCCATAACATAACAGAGACACTGAACTGTTAGAGAAGCTGTTAGGTGAGGGGTCTGGAGGGCAAGTTGAACTGCCTAAGAGGTTTTATGGAATTAAATGCTGAAAAGTAAGGAAAAGTCAAATCTGGACATCTGTCTCCTTAACCTGAGCTCAAAGACAAGAGTCCTAGACAAGGACTTGTTAAATATTTCAAGATATTACCGGAGTAGTTCCCTCCTCCCAATCCTTCTCCTTTGCTCTTTCCACTAGCAGAAAATCAGATGTTTTAAATATTTTGATGAAATTCAACTGAGCTAATTCTAAGGAAAATGTGGAAAGATGCATGAAAAATAGGAAAGCTCAGCAAAAAAAAAGGCTCATTACTAGGAAAACTCACCACTCAATAACTGCATTTCTGCAGCATTATAAATAATAATAAATCAGCCTCCTCCTTTGTGTTTGTAGTTCACTATAACTTATATAACAAGAGAAGTCTTTGCTTTTTCTGAATTTATTTAACTCAGAGCTTAGAAGCTCTTTCACAACATTAATAGGAAAAAAATCTGAGAGAAAGGAGAGAATTTGAGATTCTTGGGTGTGCAGTTGCCAATGTCATGGGGCAATTTACAGCATAAGCCATTTGAAACCAGGTAAAATAAACGTTACTGCTATGAAAAAAATTGTGAGAGTATCATGTGCTCCATTTAGGACACACAATGCACCTACAATTTCAAACTGGCAACAGAAAACTGCTCCAAATAAGTAATTACTTGTGCACAACAGCTTTTATTTTAAGTACTGTACTCTCAGCTTTTACAAATAGAGAAAAGTGATGTGTGATAAATGTCCTGCAGATGTTGCTGATTTATGGAAAATCTCTTGTTTAAAAAAAAAAGAATAAAAAGAAAGAAAAAGTGCTTCCAGCACAATATTCCTAGAGAGGAACATGTCAGAAGTTTAGTTCATCACACAGGTCAAGTTAAACAGAACAGACATCTGTTTCAGAGCATTATCCAAATGAGCAGGGGGTTTCAAACTATTTTGGTCCCACCACAGGCACATCTGCAATCTGTTGCCAACCCCCATTTCACTGAGATCTAAACAAACAGCTGAAGAAATATTAGAGATAATCCACATTGAAAAGTTACCAAGTTAATTGAAAACCCAGTCAGATACAGGGAGAGAATGGCAGGAGCCTGTCAGCCCACACAAATAGCACAGTGCACAGCCCAGCTGTAAGCTTTAAAGTAGCTTTAAGGACATGCAAGCTCTCTAGAACAAAAATGGGATGAGCCAGGGGTCCAATGACAAGTTAGTAAAAATGAGCCAAATCCTTTGCCAAAAGCATCCCAGCTGGAACACAGCAGTGAAATAAAAGCAGAAGTGTTATACAAAGGCACAACTCGTTCAACTCCATGCTTTAACCTCTTAATTGTGTTCTAAAAAACCAGTGACACCTGAGCAAACCCAGAAAAGTCCCACAGGAGATGAACTCTATTATGTTGCTCAAAAGCAGAAGTCCCACACTGTTCTCCCAATTGAAAACTGTCTTTGTTTTCCTTCAGAGCACCAGAAATATCTTAAAACCTCTCACCTGTGTTTCAGGATCATCAGATCCCAAGCTTGCTGCTCCCAGTTTTACTACCTCAGCAAGCTGAGTGATGGTGTTGGCTGATGACTGAGCTGCTTGGGCCAGTTTGTCCTGACTTGAGGCAGCACCAGAAACCAGCAATTTTGTGTCTTCAACCAAAGCTTTTGCTGTTTTCAGGATATTTTCCCTGTAGCAAATAAAAGAGGAAGCAGGGAAGGAAGTGGAAAAGGAGAAGAGGAAAAAAATGTGTTTTCCAGTGTTATGGTGACTAACAGCTACATAAAGGAGCTGATCTAAGCCATCATGCCAGTGTCTGCTCATAATACACCACAGGTCAGGGTAAAGTTTAAAAAGCAAAAAAAAGTGACTATTAAAACAGTAGCAGAACATTTTGGGCAGATGCAGGGCAGTTTATTAAAATTACCCCATCTTGAAAAGACATTAGATAGGGCAGTAGCAGCAGAGAGCATTGGATTTGAACACCAAAAGAAAATCTGGCCATGCTGTGACAAAAGTATCAGCTGTTGAATGACCATATTAATCAGCTATTGCAAGGAAACTAAAATAATAATCATTTGCAAGGAAGATAATAGCAAGAATGGCAACAGACACAGGGAATGTGTCCTAGTCAGGGTTTCCTCCCCACTTTCCCCTATATACACGTTTTAACCTGTCAGCAGAACAAATCCAAAGCAACATCTGGATAAAACAAGAAATCATTTTGATTATGCAGTTCACAAACAAGTCAAATGAACTGACACCTCTGTGTCTGTCCTCTTCCTTCAGCAACTGGGGAGGAGGGGAATAAATGCTGGCCATGCAATAGTTGTGTGGGCCAACTAGGCTGTGGAGCAGTGAGGCAGTGCCCTGGCTGTGAAGCCTGGGCTTTACTGTAAAAGAAGCAACACTCAGATGCTGTAAATCTGTTAATGTGATGGCAAATGCTCTGGGATTATTTTGTCCCAGGTGCTACTTGAGAGGAATACTGGGCTTATCTCTGCCAAAGTGGAAAATGCGTGGCATGGCTGTGCTGTTTCCACCACTGCTGTCCACAGCAGCATTAACCATAAGCATGATTTAGCAAGACAAACAGCCAGACAGTCAAGAACAGCTGTTGGAAAAAGTATGTAAGAGATTCCTCTTCAATGTCAGGAACAGCTCATTTTCAGTACTGGAATAACAACACATGGTAGTCCATGCAATGAGACAGCTTGAATGAAAAAAGAACAAAAAAAGCCCAAATAGTGCTATAGTTGCAGTCTTCTGTAGGAAGCTCTGCCACCAGATGTTCTCCAGTTTTTTAAAATTTTTTCATGGCAGAAAGCAGCCAACTCAGTTTTGCTGTACTCTACTGATATCCCCATTTTCCTATTTCTCCTCTCACTTACCCAATTTCATTCACGTGAATCTAGACAGGCAAAAATTTATCCCCATGTGCCAGCATCTCCTGGCAGTCCTGCTGTTCCCTGTGCATGTGTTCCCTCACCCCCTTCAGCTCCACTGACCTGTGATCTGCAAAGGACTCGTTGTTCTCAGCATTGAGGGTCCCAGCAGTAGCAAACATGATGGTGGTGTCCAGGTCTGCAATGATCCCTGACACAGCACTGGCAGCAGTGATACAGGCTTGGGTGCCTTTGTTCCCTGCCTGGAGGGCAGACAGAACCAAGGAGACCTGCAAACAACATAAAGCAACAAGGTAGTCAGCAGAAGAAAGTCAGTGCTGCGAATCATTATGACTCTTTTTATCAGCTTTACCTTTACTCACAAGACACTGTCTCCCCCTGCCTAAATTTGGGGTTGTTGCTACTCCTGGGGCACATCACAGTGGCAAACTGGCACAGCTGAGAGCACATCAACACAGGCTGGGCCAGGGGTGTTTGGTGAAGTCTGAAAGCAACTGACACTCACTCTCTGTGTTCATGTCCAACAAAAGCAGAAAGAGGCCACCAAAAAGGTTCAGCCCATGCAACCTACCCCAGCCATCTGTTTCAAGGGGATGTTTCCAAGGAACAAGAAGTCCCAGGAGTTTGAAGATGGAGTTCTAGACGGCTACCTTGGCCCAGTCTTAAAAGGGGAGGATGTTGATCCATGAAACCAGGTATCAGGGACCAACCTCATCTCAGTAACTGTGGCCAGGGGGTGCCTCAGAAGGCTGAAGTGCCATCTTATGCCTTGGGATTTAGTTTTGGATCAATCTCCCTCTCATATGAGGCAAGGCATGAGCAAGGGCTAATCATGTGCTAATCCAGCATGGTAACTGCACTGAGCACTTGAGAGGCAAGTAAGAACTTTGGGTCATTCACACACTGTTGGACTAGAACGTGAAGTTAAATGACTTCCCAAATCCCACTGGACTGGTTTAGTCCCAGGGAAGCTCAGTACACAAGCACAGAGGGGCAGCACAGAAGGCTGTCCTACCTTTTCTGTGACAGCACGAGCGCATTCTATCAGCTCCCTCTTGGTGTAACTGTCTGTAGGGCAAATCTGCAGAGCTCCAGCTTTCTGCACAAGAAAGATACAGCCATGGCCAAGCTCCTGCACCCGAGTCCTGATCTGGAACCCGATCTAGATGGTAAAGGAGGGACAGGGAGAGAGGAATCAGGGGCAAAGCAAATCAACAGATGCCATGCTGGTACACTGTGTCAATAGAAACAGAAACATGGTCGCTCTGGTGTTACCAATATTTGCCCACTGTTACACACTCTGCAGAGATCACAAATAGAGGAGAGATGTAATTCCAGCTATGCATGAGGCACAACCCTATAGAAGCCCACTGATAAACAGGAGCACTAGAGAACCAGAACCCAGGAAAGAGAAGGGATAAGGTGTGTACATGAGTCAGTGTGAGCTGTATTCAAGGGATGTATGATGGGTAAAAAATACACATTTTACTACAATCTACCCTGATTAAACTGGACCAAAAAGTGTGTGACTGTTTGGTTTTGAACCTCACACAGTCTCCAGAACCAACCATGTACATGCAGAGCACTGAAACTGGGAAAATCCTGCTGTTGCTGCTTCTGATTTATTAATAAGCCTACATCATAAGATGTGTGGTCCCTGTTTAGAAACACGATCGTTTCAGTACCTGCATGTAACTTAGGCACACAGGTGTGACTGGGGGTTAATAAATGAGCAGGGATCCCAGCCATTAGTATCACAAACAGAATTATTTCAACCTCAGGCAGAAAGTAACGTGCAGAAGTGGCAATTCAATGTAACACCAAGCCAAGTGCAAGCCATTGCTTCTCATGTAGCTACTGAGCACGAAACACTCAGGTAGAGTATCAGTAGGACATGTGAGTACAAAGTAAAAAACTCTTTGAAGGCTTTTTATCTAAATAATCTGATCCATCTGCAGAAAGTGAGATACCCTCTTAACCCATCTTGACAAAGTCTGTCTGTGCTCCATAACCAGGGGCACAGAAGGAGAAGAAAAGAGGGGCAAGAGGGTTCCTGTAACTGGGCTCAGAGAATATGCAGCAACTGCCATAACAGGTTAATGAACCGAGGTGGTCGCTCTGTTTTCCTCATTCAGTGTGAGGCACATGAGACACTTCTCACACACCACATTCTGACTCTGAGGTACAGAACATGTCCTGTCAGCAAAAGAAACTTGTGCTCGTACCACTTGGCCGAATCTCACTTTCAGGACAGGAAGTTATCCTTGAAATCACTTACAGGCAAGATAAAAAAGCACATGTAAATTTGTAACTTGTCAACACATGTGAGATTGAAGGAAAGCTGGATAGTAACAAATCAAGAGTTTTTCTTTTTTGCAAGTTGCCTGTAAGCAAAAGCCCTGGGTAATTTAGGAGGTTCTGCCACAGTCTGTGGAGTTGCCCACTGTTATCCCAAGCTGTTTCTTTCTGAAGCCAGACAGAGGGTTTCTGTTCTTGGAGTGGGTCATTCTTACAACAAGGCTTGCTGCCTTTGCTGCATTCTCTGCAGTAAAAGAACACCCATGTGAACACCAGCACGTGCAGAGGATGAAGAGGCCCAAGAAGTGCAGACCTCCTCTGGTTCTGCCGTAGCCGCAGCCATCCGGCCCTGCAGAGCCAGATGCCCATAGTCATTGGTCATTTGCGATGCCAGTCCTCCCAACTCCTCCGGGTTAGTAACCGACTTAGTCATCTGGGGAGAGAACACAGGCGAGAGAAACGACAGGCATGAGAATAACCCGCTAATGCACTCTGGATTAGAGGCACACTCATCACCTGGCCACGCTGGTAACAGGTAAAACCCTGGCCATGGAAGGGGGCTGTCCTCCAGCAAGAGCTCCAGAGAAAACCCAAGCAAACATGCTTTATTAGAGTCACGGTAACCAGGCACTCACTGAACACACAGGTCCTCTAAGAGCAGCAGTTAGAGGCAATAATTCACTCTCTGACACAGAGGGGCCGGGCACACGGTTATTTGGAACGGGAAGAGAAGCGGGTTTTGTGTCACAGCCACCTGGTTTTATCAAAGGTGAGCTAACCTCTGTCAGTCTCAGCTGTCATGGCACAGGAGATGGAAATGCAAAAAATCTGAGGACCAATGCAAAACACCTCTCAGGTGTAGGAACAGGATGGAGAAGAAACAGGCAGGACTAGGCAGAACACCTCAGTAGAACATCAGGATGTATATCAGTGTAAATACTATGTATCACTATAAATATATCACTGTAAATACCCTCCCAGGTGGGGGACAGTCTCTTCTCCCAGGCAACCAGCAGTAGGGCAAGAGGACACAGTCTTAAGCTGCCAGGGGAGGTTTAGGTTGGACATTAGAAGTTCTTCACATGAAAGGGTGATTAAACATTGGAATGGGCTGCCCAGGGAGGTGGTGGGGTCACCATCCCTGGAGGTGTTTATTGCAAGGCTGGATGTGGCATCAGTACCATGGGCTGGGTGACAAGGTGGTGTTGAGTCAAGGTTGGACTCAATGATCTCAGAGGTCTTTTCCAACCTTGCTGCTTCTATGAAATAACTGAATCTCTCTTTAGAGAAAGCCTTCTATATGACAGAGATATTTCTTCTGTCTCAGTCAAACTTAGTAAAAGCTATGGAGTTCCATCCTTGGGACAAAACTAGTTTTAGACAAATTTATATTGTCATACATCCTGTCTTGACTGCAAGAGCAATGGACTTTGTGACAGATCCTGCCTGCAGCATAAACAAACATTCCTGTCAACTCTCTCAAAAACTAATGAGCAACCACAGTACTGTGCAAAAGGCAAAGACATGAAGCATTACTGTGAAACATGAGTCAACAGCAGTCCCCATTCAACAGGTGTCCCTTTATCTTTTGTTCCAACCAGTGAATCCCAGAAAGGCAAGGAAAGGACAGTGTGAGATGTTGATCTCCATTCCCTCACTGACTACCACAGGGCCCTTAAAACACTGATGTTATTTCACAGGCTAAATAAAACAGTAAGTGTGAAAGGGTAACCCGAAGTCATCGATCAACAAAAGGTGGTATTTTAGCCCAATTAAACAGGCTGATGGAAAAGTATGTAGGTGAAAAGTTTTCCTTTTATTTCTCCTCAAAAATGAGCCAATAAGAAGGTTTTGAGAAGAAGAGTCACAATACAATCCAGCATTCCTCCCATAGAGGACCCCCTACAATCACACCACTAAGATGCAAAAGTTAAATGGACAAAGTCATCACTTCTTCTGCTCCCTTACCACTTAAGAGATAAGTTTATTGAAAATTTGATGATCAGAAATGTCACAACAATGCAATTAAATCCATATTCCTTATTCACACAGAGTTTGCACCCTGTTGTAGGCTAATTTCTTACCATTTCCTGTGCTGTTACAGCAATGGCTTTAGAATATTTCACCACAGTGGTCTGATAATCAACAAAGGTTCCCTTGGGTTCTGGAGGTGTTCCTTCATCCAGCTGCAAGAAAGAGGGAAAAACACAGCATTAAAAAATCACAACCAGCAGCTTTATGTGCGATAGTAAAATTATATTATATATCCCATTTTACAATCCCCTCTCTCAAGAGACACAAGTGACAACAGTGCACCAGGATGCACAGAGAAGCTCAGCAAATACTTTAGCCCAGGTTATGAGCATGGAAGACACAGAGAATGTACAGTGCAGAGTTTTTGAGCATGAGGTCCACTTCTTCCCCAAAGTCAAACCACCTGCACTTCTCAGCTAATACAGAAGGGAAGGTGCAACAGTTACAAACCAAAATATTTGTGCCAGAAGATAATGTAAGATTTCTTTCCATGCTAAAGTCTTCAACCCTTAAGTCATGATAGGAAAAAGCAATTATTTGTATATTTTGCAACTATACATTTTCAGTAGAATGCATTACAAAGCATAACATGGCATTTAAAGCTTTGATATCATCTTCTCTAAAAGTAACTTGCTTCAAGGTCAGCCTGCTGTTCATTTAAGCATGAAAGCTAAGGAAAAAAAGAAGCAAAAATAAGAGGCTGCTTGACCTAAGATAGCAGTTAAATGGCAGTCAGTATGTTGCTAACAGAAGTATTTTGTAGCAATTCTACTGACAGGTATTGTGTAGGTCATAAACACAAGCCCCATGGCCCAAATCAGTTTTATTTCACTATCTGCAAAACCAAATAATCTTTAGGTTTCATGTGACAGCGTGTCATGACTGACCACTCCCAAAATGAATCAGCTGCTCCAGAGCCCTGCAATGTGGATCAGCTGTCAAGCACAAAGTGAAAAAGGAGTCAGAATTCCTATGCTCACCTTGCTCATTGCCTCTGCAATGGAATCCACCATACCCCCAACCATGCCAACTTCACTTGCAGCTTCATTTAGGGTGACCATGATGTCATCCACAGCCTCCTTCATCAGCTGTGCAGCCTCAGTGATGGCATCGTGAGTGTGAGAGGCCTGAAGGGACAGAGTGAGAAAACAGGCAGTCAGAAACTGTTCTCTGTGCAAATCAGAAATGTAAGAAATGAAAACAACAGCACTGAAAACAACACTTCAGGGCAAAGATGACAATTGAAACACTGCAGCAAAGTAGCCAGAACAACATTTGTTAACTCCTACAAGAAGCCATGGCACACAACAATTTAAGCTTCTTATATAAGGCCCTGCAGTCTTTTCAAATATCCTTTAAGGACTGTGGTTCTTTGTAAGAGCCAGTCATACCTGAGTTATAAACTGTTATGTGCTACTGCTCCTTCCATCTCTGGTATGGTTGGTGATGGTCCCATCCCACCAGGACATGGACCAGACAAGCCCTGGTTTTAACCATTTGCTTTCTGTACTAGAGCCTAGGAAGCTGCTGTCATACCCTGAGTTAGTGTCCCCTGAGAGGATGTGTGAGGCAGACTGGAACCCTGTCTTGGAGAAATGTTCCCACTCTCTGACAGGAGACATCAGGAGAGCTGTCAGTGGCATTTCCACTGCAAACACATCCATTAACTGTACCATAGGTAGGTGCTGGTTTCTCTGCCACACCCGCCTTCCCCTCTCATCCTTAATTCCACACAACCACCTTACCTTGGGGTTTCCTCCCCCTTCTTTGGCAGCATACAGCATCTGTAAGGCAGATTCTGCTAGTGTCTTGCTCTGGTCCAACACAGTCATCTGTTGCTGATGATTTAGTGTCTTGGATGCCACACCAACTGCAGCTAAAACCAGGGGTTCAAAGTAACTTGCCAGCTGTGTTACCTAAGAAAGCCAGAACAACCACAGCAAGACATTAACCACATTTCTCAGGTGTAACTGAGGGGAACCCCATTCCCTGGTTACCGTGGGGACGTGGGTTGGCTCAAGGAGCATGCCCTGTCTGCACTGCACAGTGCTGGGTTTGTATCCTGTGCCCAGTGATTCTGTCTCCCCACATCTTCCAGCTCCTTTGTAAAGCCACGTGTCTCCTGCCCTGGAAGCACATAGTCCCTTAAGGTCATATAAAACTGTGTTCAAAGCTGTCACAGGAGCCACGTGACACTCAGGAGCATCCTGAAACCTCCACTCCCACACCTGTCCAACCATCTTCATCACATTCCAGTGCATCCCTGGACAGTTCTCAGCTGTGTGAGGCACCAGAGTGGGCACAGGGCCAACATCACCTCCAGACATGGCTCACCACTCCTGCTGCAGGAATGCTTCCCTGAGACAGCCACGGGGCCCAGCCCTGAAGTGCTCCTTGGGTGATAAAGGAGACCATCAGTTCAGCACTCATCTGCAACGCAGTGGCTGTGACAGGCCAAGAGGGACAGGCATGGGACAAAGACCCCTCACCAAGCACATTGTGTTTTTCCCTCAGTTATTTACTTGGGCTCAATACAGTGTTTGCAGTATCTAAAGGCACAATTCTAATTAGCAGCTTCCATTGCTGAATGTTAGTCCTCAGAAATATGTGCAGGTTGTCTCTCAATTTTCCTCAGTTTCTGGTTTGATTTAAACTCATTCTGAGCAAACACCTGCTTTGGGCTGCACACATTTTATAGGGAAATAAGCTCATTTTATATGTGAATGAATATTTTTACAGTCTACCTGTCACCTGACACATCTTCTACAAAGCCACAACAGAAATCCATGAGACTTTCCTTCTACAGTTTTTACTGGATACAAAACCCTTCTAATGTGTTGGGACAAATTATTCCACCGTACATGCACAAATAGCCCACTGTGGCATCATCTGGTAGACCTAAAGCCTCAAAAATTCAAGAGTGCATATGTCTGTGGGGGCTACAAACAACCTTCTAGGAAAGGGGAAGGCTGGCACAGGGAAGACAAATGGCAGTATTTCATGCCTTTATGTTCTGGAAAACATATTGAAAGGTTTACTTCATCTAAATGACTACGTGGACAGCCAAGTGTCATACAATTTTAAGACTTCTATCTTGCTTCTCAGATGANACACATCCATTAACTGTACCATAGGTAGGTGCTGGTTTCTCTGCCACACCTGCCTTCCCCTCTCATCCTTAATTCCACACAACCACCTTACCTTGGGGTTTCCTCCCCCTTCTTTGGCAGCATACAGCATCTGTAAGGCAGATTCTGCTAGTGTCTTGCTCTGGTCCAACACAGTCATCTGTTGCTGATGATTTAGTGTCTTGGATGCCACACCAACTGCAGCTAAAACCAGGGGTTCAAAGTAACTTGCCAGCTGTGTTACCTAAGAAAGCCAGAACAACCACAGCAAGACATTAACCACATTTCTCAGGTGTAACTGAGGGGAACCCCATTCCCTGGTTACCGTGGGGACGTGGGTTGGCTCAAGGAGCATGCCCTGTCTGCACTGCACAGTGCTGGGTTTGTATCCTGTGCCCAGTGATTCTGTCCGACTACATCTTCCAGCTCCTTTGTAAAGCCACGTGTCTCCTGCCCTGGAAGCACATAGTCCCTTAAGGTCATATAAAACTGTGTTCAAAGCTGTCACAGGAGCCACGTGACACTCAGGAGCATCCTGAAACCTCCACTCCCACACCTGTCCAACCATCTTCATCACATTCCAGTGCATCCCTGGACAGTTCTCAGCTGTGTGAGGCACCAGAGTGGGCACAGGGCCAACATCACCTCCAGACATGGCTCACCACTCCTGCTGCAGGAATGCTTCCCTGAGACAGCCACGGGGCCCGGCCCTGAAGTGCTCCTTNAAAAAAGAAGAAAAAAATTAAAAAACTGAATCATAGGAATCATTTCACAAACATAAGGTCTTTTACACTGTGTGAAAGTAAACAGCATCCAGCAGGAAAACCTGGCTCAAAGAAAGTGCTGCTGACTTATGTCAGCATTCACCTCACAAGCAGGAAAAGGAATGTGACTCCCTAGCTACCTACATCTTAGCAATCCCAATTTGGTGCACACCTCAAAGGTGTACAAGCCAAGAATCAAAACTGCCAATAATTGAGACATTACAAAATATTTGATGGTTTTCCAAAGTTAAACAGTCAGGTACAACTCTGGAAGAGCTCTCATGTTAACAGAGTGATTCCTTTCCAGTATTAAATACACTGACAGAAAACTTGTAATTTATTTTTCTGTCAGGAATATATCATGAGTTTTTGAACAGACATCTGATAAGCCTGAGTTTGACCACACTTACACTCCATACAATAGAGGGACACATTTGCACAAAGCCCCTCATCAAAAACCTCAATGAAAATATCTTTCCTCTGGCCCCAAGTGAAAACAGGTCTCAGCTGCAAGTGTTTGAAAATTCCAGATCTTTCCTCCTTACACCTGCTTTCTTCTGTTCCCCCATAGGAAGAGCAATTGCCATGACATGAGGGTATTCCAACACCCAGCTCTCAGGGGTTTCCAATGCCTCTGTAAGAGGACAGTACCTTGTGCCCCAGCTGAGCCGCCTCTCCCCGGGCTGCCGTGGCTATGGGGTCAATGAGGTGGCCGATTTCCTGCACCACTGATGTCAGCTGCTCCTGTAGGGCCTGAGAGAAAGAGAGAGGTCAGTGACTCCCACAGCTGTTCCCTTCCCAAGCTGCACACACTGTGACAGCCACCCTCGATCAGCCGACACTGTTGCACTGACCCACTCTGGCAGGATGCAGAAATCCACACTGCCAGCTTTCTTTATGTACTTGCTCCTTTCTTCTTTTCCCTCTTTCAACCCTCTTCTCCTTTACCCCCTGTCAGATAGGCCTGCTCCTCTTTAGGTTTATATGACAAGTGTGGGGAAGGTGGCTCCTTCCCACTCAGGAGATTTGGGGGTAGATGTCCTTTCTCACTCTAAAGTGACCAATGTCCTCCCAGTGTCCCCAACTATTCTTGCCCTGACAGAGGTGCTGTTCCAACCAGAAAGCCAGCAAAGCTCTGCTGTACACTTAGAAGCTCATAGGAGAAATCCACTGACTTCTGAGGAAAAATGTGCCACCTCTGAGGGACAGAGATGAGCACTGACCTCCCGAGTACTGTCCGAGGGACAGGAGCAAATGAAAAGCATATTAATGGCCTGGTCAAGACATAAATACTGGCTTTTAATTCAGAGGCACTCGATGTCTTGGCAGCCACCAGGATTTAGCTCACTCTTCACAGGCAAGAGAAAATAAATACCATTTTTCCCTTTGTAATATTCCAGTACTGCTTTATAAATAAATGCCATTTTTGGTAACGTTTATTTCAGTTCCACGTGGTGTCCAAGATAACTTCACCACTTCCATAAAAAAGAATTCCAACATATTTCCTGCAATAACCTCTTTTGCTCAGCTTAATTTGGTCTCACATGATTCTAGTGCACAGCATTACAGCTCCAAGAAACCATTTGAATAAACACGTCATTTCAAGAAGCAACGGTATGAAAAGACCAAGCTGAGAATCTCAACATGAGCTGCTGGGGGAGAAGGGGGAAAAGAGGGCAGAGAAGAGGGCTGGGCAAGAGAATGAAGCTTTCTTTATGTGAGTATATCAATACCAACTTCAAATTTTGCTCTTTTGAGGACAAAATAGGCATTACAAAAGAGGACATCAACAATTACATCACTGGACTTCCAGTAACAGATTAGTTTCAGGAACATCCTGGCTTCCAAATGGCACAGCACCACAGGAACTCTCAGTCTGTCATGTCAGCATAGGAAATCCAAGTAACATGTGGGTGGCAGTAAAAAATAACTACTTTCACCTCTCCTTCTGCCTGGTGATTCCAATATCCTTCCAGAATCTATACACTTGGGGCGGTGTGTGATTTTGCCTACAGAGGCTCCAGTAAGGAACCTCAGTGGTAGCAGATTGTGCTGAGTGCTGAGCTCAGAATGCTCCAGTGCACAGAAGAGCAGCCTTGCTGTGCCTGTGCTCTGCCCCTCACCTCCACAGAGATGTCATCCCTGGTGGCCAGGCTCTGGCTGACAGCGGCCAGGGACGCCTGCTCGATGTCCCTGATGCATCTGTTGATCCCATCGATGGAGAAATCGCATTCCCGCTGCCCTGGGGCCTTGTCCCTGCAAGACAGAGACATGGAACTGAGCCTGGGGGGGAGGAGGCAGCTCCTTCATGGATCACCCAGGGGTGCTGTGTTACCTGACTACATAAAACGTGGGATGAGAGCAATAAGAACCAAAGTCAGCTTTGTTTTACCTACAGCATTTTGATATCTGTGCAGAGCCCACCCCTTTCTTAGTGGTTACACAGAAAACAAGGGTCCCCTCAGAAGAAAAGCTGAAATTCAATCTCCTCAGGATGGCCAGACCAGCCCAATAATAAAGGTTACAATGAAAATGCAACAGACACCAGGAAAAAAATTCATGTTGTGGTACAGTGAGATCAACTGCCTCAGAAAACAATCCCTCAGGTGTTACATTCAGTTCAAATATCTTTGACCAAAGAAGAGTTTCTGAGTACTTGGCCCTGACATGTAGTTTGCTATTTCAGCACACTCATTGTCAAAGGTCAACAAAACTGTGAATACTGCTTAGTTCACTGTTTTCATGCCATTTTGATTTAATCGATACAAAGAGGTTAAATATAGAGCTATGATTTAAAATTCTGCTTCAGAAAGGGACAGAGAGGTTCAGGTCAAAAATAAAGAATATCCACTTCTTGCTACAGCATTCTTGCAACTACACAGAGAACACTATAGCAAAGAATAGACAGCAAAGGTAATTTATACACTGTCTGACCTCAAAAAAAAGAAAAAGCTGTTTCCCATGTATTACATATTGATACATGATCTGCAATTTTCATTTTGTACAGCATGCTCTCTTACATTTACCTTAGGAGAACAGAACACAAACCCAGAACAGCCCTATGCTGCAGGGTGCTGCAGTCATCAGTTCTGATTAAACACCCAGTGTGACTGGGGAGATATTGTGCAGCACAGAGTCATTTCCACCCATGAAAAACAACACAGTGCTTGTGGCCACATGGCATTTTCCTTGACAAGCAGCTGCTCAGTTATTGCCACCATGTTGTTCCTCCAGAAGTCATACCTGATGGAGGTGATGAGGCTCTTGATGGAGTCTGAGACCGTGTGGGAGTGCCCGGCCAGCACAGACCAGGTAGGAGGGTCTTTTGGGTTGATGGCCAGAGAACGGGCAGTTTTGATCAGTAAAGAGGAGCTCTCCAACATTGTCTTAGCAGAAACCAGAATGGGCTCCTGTGCCCGTGACCCCTGTGGTCAGAAAGGGACAAGAACAGAGAGAACATTTAAATGGTTATTTGAGTTTGTCCACGATTTCTGCTCCTAAAAGTCTGTTTAATTAACAGCACGAAAATAGCATTATAATTTCCTCTGTGGTGCTATTCACAGAGAGTCAACTCAGAAATAGAAATAAAAAAAATGACAGTCCAACAGCTTTCTCTGAAACATACTTAAGAAACATGTTTAGAAAGTCACCTTCCAGCTGAGAAACAGGAGAAAACTATGACAATTGTCTCATCATAGACTACAGGCATACCATTGAAAATACACTTTATTTATCACAAAGCTTGTAATCTTTAACAGGTGTGTTCTTTTCCCAGGAATTAGGACCACTGGTTGGACCACTATCTCTGGGTGATGGCTGATGACTAACTGGGTCATCACCTCTGTATCCATTTATTACCAGTACTCCTGGTAAACTCAGGTCCCACAGACCTGGAGGACACACCTACATTTCAATTAGAGCCCCAAAGCTTTAAGACTGCAGCAGTTACTGCATCACCTGATATTGCCATGGGGAACAGAGCCTGACAACAGCAGGGAGCAGCACTTGGAGAGTCAGTAACAATACATGACCTCTAGCTTTTATGAAGCTTGAAGGATTTATTTTTTTAATCTATTTTCCTCACAGAAACCTCAAAACCAGCAAATCCTTCATTAGCCTCTCCCAATTCCACTCTGCTGTAGTTACAGGGTTTGAGGACTGATAAACTGTGGGTGAAAGAGAAAAAACCCAGCTATGTCCCTTCAGTCCTTTTCAGAACCAATTAGGTTTCATTTGTTAAAGCTGCTACTGAGGGAAAAAAGATAAATTATTACATCAATTTATTACTTTATCACACAGAATAATCCAGCTACCAAGGCAGACAAGTCACCTGTGCTAACAGGAGACTTGTTTATCCTACAGGTGGAAAATTCAAGGTCAGACATCAAAAAAAAAGAGAGCACAATGTCCTGTGAACAGCCAGGAGCATGAGGAACCATTCTGGGGTTGGTCTGTACACTCACTCACTCCCAACATGGGATTAATTGAACATTTTCGGCTTTCAGAGGGTGGAAGTGCAGCATCCTGCCTTACCTCAGTGCTGATCTGTGCTGGAATGCTGACAAATTCTGGATTGGAGGCAAATGCTGTCAGGTTTTCCACAGCCTCTATCAAAGGGGCAGTGGCAATTCTGCACTTGTTACGGTTCTCTTCAGAGAAATCTCCATCCAGTGCCTGCAAAGCAAACCATGACTGAGTTCTGTCTGAAAGGGCTTCTTAGCAGAACTGAAGGAAGTTGGTTTAATTCTTCCTACTGTTAAACTGCTGTGTGTTTATGATATTTGAAAGCTCCTCCACAAAGAGTGCTGATGCAAACAATGTGGGTTTTTTAGGGGTGTGTTTCTTTTCTTAGCTAGTTATTGGCCCTAAACTCTAAATTCTGCTTTGCTTCATGAGACTGAATAAAGGTCTTTCTATCATTGCACTCCCATGGCTCTCTCAAGTGGTGTCTCAGCACCTCATGCTTCAAAGGGTGGAAGGGCTAAATTTCCACCTTTTTGTGGTTTGTGAAGGTGGTTGTTTCCTACAGACTTATTTTTAAATTTTTCAATTGTTTTTTTTTTTAAGCAAACCAGTAATTTATTGCTCTCATTTCCACACAAGTCACCCAATCTCTTTCACAATCTCACAGTAAACATTTCAGCTAATGAAATCAGATTAGATCAGTTAATGGCTTCCAGAAGGTTTAGAATCTCACAAGTCCTCTATGGCTTCACAAGCATAATTTCTGTTGCCATGAAGAAAAACCACCTCCTGCCAAACTGCTGGCAGGTATCTGGAAAATAAAAGATTACTATTAACAGGATACTATTAGCAACATAAATGGCTTCTGTTTGGTTCTCAGTATTAATAGTTTCCTTTTTTTTCTCTTATATTTATGGTAATCTCCAGATATTAAGCAACTTAACACCATTCAAATCCTTCACATTCAGTTGTTTGTAGACTATTCTTATGGTGCAAGCTCATCAAATACATCAATGCTGAGGGGTTTCATACTGCATAGGTCAGCTGCCTCTCCTAATATTAGTATTAATATTGCCCAATTTTTCCATCTTGACTTCAGCAGTTTAGCACTGAACGTGCTTTCCAGTTCAGGGCTTCAAAACTGTAATTAGTGATTTTTTTAAACCATGCATATCCAAGAAGGTAAGAAGGTATTTCCCTCTGTTCTCATTCTGCCTCACCAGGAATTAAAAAAATCCCAAACCCTAAAACCTCAAAGGAAGAAGGAAGCACAACGAAGCAGCATTTGTACCTTGATGGTTTTGACCAGGTTGGCAGTGCTGTTTGCAACCTCCTTGGCAGACTGCACGAAGTGTCTCTTGGCAACAGGGTTGGCAGTTTTGGAGGAAGCAATGCGGCAGGCATTGCACAGGGCAGAGGTGTGTTTGGCCACGATTGTGGCAGCTGATAACACCTGCAAAAACAGGGGGCACACAACAGGCAGAATGTCAATGGGGTGTCGCAGTTGCCACACTCCAGCTCTGCAACAGTTTCAAACCAAAACCCCTTTGCTTGGGCAAATAAAGCAAGGTCAGGTGTCCTAACAATGATGGTCTCGCTGCCATCCCCTCGACTCACCTGTGAGGGGCTGCTTGCTGGATCCACCAAGTTCTGGCAAGCCATCTGGATTGCTTGATTGGCTCTGGCAAATTGGATTGGGTCAACAAGACCCTGCTGACCAGCCTGACTATTTGGATCCGAGATACCAACCAGGTAGGCAGCCTAGAAATGGAGAAAAGAAGGAAACAATCTTAAGAAATTATGCTAAATCTGTCTTGGATCTTTGATAAACTTGACATGTCACAGCACACGGTGGTTAGAGGTTATTCAGTAATCATACTTTGAAGTACAATTACCATGTCTTTTTAGCAATAAATCCATTGAAACCAAGAAAATTTACTTGTACCCTTGAAAAATTCATTTAGGCAAAACAAAACTGTCCATGGTTTAGAGAGCTGGTATCCCTGGAAACAGTCTTTTTCACTGGCAGAGCCAATGGGGAGAGCCTTAATGATCACAACTGTGGGTAAATGATTTCCTGTATTAGCCAGAATTAGAGGTGCTGAGGGTTTTTCTCAGACCAGACCTGCAGATTTCTTGTATCCATTACAGACACAATTACCTGTCACCTCAATATGGCAGTAAGGCAATGCAGGGTTAGATGTGGAGGAGATCAAGTCCACACTGAGACATTACACATTTGGGGAAATCAAGAAGAGGTTTTCAGATGCAGAGCATGATCCCCCCCAGCCAAATCCTTCACTGAGGAGGCTGTACCAGCTCTCTACAGTTCAGTTATCAGAGCAGTGAAATCACAGCAATCAGACCCTAATCTGTTGCAGCAGCTGAAGAATTTTGGTTATTCCAGAAGTATCTAAGCAGCTGAAACAGGTTTCCTCTTAGTCCTAATGTTTGAAATTAGTAGTGTCCCTTAAGAAGTTTTACAAACTTGATTCATTAATTGTACTTCAGCTGCTTTTTGTGCACTTCTCTATGATGTAACAGTTCTGAGCTTGAGCTGCAAACATAAATTCCATATACTGCAGCTTTGCTTTATCCACAGCAGTTTCCTTCCTGATGTCATTTCCCTTTCTAATAGAACGGGCACATTATTGCACCCTGCTCCTCCTGCAGAGTGCAGCAGTGTGTGCACAGTTTCTGTGGATCCACACAAGCACACCAGGTAGCACGAGGTCATCATTTATTGACCACAAGAAGTGAATCTCAGATTTACAGACCCACAACATGAGCTTGCTAAAAAACGAAAACCTACTTGCTTTACAAACCTCAGTGTCTTACCTGAGCTGCTGCCTCTGTGAGGCCACAAAGAGCTTTGGATGCAACTCCCACACATTCTCCAAAGACTAAAAGATCCCCAGTTTTTGCATTCTGGGAAATGCCCGCCATTGATTCTCCAAGAACCTGGGAAATGAAGAAACAAAGATGATTCTCCAAGGACTTCAGAAATTAAAAACCAAAGTTATCTCCCTGATACGCATCCCTACCACTCAATTTTGAGCTAGTTCATAACTTCCCTGAACTAAGCACATTCCTCTGTGTGGTGTAAGGGCTCAGACTTGCAGACCAGCACTGCCCTGACAGAGCTGAACATCAGTATTACAGTTCAAATGATCAAGAGGACACAGAATTAAGCCTTACTATTTTTTGCTGTCACCCCCCAGCCATCCCAGCCAGCCTGGCATTCAGGTGCATTTCACAGACTGCAGAACACAACAGCCAATCCTGCAGATGCTGTCAACACATCCAGCATCATCTCTGTCCCTAAATTCAGAAACTCAGTGTAAATGAAACTGCACCTGGACTGCTGGCACCATCTGACTGTCAGAATACACATTAATTCCCACAGTGTGTCCCACTGAATTCAGTTCACTTTGTTTTAAAATTCCAAATGAGGTCTGACTGCAGAGCATTAGATGGAATATGACATGTACACCCATCAGGCACTTCCTTTTTTCTTACAGAGAAGGAAGGATCTGAGACAATTTCAGCACATCAAATTAAAAGGACACCAAAAGCAGGCTTCAAAGCAAGATGTAAAGCACGGTAAAATTAAAAATAACTTCAGAGATTTCACACAGATTTTCAGATGTGCTGGAGTGTCTGGGCTGCTCAGATATTTCTCTAAGCTGTTGTGCACAGAATGATACAATGGTATTTCACTGCCAAGCCTCCCATTCATGCTTTGGACCATTCTCACATAGCTGCAGTCAAAATATGTCACCAAAGTATGATGTGCTGTCTAATGCACAGGAGAGGAAGGGAGAGAGGAGAAAATTTAACAGCACTGCACAACAGTCACTTAATTAAAGATGACTTACTGGGGTGACATGCCTTCCAAGTGACCAAAAACTGAAATTACCCATCAGAGACCTATCTCAGGCCAAGGTTTATCAAGGAATGAGCACACATTTAGGCTATAAGCACTGACTGCATCTCCAACATATTTGATATGCTCGTGGAAACTTCTGAAAATTCCAACAGGCTTTACAATTGGCACAGAAGTGGGAAAGAAGAAATTACCTTTGAGTTTTCCATGACACCCTCAATACAATCAAAATAGGAGAGATCACTCACAGGCTCATTGGGGTTGTCCAGCATCCCCTTAACTGTCTGAAATAACAAAAACACCTCTGATTATCGACAGAGCCTGAAATACTGAGCTGGGAAGAACACATTTGTGCACCATTTGTGCTGGTACTACAGGCTACTGTGGTTTGCACCTCCTCTTTGTGATGGGTGACTTATGGTCAGTCAGAGGTGCTCAACTGACAGAAGACAATCTGGTTTTCTGTCAGTTGTCACCAGTTTAATGCATGTTCTATTTTAAATTTCATAAATGGAATTAAAATATTGGTAGGAACAACAGCTACCATTTGTTGAGCCCTGTCTGGAAATACAAAGGGCTCCCAAACCAAGTGCACATCCCCCAGAATGAGTCCTCCCTCTGTCAGAACACTACATTGACTGTTTGGGTTCAATTCCTTTTTCTGAGGTGATTCTGAGTCCTGGAAATAACAATGTGACATTAGTCACACATTCACTAAGAAGAATGAAAGCAATTAGGTAAAAAAACTTGTAAAAACCTGGAAAAAATGCAGGAGACTAATTCTTTTATTCATAAAAATACCTGCAGTAGGCCTTTTTGCAAGTTTGGAGGAACACTGTTTTTCTGCCAAATATCAGGCAGAAAAGACTTTTAATCTTGCCAGTAAAAATAAAATCAGTCAAGTACAGAAAGACCCTAACAGCTGTATCTGACATTTGCTTTCCACCTAAAGAAAATCAAGACATGATTTTAAACACTTGGGACTTTTCTTGTAACACATTAAGATACACCTGCAGTATTTTTAACAGCTCAGCTATTGCTTTTTAAAATAGCAATATATAGCAATATAATAGCAAATAATATAGCAATTAAAATGGACAAAAATGTGAAGAAATCATATCTATAAAACAACGTCCTTTTGTCTCTCCTGTCTCTCAGGTCTCACAGGACATTGCAGCAACTCTTCATTAAATAACAATTTAAAAAGCAAACAAGGTTTCTGCAGCACTCAAACCACTATGGAGACAGAGACCTGAGAACACAAGGAAACAGAGCAGCAAAATAAACTTCCCATTGACACACATTTGTGTTTCTCTTTTCAGCTGAAATCTGGGGCAAGTTTTGCCACCTCCCTGGAGGTCAGACAGTAAGGTCCTCTCCAAACACAGTTTTCCAGAGTCTCCAGGAAAGACTAGAGAGCATTCCAATAGTATCAGATCCAAGCTGAGACACACTCTTTTTATAGAAACAATGATTTTCAGTACTTAAGAAGCTTTGGGAAGGCTAGGAATAGTAGGCAATGAGCTGGGGAAAGGAAGGGAAGAGGTAAGAGTCTAATCAGTGTAAAGAGAATTTGAAAGTTAAGACTTCTCCTAAAATTTGATAGGTTCCTAAAGTCACTTTGATGTGAGTCTCCAGTCAGATTTCAGGACTGTGTGATTTTTCCTGGGTTTCCCCTTTTCCAGAAATTAATCTAATTGCACACACAGAGGATTTTTCCCTAACTGTCCCTCTCTGGCTACTGTTTCCTGAAGTTCAGGATGCTACAGATCTTCCTTCTGCCCTTTGCAGGCTCTGCTCCCAATCCATGCCAGCACCTGCAATTCTGTGCTATTGGCACAGAACCCTCTGCAAGGGCTCTTTGAGGCTGTTCTGCCCTCCATTTCTCCTCTAAGCTCTCTGTTTTCTCTGGCTCATTACCTGGAAGTCTTCATCTGTCACATCCCTGCTGTTTTGCAGATCTCTCCCCATTAGTCTTTCAGGAAGTCCTGAGAAACTTCATTCCCTCTGCTTGCTCCTTTACACTATGGCCCAATTTCCTGTTTCCTATTTCTATATTTTGGACTTGCTGCCTTTCTCTCTGACCAAGGAGAGAACACTTCCAAGCTTAAAAAGCTGAGAATTCAGAAGTACAAAGCAGCTCCTAGGGGAGCTCTACCAACATTTTGGGATCATAACCATGGACTCAGACACTGAGAAAATTCACAATACCCTGGAATGCATTGCCATGACCTTTGCATCCTTTTGACACTAAAGGCTAGGAATAAAGAGCTTAATGGTGTTTTATGCTCTCCACACAGGCCAATCAGCCCTTGATGTTCTAACCTTGACAGCAAACATCAAACATTTAATTTAAATAAAAAGATGTTATTTTCTACTACTGGGATCAGTGCAAAACCTTGGAATTAGATCTTTCAGCTGACCCACTATTTAGGCAGTGCAACCTTTCACTCATGGACAAGAAAACATCCCTTGCAAGAGCCTGTATTGACACACAAGTTGCATCAGTTTGGCTGTGACAAGGCAGAAACGGGGCATCAAAAATCTACACTAAGAAATGTCAAGGTAAAAGATGGTAAGAAAACATCACCCTAAAGTGGGATGTCAGTACCAACATTCTGCAAGTGGAAAAATCAAGACACTGCAGCTCCTTCCAGTACTCTGTTGGTGGTAGAAGTGTTCATCTCGCTATGAACCTTCCTTAAGTCACAGCAGGTATGAATAATACGGACTAAACTGTGCCTCTGGAGGGCAGGAAAGAGGAGATGGGGACAGAGCAGCAAATTCCATCCTGGCCAAAACTATAAGATGCTCACACAGGTTCTACTCTTACCTCATATGCAATTAAACCCCTGCCACAGACAGCAAGGGAAAAGACAGTGACAGTAGTGGATCAGACAAGGAACACAAAGGAAACAAACCCTTGGGATCCACTTTTATTCACGAGAACTTTTGAAATACAGTAATACCTCCAGTTCTCTGAGTGCATTGTCACATTCCTTCTGCCCGGGAGCTTGCTGGGTGCACAGTGTGATGAGCTGGTTTATACTCTCAGTCACAGCTCTGGAGAGAGAAGAAGAAAAAAAAAGGTGTATTTGAAAGTTAAACTATTCCTCTTAGTGAAACTTTTGTTTCATTAACTGCACACTGCATAAAGATATAAAACTGGGCTCTTTTGCTATATATTTTCTTTGCAGTGCTTGGGGTTTAACTGTATGTTAAAGAGCTCACCTGGAGGCCTCTTCTGTAACAAGCTTCACAGGAACAAAAACATTCTTTTTCTCTCACCTCGCCTTTTTACCAGACCATTAAATTAGCTGGTAACTAACAGCTTAAAAGAAGTACTTCATCACAAGTAGGATTTTCCTAATACGTAACTTCTCCTTTCTGGAGATCCCAAAGGGTGCAATACAGTGTTGTGGTTTTTCTCAGGTCTCCACATAGATCTGCTGGATGTTTTTAGCCTGTTGTGCAGCTACACAGAGCTTCCAGAATGGGCTATTTTTCATTTCAGTTCTATTTCAGAAACTACACCAAACTGGACAGCAACAGGAAGATACAGATGTTTTTTGTATTGTTTCATTTTGTAGATAGTCTGGGTTTTGTCTCAAGTGTCTTGTGTCTTGTCTGACACACTGTATTACACACACAATCCTGCTACATATTTCTATGCTCTGTTACCAAATAGTTTTTTTTAACTCTTTAACTAATAATTGCCATTCTCCCTTAGGTTTATATTCACAGAGAACAAGCTGTGCAAAGGCATTTATGTTTCTATGGAAGCTCACACCTCTTGAACACAGGCTGAGCCTGACACACAGAATAGTCACTATTGGTGTTTCTGATGAATGCTCTGATAATAAGCAAAATTCATTATAAGTCCATTCATTTTGGACTCACAACCAACAACCCAGGAAAGCAGCTTCTAGAAGAAAGGAAAATGAGTGAAATTGGAGTGCATGGAGAATATGCTTTCCTCTGGCCTTGAAAACTGAATGGCATTTGCATTATTTTCCCTTTTAGAAAACTGGCACCTGATAACATGTTGATAACATGATTACCTAGACAGATGGTTACAAAAGGAAACAGGATGTGCTTATTACATATTTTACATTTATGTTAAATTTCAGTGCAAAAAGAATGGCAAACTAACAGACTTGTTTAACTAGACTCCTACCCTTTGCAGTAGCTTTGGAGTCTTTGTGGAGGACCTGGTGTTCCCCTCCTGGACATCAGTGATTTCTACGCACCACAAAATTGTCACTGGGTACAGACATATGAACAGATGGCAAAAATGGAGAGTTCTGTTCACTCCCAGAGAAACTTTGGGCAAAAAATATTTTGTCTACTGCTCCTTTAATGTGAGAGACCATGCATGTTGACTCAGAGAGAACATCAGCAATTAAAAAGAGGGAGAACTGCCAGCTTTGTAGAGGATGCCACGTGGTGTCCTGGACAGCATTACTACACTGCAGGCACCTCTATCCAGGAACACATCCAGTGTACAAGCATTACCTTTAAAGCCATTTGGAAGCAGCAGAACCAGGAAGGTGTCCGCTCACAAACACCACTCCCAGAGTGGAAGAGGACTGCTAGGACTCTAAAAGCCATATCAGTTTTCATCAAACACAGCACACAAATCCTTGGACCCTGCAGGGAACTGAGCCACTGCTGCTGTCCTGTGAGACTGTCAGGGGAAGCCAAGAAAAACTCCTTCACAGGGAAGACAAAGCTACTGGAGAAGTTTGAGTGTCTGTTACAGCTGGAGCAAACGGGGAAGGAAAAAAACCCAACCCCCCAAGCCCCAAGAAAATGAGTAACAGCACTGTAGGTGATGAGAGAAAAATGAGAAGCCATCCTATTATAATAAGGAAGCTGAGCCTCTTTTTTCATTTTTCATGAGAAAAGAGAAAGTAGAAATATTTGACCCTGATCATATCATAGCAGGGAAAGAAAAAAGAGCCCTGGCAAGCTTATCACAAGCTGCCCCTGAGGATCTGAGCAGGGAAATACAGTGTCTCCTCAGCATCCTAAACTGAGAATTGGTACAATATTTACTCCACAGGGGATCTGATGTATGGAAAGTCTTATGCATGCAGGCACACATGGACACCCAGAGGCTCTGCATGGCTCATCTCCCTCATTCTATCACTTGCTTCCAGAGGGAATACCAGCCTGGCAGGAACCAACAACCACCTGGGTTTCCCTGGGGACACTTAACTTCCTCTAAACTCCAAGCAGGAATGTTTCAGCCTAAAGCAGAAATCTGTGGCAGTAGCAAGAGCTCAGGCAGCTCCTTCCCTTTGAAGCAGCCTGTCATTGATAATCTACAATTTTCCTAGATGCTATTTATTTCCAGGGAGACAAGATGGATGTCAGTATTTTTACTTAGAGAAAAACCAAAAACAAAACCAAAAACCAACAAAAAAACCCAGCAAACAAATATGACAAAGTAAAGTAGCATAAATTCTTTAGGAAAGCCTTTACTGAAGGAGTGGATTTATAATCCTTAAAGTAAGGTCATCCTCCACCAAATAAATCAAATAAATTTAGCAGCTAACCCTTTCAAGCATTCATGTTCATACACACATGCACACTGTCAGTGATAGGTAGCTTCCACATGATTTTTAAGCAGGTTCTGTAAAAGAATATTATTCAATTTCTTTTGTTCAGGGATTGAGAGGCTTTCTGTTATCTGCTGTCTTATCTGATCACAGAGTGGGGAAAAACAGTAGGGGAAAAAAACCCCTGGTTCCTTTCAAAAACCAGACCAAGTCTTCAAGTGCTGGTTCTTATTTCCACCGAGGGTAACAAGTTATGCCACTTAAGGAACTACTCCAACATAAGCAGCTTTCCTCTGGCCAACTTTCATTTCAATGGAACTGCAGGTCCAACCACTCAGGTAACTACCAGTAGCAGAAGAACATTTAAGCACAATATAAATATCACAGAGAAAAGCAAATATCTCAGGAAAACCTAAAGAAAGCAACACATCCTTACCTTGCTGCTGCTGCTAAGAGGTTCTTGGCATTAGGAGCTCCAGGATCAACAGACAGAGACTTGGCAGCCAGTAACAGCTTGCTGGAAGCCATGGAGATGCTCTTGAGGTTACCTATGACTTGAATCTGGTCCTCTTTAGTCTGGAAAGCCACAGCAGCATAACATTAAGTGCAGAATTTACAATATGTGCTAAAACCATGTTTGGAAATCCAGTTTGTTCATTCACCTGAAACCACTGACACATGTGAGCCCACAGTCCAGAGAAGGGGATGGACCAAACCTCTGTTCACCCCAACAGGTGCCTCCAGCTTCACTCACATCACAGAGAAAGAAACCCATATAACAAACAGCCTGGTTTCTAACAATGGCTGTATTCAAAACAAGCAATGGAGAAACTTTACTACTTGTTGGACAATGCTTTTGTTGTCCAGACTCTTGTGTGTCTCTGCCTGGCACAACTGCTGCACATTATGCAGTCAGTGTACACTCTGTATTCCAGCATCCTTTGTGTCCCCCACAGGCTCTCCAGCACTAACTGGGATTACTCTCACAAAGATATCCCTCCAGAAAGTCCTCTATCCCAAGAAAACAAGTTTCTAGAAGCCCACTTTGTCAACATTTTGACTTGGATATTCTATTACTTATTTTAAGCCATTGCTTGAAATGAGAAACCTGCATATAAACATGCAGAAAAGTACTGCACTTTCCCAGCAAATAGCTGTGATTAGATTCTTCTGTCAATAATCACTAGAAGTGAATCCATTCTTTCTAACAGTCTGTTCAGGGTTTTATGAAAAGATGTTGCATATTACTCAGCTGATGTGAATAGCTTTTACTTTATATTTACTAGATTCTGCTTCCTCCCTACGCCCACATTTTGCCAGGCACCCAAAATACTGGTATGGCATCTGTTCAGGCCAAATAACTAGATACAGGCAGAAGGCATTCTCTTCTGAGAGATCAGCCATTAATAACTAAGCTGGTTATCATCCTCTATGGCAGCAGGATAAGCAAATTCCCAAGGGCCACAGGGTCACCAGCAGTTGGAATTCTCACTTCAAGCAGCCATTTACAGTCTCATTTCTACCTTTGCCATCACTGAATTGCCTCAAACAAAACATTCTAACAGTCAGTGGGGTCCACAGCTAAAGGGACAGTCAGGTACCCAACTCCTGCTCAGTCTCAGCATCAGCTGGATTTGGATCCTAACTCAATTCACAGATCTGGAACCCAAATGATCAAGTTCTGATGGAGAATAACCAGCAGTCATTGTCTGACCTCTCTACTCAGCTCTATCTACAAAGTATCTGCTCTCAAGACACTTCATAAATGACTTCAAAGGACTGACACACTCAAACTCTTCTGGCCAGTTCTCCTTTGGCAATCATTTCCTACTTTTGCAAGGTCCTTCTACTGACTAGGGCAAAACTGTCTGCACATGCTTCTTTCTGCAAGTCCTCCTATCTCTCCTGATATGGGATCCTTTATTTGCTGACATTTGTTGTGCTAAACCATTGTCAAATGACCAGTTTGTGTAATTCAGCACAACTATACCCAGTAAGATAAAATGAAGCACCTAGACTACCAGGAACAGTCTGGGCAACATGGAACAGCACTCCTGTGTCACTGAGTTCATCAGAATAGAGCTCTGCCAGATTTTACATCACTGAACACAAGTCCAAGTGCTTGCTGCCAGACCCATGGCCCTCTTCAAATGTTTGCTCCACTCTGGAGCAAGTCCACAGCACCACAGAGGGATATCAATGGATCTTATCCTCCCTCTACTTAAAGCATTTCAGAAGTAGTAAAGAAAGGTGACAAATTTTGAACAGTGTTCACATAAATTATATTCCAGAAGAGAAGCGACCCTTTCCATAAGCTTTGAGAGGTTCAGCACAGCTTTGTACCTTCAGATAGTACAGCTCAAATTAGTTACCTGCCCAAACTAGACAGAGGAGTACAAAGTCATATTTCTGACTGGACACAGGAACAAATACCAATATCCTGGGGAGAATGCAAATGCTGAGTTCACTTCCCCCCAGATAACCAGTCAGGGCTGGCTGCTTCCTAACAAACATCTCCTGTCTTATCTGGATAGGCTCACACCAGCACGCTGGGCTGGGCTGGGACATGACCAATAAATACACTGCACTGCAAGTTGCTATGTGCAAGATAACCCTTGGTCAGCACAGTCAAGAACTTACCTGTGCTTGGCCAGCCATTTCAATACCAGCATCAAGAAATTCATCAAAATCATCACTGAATTTTCCAGAGGCTGCAGCCAGTTCCCCACTTTGGCCCCGTGTGGCATGGACAACTTCTCCTGCTGACTGATTGAGGTCTGCTGCTGCCTGGTTCAGCTCACTCTGAGCTTCTTGAAATGACTTGGAACTTGGAGGTAGCTGCAAGAGACCGAGTTGTGTATTTTAGTGTCTGTCATGTCTCCATGGCTGTAAGGTTCAACACAGTTTAAGAACACAAAATGCAACAGAGAAGGGAGCTTCATATGCAAGCTGGAACTGAACCCTGCAACTGGATGCTGGTGATTCAGTTCTGGATGCAGATCATCCAATTATGGGAAAAATCTGTCCAACAACTTGAGTCCTGGTGTTTCTCTCAAGGGACAGACAAGTCTGTAACATTTTCTAGGGACAGAAACAATGGCCATGTTATAGTTCAACTACAAAATTCAAAGTGATGAACTCAGTGGCTAAAGTTGGAGAATTTCGGTCTCCAAGTCATCATTCACTCCCATGAACAAGATTTTCACAACACCACACAGGTATTGGCAGCTCTTCAGAATTACTCTGAAGCCTCTTTAGTAAACCAGGTTTGGTAAAAAAAACCACCTGGTTTTACCAAAAGACATTGTACAAATATATCAAAACGCAATTTCTCCTTCATTCACAGGATAGCAAGGTCACTGTCAGGAGCTAAAAAAGAAAGAAAAAAGCTGTTCAAATCATATAACCTTCTGGCAAATTACCAGTGCAAAAAGGGGGTTTTTTTGACACAGGTGCAGTCAAACAGAAATATAACAATTCTAGTGTTGCACAAAATGACCCAACACTTTCTAATAGATCATAATGTCCTTCAACTGAACTGATCACTTCTTTTTTTCATATTCTTCAAAACAAAGTCATAGTTGGCATTTTCAAAAAAATCCTAGTACCAATCTATGGCAACAATTTCAATAGTGCCTTCACGAGTCAGACACACTTCACCTTTCCCATAAAACCAGAACAGCATTTCAGTCAAAGGAGCAGCTGCTTAAAGGCACATGAACTTAAACAGAGCTTACATGAAGAATACTTAATGCACATTTACTAAATGATGATTTGACACATGAGGAACCCAGATCTGCCCTTGAGTTCTCTGAAATGTATTTCCATGTCAAAAGGCATCTCACCGAATCAACAAGGAGCTTCTTGCTGGACTCCCCGATACTCTTTAAGGCCACATCCACATCCTTTTGTCCAGGCAGACAGTTAACACAGTTATTCAAGGAGTGAGACACTGCTTTTGCCACCTACAACACACAAGTAAACACATTCACACTTAAGTGGCCACTGATAGGAGGCACAGCCTCTATTCCATAGCCAGCAATTCCCACATTCCGACTCTTACAAGAACGTTTTTGGGGCTTGTGACTTCCTTGATTTGCTGACCTTTATTCCTGCAGCAATTGTTAGTTATGCTCAGCCATTTGATAAGATAATGTTGGCAGGGCAGCTCCTCAACTGCTCCTGGCACCTGGGATAAAGGCAGGTAAGGGAATGCCCCTGCAGTTCCCTGTAGGGGACTGCTAATCACAGAAATTCTTAGCATGCTACTTTTTGCTAAGTCCCAATTAAAACAGAAGTCTCTTCATAAGAAATGGTTTACAATGCAGGCCAATTATAGAACTTTTCAAATCAGTCAAAAAAGAACCTGGCACTCCCTAATGCCTTCTGTAGGAAACACGAACTCACTTTTTGAATGTAACATGAATACAGATCCTTTATTTGATAGTGACCAGTTTAATGGCTGTATAATTTTTGCAGTCAAGCAGTCTCCTCACATATGTTGTGAGTAAAAGCATTTAGCTGCATCTTTGTATGTTTTTCTAAAAGATAACTAAAATACCACCCTTCAGACCATCTGCATTGTTTAACATACACATGATGTTAATGCTGAGAGCTGAAAGGAATAGAAAGCTGACATTCCTTGCAGCCTGATTTTCTGTTGTTCTCTCTGCCTTTTAATGCTGCATTTACAGCAAATTCACTGGGTGACAATTCATGGGGCTGCCCAAGTTGGAACTCACCTGGGCTAATCTCTGCTGACTGTCTGCATCCCCTGGGGCAGCCAGGGCCTGCTTGGCCTCCTGGATCAGCATAGCAGAGCCTTCCATGACATCCCTTGCTGAATCCAACATTGCATGAGCTGCCACAGGGTCAGTAGTTGACGCTGCAACCCCTCGTGCTGCCTGAGCCAAAGTCTTCAAAGCCTGAGCAGTTTCTCTGGCAGCAACTCCTGTGTTGAGATTTCACCAAGGATTCTGTTAGTACCCTTAAAGACAATCCTTGTATTTTATGACATGAATTTGCAGGCAATGATCCCATTGCAAAATAACATTGCAAATGCGATTTAAAAGAGAATCGTCCAACATGAACACATTTGAAATACACAGCAGCATTTGCTTAGAGAAATGCCTGTAGTGAAGCCAGAAAATAAATATCAAAGATCATGTTCTGGGCAGAGCTCCATACCAGTGACTTTGCTAAGAAGAAAAGCACTGAAAAAAGAAGAAACCCCAAAATATGTAGGTGAGAAAAAACTGCCACTCCAAACTATGGGGGAAAGTGATTGTCTGCAAGAATGGTGCACATGAGTTCAGAGCCATGCCTCCTCTGCTCCTTCTGAACACCCAGCTTTGGAATTTTTTAGAGAATAAACACAACAACAGTTTAAGTTCAAGGAATTAAAAAAGATTATTAGCAATGGTACAACTTCATATAACCTAACATCATCGTGAATACAAGCAGACAAAAATAACTGAAGGAAGGCACAGAAAGGATGTCATTAAATTAATTTCTGTGGTGTGTTAGGCCAACATTAAAGGACATCAGCACTAATAATGGTCTCATTCTTTTATTTTTGAAATTTTTGAAAATGAACTCATTGCTTTGTAGTTTCTTACAACTTGATGAGAAGAGAGCTACTAGACTCAACTATTCAATATCAGCTGCACTGATACATCTGAACTTCTCTGCCAGATACCCTGTGCTAACTTCTACATAACTGTGTGACAGAATCATGAGCCATCTTAATGCAATTACATCTGCTTCAAATGGAAGTAACTAGAAGTTATGGAGCCCTGATGTAATTATATCCAATCAAGTGGTAATTGCCACAATGCATTTAATCAGTAATATTAGCAAAAAAAAGAAAAATCTTACAGTAGCATTTATATCAACAGCTTTCATCTCTTACAGATATAAGGACACAGAATGTTCTAACATCTAAGAACAAACTTTTGTCCCTCCTGCAGGAGGAGTGTTTTTCTTATTAAGTGCTTTTGGTTTCTAAAAAGGACAGCAAAAATCTAAACTGCAGAATCCATGTGCCCACGTTCCCTATTGGCTTTACCTCAAACTATGCAAATGTGATCCATGAATCAGAGACCAGCTCCATTAGACATGGAAACTGGGAACACCCAGGGAGAGGTGCAGTTCTGAACATCACCAAGCCATCCCCACTGCGTTCGCATCCTGTTGCTTCAAAACACACCCAAAGGACCCTGGAAACCTTCTGAAAGGACAGAGCAACATTTGCAGTGGCCCTGACCTTTACACTGCAATACATTTGAGTTCTGCCCTTCACAGAGTTTCAGTGACACGTATTTACCAAAACAACAGATGTCCCAGTCTGTGCTGATTGGAGACATAGAGCAGATTGCACCACTGTTCTTTTACAAAGCACATGAATCACACCAGCAATTCTTACTAACTTGCCACAGTTCACTACCAGCATCAAAAAAAAAAAATAAAAATTGAGTAATTCCTAGATTCAAGCAGCCTTTGACAAGAAAATCTTTTATCAAATATTTACTGGAAAGCAGAGGTATTTCACAGAGACATTATGAATAAAACACTACCTGTGTAGTGCTCGTTGCCCTGAGCAGCACAAGTTAACAACTGGGCCATTGAAGATCCAACTGCTTTGGATGTGCTTCCCAAGTCCTGAGTGCATTTCTCAAGCTGTGAAAAATTGCAAAGGACAAAATTCTTTGAGTTTAAGCTCAACACACTTGTTTTTAAAATAGTACTAAAAAATTCCTCATTCCCCAAAACCCTCAACTTTCACCTCAGCTACTGAACACATACACAGTTTCTCTGAAACCCAACTAGCACGTTTTTCCTGTCCATATTCATATTAGATAACATGAATCACAAAACTATTTTTTAATTAGCAGTGGAAACAAATACCTTCATCTTGAGCTGAAGGTTGGGGTTTTTTTTCCAAATAAACCATTTTACTTTCTAAGCCTACCAGGACTGGCTGTCTTAGAACTACTGAGTTCTCATTCTTGTCACTATTGAAAAGAATTCTTTTTGACAAGACTGAAACATTACTGCTACTAAACTGTAATTTGTACAACAGAGAAGGAGGCCCTATAGTCCTACAAATAATTCTACTATAGAACATACAGCTGGTGTAGTAGTAATATGTCCTCTTTGTAAAGAGAATTGGTGCAAAATCCTATCAGCATCATTGTTATCCAAAGCCTCATGACTTTTTTTGACTCTAATATTTAAATTTTTTAACAGCTAACTTTGTTTGTTTGTTTTTAAATGAAGAACATCCTTCCTCAATTACAGTTTCTCCTGGGAGGGGTTTTAACTGTCCTTCCACAGCTGCCATCTTCGCATCCTGCAGTTCATTTTTGAGGGTCTGGACTGTGTTCAAGGCAGAATCGATTTCCATTGGGCCACAAGCTTCATGAGCCTATTCACAGATCAGATCAATGGCACTGTTAGCAGCTGTAAGCAACTATCAGGAAGAGTAAATGCCTCAGATAAAACCTCCCCCTCCCACATTATTTCTCTCATTACTTTATAGGCCTCTGTGGGCACTCTCAGTGTTACACATCATGGATTGCAAACTCCTGCACAATGTTCTTAGTCTGTGAAGAGCAGAACACACTGGAAAGAGGCACCAGGGGAATGAGATGCCCTCAGGTTGTGTACACCTACCTTCACACTGAGAAAGCAACTGCTGTAGTCTGGGCTTCACCTTTGACCAAGATTCCAACTATGGATCATGCCTAGAGTCACCCTGAACCCCTGTTATGGCAGCCCACAGCCATCTGTATGAGCTGGAAATTTTAACATTAGCTCAGGTGTAGTCACCTACATGCTACAATCCTGCTTTTGGGCCTCAGGGTGCACACATACACACAAAGAGCAGACTTTCCACTGATTTTAGTTTTCAAGCCCCTACATAGTTTAGAGATTTGTGTGTAAAACAGAGCATCTGCTTCCCTGAGTTTTAGGGATGATGGCTGCAGTTCACAATTAAAGCAGTGCCACAGCTGGGTTCTCTCTGGTTCGGCTGCTGCACAGGATCTGCTCCCTGTGCCTGCTCTGCCTCAAGTGCAACAGCAGCTCAGAGCCTTCATGTGCTGCTCTGCACACCCTCCTCCTGTTTTTCTGGTATGGAAATGGTAGCACAAGCTTTTCTTGTCACTTCTCCCTCCCCTTTCTTATGATTCAGGAGCCACCTGGGAGTCTGAGCAAACTGCACAAAAAGCAACAGTGAGAACAGAACAGTGCCTGAGCACAGGCCATTCCCCTGGGGAGACACAAAGCCATCCTGCTTTAGCTGATTAAAACCAGTATTTACCTACCTTCTGGGAGGCTGTTCGTAGCTCAGCTAAGCTGGTGGCAAGGTTCTTGGCACACTGACTGAGCTGCATGGCTGCTGCTTGATCAGTCACTGTGGGGACTGCAGCTTTAGCAGAGGCCACCATCTTACTTCCAGGCTGTTCAAAGAACAACAGTGAACACAGTTGGTTTGACCAGCTCATTTTCCTTAAAAAAGGCTTAAGATCCAATAAACAAACTGCTTCCTTCATCCACACTCTCATGAGGTTTCTAGATTTTTCTTTAGTGACCAAGCACACCCCTTAAGCTGCAGCACCCTGGGGTAATTCCACACTGCTGAGTTCCCTGCAGCTTTACTGGTGCAGTGACTGCTCCACTGGTGCCAGTGTCTGCCTGAGGCCTTTGAGTGCTCATGTAGACTGCTTAAAAATATTTAAATGTACTCTTTTGCCATCCACGCATCCATGTGGCACAAGCAGGTCCAGGTGGCACAGATGGCAAATGTGTCTCTGTGTTTCTGAACATTCAACTCTGTCAAAATGCTATAAATCTGTAATTCAAGCAATGACTCTTCACAGGGATTACTGCTAATGCAATTAAACTACCTTGGTGATTCTTATCATCACCACTGTACACACATACAGCCAGAGGGGAGATGGATTGATCATTTGAACAGCCCAGAGAGAATCATACAGCAAAATACTTACACAGCACAAGGGCATGGTTTGTGATACCTCTGCCTACATGGGACCATAAGAAACTTGCTAACAGCAATTACATTTCAGGCAAGACTAACTGGTGCCAAGTAATGATCACCACACACAGAGAACTGGGTTTTTTCTGTTTGTTTCTTGTAATGTCAACAATAAACTCAATAGTTTGTTACTGATGCTCAATATTCTGTCTTTCTATTCTATTTTTCAGATGTTTTAGAAAAAAAGCAGAGAATCAAATTTTGTCGTTTGTCCAACTCTTTCCCAGAAGGCAAGTGCTAGAGCAATGAATGTTCCTTGTCCATAAACATTAGCTTTCTAGTTAAAAGTTAACAATTTACTGTTTCTTTATCACTGCATCTACTGTGGTGATGGGTTCACTTCACCTGGAGGAAATTCTGGCTGGAGTTTATTAAAGCAAGCTGGGCACTGAGGTCTTCTGCCTGAGCTTGACTTCCTCTCACACCCTGCACCAACTGAGGAATGTGGTCTGCAACATTCTAAAATAAACAAAGGGAAAAGATTTTAGTAAATAAATAAGAACTCAAAACACTAAAACAAGCACTGTCCCCACTCCCCTTAAAGACAACTGTAGCATTCACAGCTAAAATACTCTTGTGCCTTCACAGAATTCATTTAGGGCTCCAAGAAACCAAAGTAATATACAACAGGATTTTCTTAGAGATGCTCTACTTAAGAAATCTTTATTCAAGCCACTTTTTAGTTTAAGGATCCTACAAGACAACCCAAGATTTTTAGGCAGAATTACATACACCAAGTATTTTTAATTCCTTCCTCTGCATGTTCAAATACCAGTAGTGGAGGTGACAGATGTTTTTAAAGAGTATGTCCTGCTTTCAGAAAAACACTGTCTTTTACCCACAAGCACCTCAGCCTACTTTCCCTTGACTTTCAACAACACAAACTTTATAATATGGCAAGTGTGTATTGCTAAAACTTTACTCCTGGACTGTCCACATTCATTGTCCATCCATTTCACAGTAACACTTAATTCAGCAGTGCAATACTAAATTACCACCACCACAAAAAGTGAAGGAGTAGATACTGAATCTTCTCTGCTAATAAATGAGCATCAGGACAAAATTAGATTGAACTGCAAACACTAGAGTGAATCAGCTTGCTTTTTTTTTTTAATTCATACTGAAATAGCAGCTTTCTCCAACACAATTTTGAGATGTACTTGAGCTACCTTATTTAACTCCAACATTTCTTAGAATTGCCATCATGACAACTGCTGAATGTTAATGTGGCTTTCAACAGTATCTTCTTGAATGGTTTTATTCTTGTTCTCCACATAGCTGCTCTTTGATGCAGAAAAAAATCCTTCTGCATTCCATTGTCTTTTAATTTTTTTATTTAAATGTAATTTCTTTATTAGTCAAAGCCAGAAGCTGATCTGCCAAATATAGCTTAAATACAAAAGAGAACAGCTTCTCACTAGACTCTGAATTGTAGGTTTGAAACTGCAGAAATGTGCTAGAATGGCCTACCTTGAAAACTGTGGTCCTGACAGCTTTAACTTCAAGCTAGGAATCATGGTAACCCCATAGTAAAGTCTAAAACTTATTTTTTATGGTGACATTTGAGGTGCCAGTTTCTTGGAGGTGGAATATCAGAATAGCAGGACCAGTTGTTAGTTATATAACCAATTACATAACCAACATGTTAAATAAGAACTTCATGATAATATCAATCACTGTTGCTCTTCCAGCCCTCACTGTGGAAAATTCAGGGCCTACTTTAATTCCAGAAGAGACCTCAGAGCCATTTCACAGCATGCACCATTCCACAGCCTGTCCTGATGGTCAGAGAGCTGCTGAAGATCCCACTTGTACATGGAGTGGCCAAGACTTAGAATCACAGTCGGTGTACAAATCTCTGAGCAACCTCCACCCAGTGCTGAGAGCTCTGCATGCACAGTACTGCTGGCTGATTTGCAGCAAAACTTTTATTTAAAGTACTTCCTTCAGGTGAATTGGCTGTTACTCAACAGATCCCTGCCTGCCAGCCCTTGAAGTAAGGTGTTTGCAGGGTATTTGTAACAGCCAAATGCTGCACAGCCCTCACAGCAGCTCAGCTTTCCCAAGCTCTGCACACAGGATATAGGGATAATACAACAAATACAGATGCACATGGGTAGTGCTGGGGGGTTTTTAAATCTCTTTTTGAGGTTGCAACAGTATGACAGAGGGTGATCTTCAGCTCCCCACAAGGCAGAGTTCAAGGGTTATTATTTGTCGGTGGGTTGTGCTGTGTTTACCTTGCAGCTCTGCACAAGTTGCTGGTGGGCTGCTGTGTTCTTATTTGAAACAGCTGCATTCTGAGAGGCTGCAATAGTCTGAGTAGCAGCAGCTGCAGCTTGTTTAGCTGCAATCTTTGGAGAAAAAGAAACAGTTAAATCAGTGGTAAAAGCCTGAGGAATTCAGAGGATGAAATACACATTACAGGTAGCTTTGCAAGTAACAACTTTGACAGATTAATACATTATATCCCTTAATTTGATTTGCCTTAAGGAAACTCAGGATTGCTCTTCCCTCAAGGTGAAAATGATTTGAAGACTCCTATCCATCCCTAACTTGCCAATAAACAAAAAGGTAGAATTAGGAGGATTCTACACTCTTCCACACCTTAGGTGGCAATCTGAGCAAAAGAAGTCAAATACAAACAGCAGAGATGGGCCAAACAACTGGCTCCTTACAAAGGCCAGAGGAAACAGGCAAAGCAGATGCAGTGCTGCACTCTGCTACATCAATACCTCTGACCAAGGGCTCAAGGGAGCCAATTCTTACTGAGACTGCTCTTTGGCAAAAGAAAAGTTACTAAAATGATGCAAGGATCCAAAATACTGGTATTCCCGAGTCTAAAAGCACTGAGAAGACCTTCTTCAAATATCTAGGAGTGTTATTATCAACACCTCCCTACTACAAAATTAAAAATTCAACAATTTATCCAATGTATTTCAACATATCAACACCAGCTGGCCCACTAAATACAACCAAGCACAAAGTTCATTACACACTTCACTCCTTTGTAAGGCAATATATATTATAACAGCAAAGCAAATAACATGTTCTTTCTATAAAACTTTCTTGCATGCAGTTAGAAAATAGCAGCCTTTATTTCCTGAAATACTCCTGATTTTTAGTTCTAGACAGACACAGCTACTTAGATCAGCTTGTTTGCCTCATCTCACTGAATTTGAATCAGACTACTGTAAAATCACACAAACTAGGAATTAAAAAAAGGCTTCTTTTTTTATTCTATCTTTTCTTCATTTTATCTAAGAATGGGAAGATCAAACCTTGCCTACAAAACAAGCCTCCAAGATATTTTACCCTTACTGCACAGTAAAGGATGGCCCTTCTCCCCCTCAGCTGTGCTACCAGATAGGGTGTATCTTTTTACTTTCATTTCTGCTTCTTTGGTTCTGAGTGATTTACCAGATTAATTGGATATGCTGAGATTGAATATAAAACTTTGTGCAGAAATTTGTATGACACTCTGGCAAATATACTGGTAAAGCCACCCAAAGGTATTGTGTGTAAATAACAGATCATACAGGTGAATTAAAGCAGTAACGAAGCAGTTCCAGCTCAGCTGTTTTAATTTGCTGACTAATGCCTTCAGAATCAAATCCTTACACCACTTTACTACATGAGTGATACAAAGTGCTCCATTTTCTGAGGACTGTGGTATCATACCCTACCATGTCTAACTCCAAGCCTTGTACTTTGAACTGAGTCTCTGGTGCTACCATTCCATGCTTAGCACTTTTACTGAAATAGCCATTTCTACTCTCCTAAAATTATCTACAGATACTATCAAAAGGGAGTAAACTCAAAATTCAACAATATCTTGTTTCCAACCTCTAATCTGTTGACAATCTTCTTCTTGATGGCATTCTGTGCAGCAGCATTGGTGGCCACCCGCAGTCCCTCTGCTGCTTCTCTCAGACGCTGCTGCTGATCCTCATTTTCAGGATTGGCTGCAGCTCCCTGCACAAGATTTCAGAGCAAAAACCACCAGTCTCAGTAAAAGTTATTGGAGAAAATGCAGATGAACATCAAGGCTTTAGTTCCAGATAGTATCTGCTACATCAGCCTTCATTTTCTTTATCTTAACCAAAGTTAGAGGAACACCAAAATATCACAAGCCTTCAACACGGAAAATCTGTTGCCAGTGGAAAGTTGTTACTGTGTATGTTTGGTACTTGGAGGAAGGGAGTTGAACATTTGCTTCATGCACCACTTTGGGTTCTTAGGGAAAAAAGCCTTTGTAAACTGCTTCCCCTGTGATCCGTAATGATGGAATTGGAGGAAAGTAGTTTGGGCAAAAAACATACAGTTTTTAAAATTCCCAGTTCAATATGCCTTGCAGTAATTGCAGTCCAAAAGTTAAGGTTTAACACAGTAGGTTTTCTCCATTTCAAGTCTGGGAAATTCCTGGGAAGTCAAGGAAATGCTCTGCAGCAAGGCATATGGACTGGAGTCCCAGCAGAGAACTGGCCCTGCTGCTGTAAAAATCATTCCAGTGCAGGATCTGGGAAACAATTCAAAGGGAGATATATTTCTCCCTAGTGGAGTTAAATAGGTTTCCAGCACAGAAAGGAAAGAAAAGGTTAAATTAGCTAGAGGAAACTGTTCCTGAGACAGAGGAGAGTTGCTCTGTTAATGGTTTCTGTAAGAGACTGCTGTGGTTCTGCTGTTCCATTTGGAACTGGTACAAGACTTTGCATCCCAGTGGTTGTGGCTGGGGGTTCTGCCCTGGATGGCCTGAGTCATGACCACCTGCACACAGGAAAGCAAAGCAGGACAAGAATGGGTTTTTAAAACTCCAGGTAACTAATAAATTGGTTTTTTGGAACGTACCTAAGGTAAGTCATTAAATGCTGAACATTCACAAGATAAGAGAAACCACCTCTCCTACAGGCAGACCCTACCTGTAACATCCCCCATCCCGCTCTTTGTGCACAGCCCTACAAGCTGAAGTGACAGTGCCATTCCCTGGTACCTTTGCAGCTTCCACCATGCGGGCTGTAGAGTCTGCCAGGAGCTTTGCAGCAGCCAGAAGCTTCTTGGAGTTCTCCATATCTATTTCTGCCTCAGCATCCGACCTCATGGCATTGACGAGGTCGGAGGTGGCCTGTGCCAGCACCCGGGCCTGCCGCACCATCTCACCTGGGGGACACAACTGCAGTTGGATCTCCTTCCCTCCACAGTGCAGCTTTGCTTTCCAAATTCAGCATCATTTTACCAGATAAAACTAAAGTCACATCTGCTGAAGTATTTTTTTTTACTTGGAAGTGATACACGTGTAGTTCATAACTCGGAAGTTTCATAAACAAAATCCTGGGTCACAATATAAATGATGGAAACGACTACAGTGGATATTGAGAAAAACATTGTAGTATTGGCAAGACAAAATCTCCAAATCAATATTTGCATGTCATTTTGAATATACAGTTCAAGGAAACTCCTGTCCCAGTGAAGACTAAAAATTTTGCTCAAAATCACAGCCAAGATTTCACTCCTTCACTAAAAATGACCGTCTGTCATCCTGTTCTTCCTTTGGGGAATTATCTTCTGTCTAATACAACCTAAATTAAGAACTTTGTCAGAAGACACTTCACACCATTAATATGGTTTTGGCCAAAAATAAGATGTATATTATGATACTGGAGTCATGTTCTGGTCACAGTGAAGCACAGAGATGAAACAACAGTGCTTCTGAAGTGGATTCATATCCTTCCTAGAACAAATTTATTTGGTCACTAAATCATACACTTGGACTCCTTTGTCAAAAGACTGGAACCAATAAAGCCTTTGGCTTTCTGTAGGTAATCAAATCAAGTTGGATGTATTTGGGTCTAAGACCTCATTCTTTTCCAATGCTCTTAAAAAATCATGGGAAGAAAGACAATAACAGCTTTTTTCTCATGTGTAAAGGTGAATTGTGGGCATCAGAATTGAAAGACCAGATTCTTCTGGTCAGGCATAGGCCAAAAAAGTTACATTTTTCTAGCTGTTATCAACTATTATCATTCCCAGTATGAAATTTTGCAATTACAACTTCTAGCAATATTTGCTAACTCAGCTCCCAGTCCAAATATCCCACCTGAAAAAAAAAAAAATCTCTTAAAATGCTCTTTCCTACAGTATATTAGTCCAGCAAATCAAACAGATTACAAACAATAATACTGCAGCCACAGGCCAGAGTCTCTTTGCTGTTAAAATGCAACCACAGCAGTGCAATGATAAATTAGAAACACAGACTGCAATCTGAATGTCTTCTACTAAAAACTAGGTATTGCAAAACAAGATATTTGGCTGGTTTTGACTTGACAGACAAGAAATGTTATTCAAGATCACCTCTTTGACTGCATCTTACTGTACAGGATCTGATTTGTAAGTGACAGCTAAACACAAAACCTGACATGGTTTCCTGTGCACATCTACATTAATTAAATTCCTTAGGATACCTTCAGAGCACTAGAAAACCTTTTCCACAGTGTTCAATTTGAAGATTAAGAGTGGTTTAGCAAACGTCCCTGCACATTTTTTAAAAATCTTAATTGCTCATGTTTTTCATAAAGATTCTAGGATCAAAATACACTCAGAATGTCACTAATTACTTCCTTGCATAATCCTCTGGAAGTGTCTGCATGGCTGTAATCACATTTCCTGAAAAAACAGAAACATCTGAAAGTTTTGCCTCTTAAATGTAACATATTGACTATAACAGGAATACAGTTGTGACAAATGTTTTCTTTCCTGGTCTTGCATTGATACAACATGAAAGAAAATACCAAAACTATACCACTCACCACAATAGCTTTTAAAACCAGATCCCATTTTAAACTTTCTATGAACTGTCTTGATTTCCAGTTGATACTGCCCCTCATACTGCTGCTACTTCACAGCACTTAGAACTATTGAAATGTCACTGTTCTAAGTAATTTACTGGTTCTTTACTAAAAATTCACACTGGCTTGATTAAACGTTAGGGATCTCAAGTTTGGGTGGGTTGGTTCTAGAAGCTGCCCCATTTTAGAAGCTTCACAGACAAAAAAAAAAAGCAGAAATAAGTTCCAAAACCTCCAAGAAAATCTATGCATAAGAAAATCCACCACTGGGAAGTATTTGCCCAGGTGCCTGTCTTCATTTCTGGAGCTGAGATGTTGCTACACAATCCTGTGAAGTGGTAGAGAACAGACAAAATACTCCAGTAATCCTTTAGTATGATATTGATTGTCTTCACAGAATGTTCACTCCATCCAGCACTTTGCTGATTTAATATTATGGGTTGGATGAGCACCTCCCAGGCAACCAGCAGCAGGATAAGAGGGCATGATCTTAAGCTGTGCCAGGGGAGGTGTAGGTTGAATATTAGTAAGAAATTTTTTGCGGAGAGAGTGCTCAGCCATTGGAATGGGTTGCCCAGGGAAGTGGTGGGTTCACCATCCCTGGAGGTTTTTAAAATGAGATGTGCCATCAGTGCCATGAACCAGGGTAGGGTTGGACCAAGGGTTGGACTTGATGACCTCAGAGGTCTTTTCCAACGGGGCTGATTCTGTGGTTCTGTGACAGCACTACTACACGTCAGAAAAGGATTTTTACCTCCTTTCTTTGCAAGGTGCACATCCCTGAGCAGTAGGAAGCTGCTGTTCCTTAGGAACACTTACCAGCATCCCCCATGGAGCTGAAGATGCTCTCTGTGACACACATGATGGTGTCTGTGGCCTGGTCGTAGCGCCCGATGGGCTCCCCCCTGCTCGCAAACTGCCGCACGTGCTGCAGGAGGTCGTTCAGGGCCTGGCTCACGATGCTGGCAGCTGCACTGACCTGCTTCAGCAGCTCAGTGTCGTCTGTGGCAGCCTGGCAGGCCCTCACACAGTTCTCTACCGAGCGGTCTACCAGCTTCCCAGCCTCAATCAGCTGTTCCTGGCACACCGGAGAGCTGATGGTGGGACTCACAACCTGCACGGGGAGAGGGCACAGAGCACTCAGAACAGGCTGGCTTGATACTAACACAGTTTTTGGGAATCCACAGCAGCACCCAGTGGGACGAGGCCTTGGCACCCTGGGAACACCACCAGCCTCACCTTGGCACAGGCCACGAGCTGGGAAGTAGAGAGTGCACACTGTGTGGCAGCAGCAATGACCCTGTTCTGCAGCACCGTGTCCTCAGCGACCTGTGCCACGTTCTTGGCCTTCAGCACCAGCATGGCAGCAGCGTTGGCAACAGCTTTGGCCAAACTCATCAGGACATCCTGGTAAAACAAAGGGGAAAAAACTCAGTCTTAATCTAACAAGGTATATTCTTTGTTGTTCATAAGATCAGATTTCCTGAAGGTAAGAAGTCCTTTTATATGAAAACTTAAACATGATGTTTTGTGTAAAGCAGCAACCATAGCTAGTGCTCAAAAACCCACTGGCTTTCTATTGTTAGTACAACCATTTCTCCATCTACATTATGAAGTTACTGCACTGAAGGACTACAGACTTGTGGCTCAGTGTCCACAAGAAGAGACGTACGTCCCAAATTGGAATGTGCTAATCTTCACTTCCTGAGAATATGCTATTAATGCAAAACCATCTGGAGTTCACCACTAAACATGTGATAAATATCTGCAATAAGGGTGACAACCTCAAGGACAAAACTGCTGAGGAGAGACAGGACTCGAGTTAATAACCAAATTCAAGGACTTAATCGTGCTGAACAGCAGAAACAACTGCAATTCCCCTTTTGAAAATGCCCTTTCCAAGCACAATTTTTCCTTGTCCATGATGTAAATATAGCCCTACAAATTATTGCTCCTAATCAAAACAGGTCTTAATCCCAGGACATTTTTCTCTTGTACCAAAATAATTTAGTTCACTCTGAAACTACGACATTAAAACCTGCTCAGGTGTTAATTCCTGCAATGAATAAGTTCAAGTAATTTCTTCCTGTTTCCCCACTTAAAATCCCACATTCCATGTACTCGACTTTTTTAGTGGGATAGAGTCTTCCAAATGCCTGTACTGTTAAAATAACCTGTTCTGGGCATTGAGTGAAAAAACCCAGACGTGTTTTTAACAGACCATTTAAGAACAACGGTCTTAAACTGCTAATAGCAAACACTGTTAAGTCATTATGATTTTATAGTTGAAAATGCTACTCATCTTAAAGGGATTTTTTGTAATATAGTAATTTTCTTCTACTCAGTCTACCAGAAGGTTTTATTAACTTTTGGTGTGCACACGTACATACAGACACAGCAAACATGTACAGGAAAACCGCTCCATGTAATGAGGAGAAATCCAGTGCAAACAGCTCTCCGTGAAGCACAAAAGCATCTGGATGATTCACAGAACCAAACAGGGGTTCTTGTGAAATCACCACTCTGTAATTGTGTAATTAAAAACAACTTCAAAATGCATTAACCTTAATTAGAACAGAGAAGCTCCAGCATTTTGTAAGCACACTTTGGGAAGCCTGGCTTTATACAGAGACCTCCTCATTAGACAGCTGCCCAGCTCTGACAGTGACAGGCAACCCCCTCATTACCTGGAACCTTTCATCTGTTTCATTCTCTCCGATTTGCCTCAGTAGCTCCCCACTCGCTTGCCCGATGCTTCCAGCTGCAGTCAAAACCGTCTGTCGAGGCTACAAAAAGGTGACAGTGAAATATCGTTAACTCAGAGAAAAATGAGCTTTGCTTGAAGTTTAGATTTCCTCCAAGAAACCCTGCAGGGCTGTGCAATCAATACAGCCCAAAAAAAGTTCACAACAGAAATATTTGGGAAAAGTCTTTTCCACATGCACAACTGTACATCCGTATTTCAGGGGTTTCATCTGATGTGTTCCCAGACAACATGCAAAGAATTTTGAAGAACCCGAACAGACTTTGCTGTCATAACTGCAAGGATAATTAAGGATGGACAGTCAATCTGATCTGAAACATCAGGAGATTTCATGTTCTTCAAAACATAAATACCTGAAGAGATCTAAGGCAAACTGTCTACAGATTCCAAATCATAACAAACCAATCAAGGGATTTTAACCTGGTCAGTACTACTCTCATTTCTGGAAAACTACAACATATGAATTAACTTACTATTTTATATATCAAAGCAGACAAAAAGAGTAAGGAAAAGAGCCAATACCCCTCCACTTCCTATTGAGTCACAGTACTATCTGAAATTTGTTTCTAAAAGAGTACCCTGACTGATCAACTATTTATTCCGTAAATCAACCTCTGTCCACAACACAGAACATTCTAATATCAAGGTGCAAGACTTAAAGGCACAGAGACAGGTGAAGGATTAAGAAGTAGTCACAAGAGCTGCTTGCACAGGGAACATTAAGTGGCACAGGTGAATGTAGAACCTAACCAGTCTCAAACACCCAAAGCCATGCACTTCAGAGAGGGAACCTGAGGAGTTTCCATCTACTCACCTCTCCTGAAGTAGGTTGCACAGCCTTCAGCAGGTCTGAGACAGCACTGGCCAGTGTTCGAGCAGCTTTCAGGAGGTCTTCTCCACTTCCAACTTCATCATCCATGAGAGCAGCAAGCAGTTTCACACCTTTGGACATCTCAGTGAGGTTGGAAGAGATGGTTGTGATTGCACATCCCACAGCAGTGTAATCAGTGTCAACTGGGTCCCCTGTAGAGCAAATGTTTCCTATGATCAGAATACTTCAGTGGTTAAAAGGGAAACAGGGGCACCTGCCACAAGCTGCACTCTTGAGAGACATTTCAAGGTAGCCAAGGAATGCCTACTAAGTAATTTGTCACTTTAAAAAGATTAGACTGCTCTAAATTGTCTGATTTCTACATTTCCTGTTCTAAGAGAACTTCTCTTCACTGAATGCAATTGCTGAGAAGTCCACAGTGCCAGCTATCTTTCCATACTGGAAGAACCTAAAGTAATACATCCTTGTCCTGTTTAAGCCACTCACAGCTCCTTCAACTTACAATTTGCTGAAGAAAAAAACATCACCAATAAGCACATAATAATCTGACAACTGTCAATAATGCTTTTTTGTGGTAAGTTTGCAAACACTCTCTACCTTATTGAATAAGCATGTTACATTTCATTTTCATTGATGGCTTGTACCTTCAGTGCGATGCGAGAGAGAAACTGAAGATACAAAAACTGTGTTGAGAGGGACACCAAGTTTGTTCCACACATCAGTGTACTGCCAGGGTGTTTTATTGACAACTTTTCTGCAGCAGCCCCATCCTCAGTTCCTATGTTACTTGACTTAGACTGACAAATGTCAGGAGACTGCAAAGAAACCCCTCCCATGGAAGTTTACCTGCCGTAAGGTTCACAACAGATGCAGTTCCTGCAGTGATTGCATCAACCTGAGAGTGGATTTCATGCTTGGATTCATCAACCTTGTTCTGAACCCATACTCTGGATGCCTGAAGAGCAATAACAGAAGAATTAAGGATTGCAGTGAGGCTCTCTAAGAGGGGGATACCATGTAAATCATCCCTTCCTTCATGAACTTTTAAAAGTGAAAGAGAAGACAGCCAGCAAGCCCTTAAAGTGAAATGTTAGAGCCAACATTTTGTTCTGCTGATTCCGTCACTATAGATTTGCTACCACACTTCAACAGCTGCCCTTTTAAGGTAAATGCTATACAGTACATCCATGAAGGCCAAACACTCTTGACTGACAGTCCCCCACAAGTAATAACCCTTTTTCTCTGTCCTCGTGCCCTAACCTGGATCAGGAGCAACAGAATCAGATTTTGTTCTTATTTTTCACGTGTGTGGGAGGCAGTCACTCCCACCACACTGCCCACAGCTTGTGTTTAATTGTACATGTGTCCACAAAACAATAGCACTCCAGACATGTTTGTGCAAGGAACTCTGCTACACCTGCTCTCAGGAGACTGATCAGAGTGAGGTGGAACACTGTACATAGATTCCTTAGAGAGAGCACAGCATTTTATCCCATTTGAAAAGCTTTGGCGATATCACTTTAGATCTGGGGACAATGATCTGTAAACACCCCAAAGCATTAAGGTTCATTTCTCTGAGGGATTAGGAGAACTCACCATGTCCTGCCCCAGGGGAGGCAGGTTGTCCACCTCGCTGAGGTCGGCCTGTGCTTGCTGCACTGCGTGCATGCTGGTGTTGATGGTGCCCATCAGGGCCTGCTGGGCTGAGGTCTGCAAGGCAAAACAGGGCTTGTGCTGTGTTCCAAAGGGCACTCCAGGCACATGTGACATGTGCATGAAGAGACAGTGAGAGACAACAGTCCAACACTCACACCAGGCCATTTCAGATCTGGCTTTCCCCTGGCACAAGGGAGAAAGCAAATCTCTCTCACAGTCTTTCACCTACATCATTTACACTCCTCTGTACTTCCCCACCTTTCTCAGATCAAACAATGACTAGACACACACAGAGCACCACCGAGCTGTCTTACTGACCTGCATTCAAGGAACATGAAAACTCAATTTGCCTCTAGGATATGCTTATTGATTTCCTGGGACAGCTACCATTGTAATCAAGGACAACTCTAAAACTGAACGGTCAGCACTGTGCACAGGTTAACAGAGAACTGCAGGGTTTTGGGGAGAGCAGGATGGAGATTGTGTTGGGTGTACTGTGGCACAGCTGTGGCTGCAGGAGTGGTCTCTGTGAGAGTCCAGGAACTGCCTCACACTGGGCACAGCTGAGGCTGGCTCTGGGCACATCAACAGAGCCAGGGCAGGACACAGCTGAGCCCAGCAGCTGTGGCACCTCTGGAAAAGCATCTGTCAGAAAGGGCAACCATCACATGGCAGAGAGGGGAAAAACAGAGTCCATGAAACACCCTTGCAAATGCCAGTGCCAGAGGGGGATCTGGAGGAGGTGCTCAGGGCAGCAGAGCACAGGGGAGAGACCAGAGTGGAGCAAGTATTTCCCTGCAGAGTGTGGGGAGAGCCCTGTTATATCCTCATATCCACCCTGCACACCACAGAGGGTCCCACGCTGCAGCACGTGGGGATTTCTCTGGAAGAAACTCCAGCCCATGGAGAGCCTGTGCTGGAGTAGGGTCTGACAGGAACTGCAGCCTGTGGAGGACAAGCACTGGAGTGAGATCTCCAAAGGGAACTGCAGCTCCTAGGGACCCACACTGAAGCCAGTTTATCCTGAATGACTGCAGGGATAAAATGCAGGATACATTGGAGCTGGGGAGAAGCGTGAGGAGGAAGGAGCAGCAGAGAGGGGCTGTTACAAGCTGACCATTTGTGAGCAGGGAGTAGAATAGTCAGAAGTGAAGGAGTAGAATAGTCAGAAATGAAGTTTGAGTCTGTATGAAAAAAAAAAAGGGAGGTGGGTGCAAAGGTGTTTTAGTTTTCAAGTTTCTCACTATCCAACTGTTTTTTAACTGATAATAAATTAAATTCCTTTTCCCCAAGCTGATTCTGTTTTGCCCATGAAGGTAATTGGCGATCTCCGAATCTTCATCTTGAGCTATGCCAGATAAAGCTTTTCTATTTTATATATCCCACACACACCACTTTTCATTGAGGAGCAGGAGTGAAAAAGCAGCTGGGCAGGCATTTGGCAAACGGCCAAGGACAATCCACATACCCTTCTAGTAGCATGTCATGATCTTAAGCATTGATTATATTCTTAAAGACTTTTCAGGGCTTTTGAAAGCCTTTTAATGTAAATGCGAAAAATGCACTATCTGCCTCAAGCCTACTAAAAAATTTCTAAATTGGTGGGCTAGTGATAAAGCTAAAAGTAAGCATTTTCTTTAAAATTGCTTACTTTTGCCAGTCTTTAAATCACCTTTTTTACCCTTAAATATTGGTTCAACTACTTAGAAGTAAAGAGAAGGCTGGAAGAGCCTGCTTTAAAGAAAACAAAGAAATAAATCAAAATGTGATACCCTAAATATGCCAGGGACACTCAACACATATGTTTGGTAGGACAGCTGGGAAGTTACAGCCAGGACTCCTGCTCTTAGAAATATGCATTAAACTCTGTCTCTGACTCCCTGCAGCGCAGACAAGTTTCAAACACAGGAAAGAGTTCCACACAGAAAACCAGGAGGTTGCTCACAAGTGGGGGCATGTGTCCTCTGTGCATCTGCCCAATTGTGACCTGCTGCTGGGGGGAAGGCATGATGCCAATGTTGAAGGTCTCGGGGCCACTGGAGCCCGAGCGCATGACAGCGGGCAGTGCCACAGAGCCGTGCTCCACCTTCCCTGTCCGGTTGAACTGCTGCTGCAAAATGGTAGATCTGCAAAAAAACCACATCCAACAGTCAATTAGTCAGCTCCTGCAAATCAGGTTCTGCCAGGTGCTCTTCCTTTAGGATTTTAAATTGCATTTTACGACGTTTGGAGAAGCCGGAAAACTTTGCGTTTTTCCTTTCTAGCCATTTTCTAACATATTGTAAAAACACAATCTAGGGCTTTAGGTAGATTTATTAATCTGCCTATTATTACTTATTAATAATATTAATTTTATAATAAAATAAAACTATTATTAATAAAAGGTAATTATTAATAGCACTAATGAGCAGGCACCAAGGAAAAGGCAATGTGCAGTCTTGGTACACGTGGTATAATAGTTTTACCCCTTTTAGATGCCTGACAGACAGAACCAGAACAGGGTTTATGGCATAACAACTGCTTTGTTTCAGTTGTATCATTGACCAATAGAAAATAAAAGCATGAACCTTGTCTTTTGCAAGCACTTCCTAGAATTGGGATAAAACCTAACATTCTTTCCTTCACCTTTATACACATAAGCACAAAGTACTTGTGAATAATCTGGCAGTCTATCAGATAATGGGCTGGGAGGCAGGATATTGTCAAGAATAATAAATAAAGTTACTGCCATCCATGGTCATGAGCTGCTTTGCCAGATATACTGCTCATATTTAAATGTGATTCAAGCTTTAATAGATAGAACCGTTGACAGAAATTCAGGCTTTAACAAAAACATTCTGCTGGGAGAAAAACAGTAATTTCAACTGTGAAAAAATCTTGCATTTTTCTATTACAAGTTTTGGGCTTTTCTGCCCAGCACTTAGCTGACAGTATATTCTGGAAGTGATTTGGAAAGGGCCATGTCAAAATAAAGCCTGTCTGAACACGTGTGACCCATCAAAAGTTGAAATTACACATAAGGCCACATTAACTATCTAACAAGTCTATCTCATATAAACCCTATGCTTAACAATAAATCAAGTGGACTTTTCACATACACACTGCTGACACTGCCATCCTCAGAGTTCCAAGAGGAGACTTGAGTGGTTTATTACAGCTCATAATGTCAAGAATCTGCTTCTATTCTTTCACTGCATGGAAGGATTTAATATTACTTTTCGTGAGCGTGGCCAGCTCACAGGTCTGCTTTTTGCTGTATTCAGTTACTTTCCCATCAAAAGCATTGCCTAACCTACCAAATATTCTCCTATCAAACCCAAACCCTGACCTTTCCCCCCACCAAATATCTGATAGGTTTGTCTGGTGAATAAGCCAGCTCTGCTATAACACAGTGTACAACTAAACTGACAGGAGTCACTTTTACTGGAAACCAGTGAACCAGCAGGCACAAGCAACCAAAACATCATAAATCCTACAGTTTTGCAGAAAGATCAAAAAGCTAATACAGCATTTTCAGCTCTGCTTCATTATCCCCCTCTCCACCCCAGCATTTTACTGAATTCCAGCCTGAGTTCCTTTGTTCAAGGGTCAAGTTAGCACAAACTGCTGGTTTCCTTAACCAACACTTTTCTGACAAACACCTGCTCTTCAATCCCTGAAGGAATCTCGGAGCCTGATGAATTGCCTGGGGGTAGTACTTCCTTCTATTGAAATACTCTATAGAAAACCATTCCTTAACAGCAAGAACTGTCCTACTTCATTTGAAAAGAGCTGCTGCAGCTACATGTGGCACTCAAAGAAAGAGCATTTCCTCCTGCTGTTTACACTCACTTCTTAGGTGAAACAGATTCTTCCAACATGGTTGATTCCTCATCACCTTCAAGCCCAAATCTATCTTTACTTTGTTTCTGGAGGAGGGGAAAAAAAAAAATTAAGTTAAACAATGTGCTGATTTTTGCTTTCTCTCCAGCATTCCCCTGCCACTTACCACAAACCTAATCAAAGAATCCATAGAGCCTTGTCTGGTGCAGAACACCAAGCTCTGGGCAGTGAGGAACAGGTGCTCTGCAGCAGCCAACATAGCAGGTTCCAAACCATGGTAGATGAAGCACATAAAGCCAAAAAGCATGCTGCTGCTTTTTGAACAAAGGGACAAGGACAGTGCTGAGATATTTTCTTTTCTCACAGGGAAAAAAATGTCCTGAGGACCAAGTGATGTGCAACAGCAGCAAATGCCAGTGCAGACAGGACAGGTACCTTCTCCTTTTCTCATTCTCCTCTAACTCAGCAACATCAGGGTGACTCAGGTGCTCCAAGTCGTATTTAGCATCTGAAATGTTACTACATGGTACAACCTACCAGCAGGAAATACACACGCATAGGAAAGGCAATACATCTAATACTGTCTCCAAGTTGTTTTCCCACAGGTACTTTGAAGTTTTGGACAGGCACCTGAGTGTTTGAGGCAGCTTGTTTTCAGTGGTATAAGGGAGGTGAATATCCACAAGGACAGTAAACCTAAACCACTAGAAACAACAGCAAACTACCATAAATCATAGAGGGAGTGCCTTATAAAAACAGTCCATTTCTACTTGTGAGCTGGTGCAAAGAAACTGCTTTCCACCTTGTTTCGTGATTTGTAGTCTGAATACATGCATTGTATGTAATATATAGATGGATATAAATAGAGGAGCACCCACTATGGCCTTGGGTACATTTAATGGGAACTCCTTGTGCACAACTATACACACACACAACTGTGGAGAGAGAAGTTCTTACTATTTGTTTGATCATGTGCATGAACTGAAACTCCCTCATGCTAGTCAAAACTGTGCCTTACTTTCATATTAATGCGAAGTAAGAAATTATATCTAAATTAAAAATTGTGGAAGTTACTCAAGTCCAGGGTTCCCTGTCAACTGATTAATGACCTATCACTGAAATTGCAGGACATGAGGGGTTGGAGAACACTGCACCAGTAACACTTTAGCATGAAAAAAATGTACCTACCAATCCACACCAGAGAAAATGAGTTGGAACAGTCCAAAACACAGCAAGAATTAACATTATGGCACTGGGAGCAATAAAGCATCCTTTGAGGCATTGCATCACTGAGATAATATGGGATCAACAACTGGGAACTGCAGCTTCTCATATTCACCATGGGTGTTTATTGTTTAAACTGCTCCTAATTCATTCATTTTAAACTGAATGTGTCAGCAGATGGTAAAGAACAAAAATCAAAGACCTAGGAATGGAAATGCACACATCTGTATCCTATTCTATGAGGACAGAAGGCTGTTCTCATTTGGCATTAGAGAACAAAGCTACTTTTGAATCAAGTTTTAAACCATCTATAGAAACCTGCAATTTATTTGACACTTATTACACCTGAGACTGACAGTTCCAGAGGAAACTGGGTGTACTGGGATGAGTTATGGCAATTCTGCTCAACCTCTTCTGGCACAACACTTGATGTTGCATCCTACACTGTGAACAAAGGCAACAAATTCTCCTGGGCTACTTAACTTTCTCATTTCTTTCCTATTAGAATCTATTACAGTAAATAATGATGTAGGCTGGTTGAATCCTAATAAAGTAAAAATTTGACAAGAAGCCATCAGTACTATCTGAACCACCTCAATTTTCCATACAATCTGTTTAGGATATGACCACTCAGCTCCCTGTTTATTGGCAAACTTGTTCTTTTTTGCTGTTGCATTTCTTTATTTGTGAATATTTTGAATTCTGGAGATGTCTATCAGCCCTTCCTCCCTCCCTTCCAGGCCCATTCCATAAAACCAAATTTCAAGGCAGTCCAACCTCTTCACCAACACTGATTTTATCCCTCTGCATAAATGAGGTGTAATTCTTTGCCTTACTAATCACAGTATTTTTAAAGCAATATAATGTTGAGGGGGTTTTGTTTGTTTCTCTGGCAAAACAAAAACAAACCAAATTTCTCAGCTTTGCTGCCTTCAACAGCTGGACAATTATTGTGCAGTCCTTGCTGTAGTTTTAAACACTGCTGGTAGGGGATGATCTCTTCCCACCTGACCCATCAGCTTGGACCATAGTTTAAAATCCACAGCTGAAGCTCTGGACTCTTCTCTGGATATACAAGGTCACTGGGCCCAACCCATGCTACTGATACAGTCAATAACCTTGATTTTCCCAGAAGCAGTGACTGACTTACAAGTGAAAACAAATAACATCAAAACATAAAGATACAACAATGACTTTATGAAAGAACTGCAGCTTGCACATAATTGAGTTTTTGCTCTGCTGTACAGTGATTTTTACAGCTTTTTTGCTACATATCAAGATGTTAATACTGTACCTTCTTTAGGATGATATCAATGTAACCTGCAATTAATTGAGAGATCTGTTCTCCTTCAGTGGTCTGTACTGAGTAATAGCTTTCCTGATATTCACCAAAATCCTGTAAAAAAAGAGGAAAAAACCCCAAATCTCTTTGAAAATGCTAAGTAAGAAACAGTACGAAATAAGAGAGCACTCGAATTTCAAAATTGTTTGTAGAGTCATTTTATAATATCCAACTGTAAATGAAGCTGCTCCAAGATTCTAAACCAGGCTATATGGGGGGTGAGGGAAGAGACAAGAATGCTTTTTTTTCAGCTTAATCACACACGTTTCATAAATTGAAATGCCCAAGAGACCATTTTTTTTTCTAATTTTATCAGACTTTGTCATTGAAGAATGGAGGAAAGTCTTTAGAATTTAATCCCAGAGCATAATCATCCATGCAATCAGAAATTAGATGCATGTGAATCAAGTGAACGTAATTTTCTAGCCTCTGCCTCTTGCTCTACCACTTTAAACAACCTTTTCATATCCAAAATGAATGTTGCAGTGGTCTCCTACGGACCAAATAATTAACAAAATACCACATTCATGAAACTTGTTTCAGAACTATTAAATGTCTGAATGAACCATCTGACTTTATGTTCATATCTTGCAAGCCACAAAGCACATTATGAACGACAAGAACAATAACAGTTTACACGGATGAGAATAAAAGTGTTTTCTGAAATGTTTCAGTAATTAGGCACAAACCAGATGTAAACAGTGTTTTCTGAAAGGATTTAAACAGTACTTCTGAGGAACTGGTGTGTCTGTAAGTATCAAACTACAGCTTGACCCTAGAGGCAAATTTGGGCCAATTTATTACTTGAGGACTGGGTGACTCTATATAATGCTAAAAAATTAGAGAGAGAACAAGTTACATGACAGAAACTGTTCTAAGTCCATCTTGGCCTTTCTCCTTGGCACACAAATCCCTCTTTCTCTGAATATACACAGAAGGATTACCAGAGTGAAGCTTTTAGGGGAGGCAGCCCAGCGTTTCACTGTTGTCAGTGGCCACTCCTGCAGCACCTCCTTGGTCTTCTCATCCACCCGCATCACAGAGTCCTTGGTGACACCCAGCAGACGAGGAACCAGCTTGTTTTTGCCTTTCATTTTTTCCTGTGACAAGGTGTGAAAGGTTTGTTTTCCATTCAAATGTAGTTTGCCATTGCAGGAAAGCAACGGGGAATATACTGACAAAGAGAAGACATGGGCAAGCAGAGGACAATAATTTAAAACTCTTCTCACTGCCCCAGGAAACTGAAATAATTTAGAGAATGAAGTAACAAACATTTGCTTAGTGTGGAATCGGAGGTAATCCATAACCAAGGGTACAATGGTCACAGCAAGACCCACGTTACCTTAACCAGGAAAAATGACACCCCGTAGGTGCGCAGGGAGCGGGCGAGTTTCACGTACTTCACTTTGGCTTCTATCTCAGTCATCTCCCCACAGTTCTTGTGTTCCTGCAATGAGAGGGCAGCAGCAGTTAGGCAGAATCAAGGCTTTCTGGAAACAAAAGAAAAGGGCACAGCTTTTATCTGTTTCAGGAGGGTTAGTTAATAATCATTACAATGAGAAGGTTTCAAAAAAACACTGGGTAGAAATGTTAGCAAGTCTATCACATAATTCCTAATATTAGAGACCATAAACAACCTGTGCAAAGAGACCATTCCTTTTTGACCGTCATCCATTCAATGTGTGCCTCAGATTAAGCACATTTAAACCATTTCTGACACAGTTTTAAATTCTGCCTATTCCTGCTATTTGACAGTATTAGGTTTCATATCATTCATGCCTCTTCACTCAGTTCCTAAAAGTAATTTAAATGTCTCAGCACCCACATTTTTTTTCCCAGAAAGAGACTATTTATTCCTGCTTTGTGCCAAAACTTCTGACTCCTGAGAGCCACACAGTTTGTACTTGACCATTTCTCATCTCTTGGAGGTACTTCCAATGGGCTTTTTTTTTTGGCCAGTTGCAACATTATCAGCAATCCTTTTCCATCACATGAAAAGAATTCTACATCTGAGGAAGAAACAATGATTTTTCTAAATAGCTCACCTAGATGTGTCTTGTAACTCAGTCTCTTATTTATTATTTAAATATTTAACTCATTAGTAAACTTGATTATTGGATGTACTAACAGCTACTCATCTTACAAATTCAAGCTTCATCTCAGCACCTGCTCTCCTACACCAGACCATTCTGCTGAAAATCATGTCCCAATTTCTGGCTGTTTAAATACTGTTTGTGGGGTTCCCTATCCCACCCCATCTTCCCCTCACATGTTTCTGAACTGCTGTTGCCACAGTTGCCCTGGTGACTGATGGCAGCAGGGGGAGCACCAAGAACATGGGAAACGCCTTCCTGCTCCACTCGTTACCACCTCGACAGCGTTCCAAGGAGCAGAAGCTGCAGCTCCCCAAACCCTGTGCATCCCAGGGACACAGGCTGATCATATCTGCCAAGTTCAGCACAGAGAACACAACCAGGATCCCAAGGAGCACCAATGGAGTCATTGCAGATGGAAGATTTGGTGAAAACCACCTGCCAAACTCCAGAATTTTGTAACTTGGGAAACAGCTGTTGGGTTTTTTTCCAAACAGGAGCTCACTTATTCTACCTTCCTGTTGTATCTTTTCCCACCACCAACACCCTCACTTGTCCATGCACTGGAGCAGGTAATGATTGAAACTCCTCATGGGTCATATCTGACACGGGCAAAAATCCCATGCTCTGAATAGCAGGACAGTGATACTCAGGAGTCAAACAATCTGGTTTTTGCTTAAACTGCCACCAGCCAGAGGTGTTCAGAACAGCAGACCCACTCACCTACAGGGAAGTACTGAAGCTCCAGGCAGAACAGCCTGAGTTACACGATTGTCAGACAGAGTGTGACAGACACAGCAAAGCACGTGACCTGTTCCTGCTCTTCAGTTTGTCTCCCAAGCTGAGGCCACAGATCACTGGTGTATCCTTCTAGAAACCAGGACTTGATTTCACCTGTTGACCTCAGAATTTTCCAACTTACTGTTGGGAAGTTATTGCCAGAGTTATTGTTACAAGTTATTGCCAAACTTGTATTTTTCAGTGGGCAGATCCTCATTGCATTTCCAGCTCTCAGACTCCAACAGTATCAGCTCCTTGAACCACTTTATACTCAACTACTCCAGCCTTTTACAACCCCGTGATTCCCAAACACACCATGGAATTCAAGCATTAAGTAGCACAACTTGAGGCTCATGTCTGAAGGAGGCATGGAATTAAAACTGGCTTTCCTAAATGTGCACCTATTTTAGTACAAACACACGTCTTCACATTTCAATACAACTGACAAAAAGATCTTAAAAAACTGAATATTCACTATATCTTTTTAACAACGTGTATTGGATAACCATCAGTGAAGAAAAAAGGTTCAGGATCTTCAGGATCTGCTAAAGAAATAAAATAGAAGCTGTCAGATCCTTTGCACTTGATTTTCTGATAGCTATATAATCCAAGTATACAGAGTATACACCTGGGAAAGCTCATGTTTTTCTTATGAAGGCAGTAGAACTGAAGTAGGTTTTTCAGCCTCACAATTACCTGAAATATCCTCTTTTCAGCCCCTCTTTGTTTGGTATATTCTTTAGGCAGAAATTCCTTTAGGCTACAGGGAAAAAAAAAAGAGAAAGAAATTCCATAGTTAATGGTTCCTTCTCAAGGAAGAATGCTTTCCATGCTTCTTTACTGGCAATAAGTCCCCCAGGCTTCCTAAAATGGGTGCAAAATACCTATACAATGAAACAAAACTGTCTAAAGCAGAGTGAGAGCATGAGGTTACCTCATATAATGAAGAAAACCACTTTAGTTACATCACCATGTAATACACTTACACGTTTTTAAAAGTTATCAGAAGTAAACCATAGCTGGGACACTTTCCACTTTCAAACTCTCTGATGTGCCTCAGCAGCTCAGAGGGGTTCACATCTAAATCCAAATACGCTTATGGTAATCTGGGAGAAGGAGACCTGGGAGCTGGAGCCAGCTCTGGAGTTCAGACACTGCTTCTGCTTTCCAGGAGCACTTGGATGGGCTGATGTGTGGGAGGGACCAAGCTCTACCTCTGTCTCTTCCAAGAAATGATAGAACACTGGTATTGTACTGAAAAACTAAAAAGCCATTTAAATGGACACTTAAAACCAGTGTGTTGTCTCAAAAACAAAGTCAGAAAGAAGCAGTTTTATTTCCTGTAGCACTCAGACAATAAAGGTGCTCAGAATACAAATTAAACGAGTTTGTCCTCCATGACAGAGTTCAGTCAGAAAGAATCTTTAAACACCTCATCTGTACCTGCTTGCTGTGTAATAAAATAAACCCTCTGTCTCAGCCAAGTGTCACCCTAACTTGAGGACACATCAACATCCTGCTCTAACAAACTACAGCTCTTCTCTGGATTGCACCTTCCCACCTGGAATACTCTAAGGATTCCCCCTGCTTTGGACCACTAAGAATCACAGAGAAAGTCTGACTGGAGAATCCCCTCCTCATTTTGATTTATTCAGTAAGCAAGCACACTATTAATGAGAGACAGAATTACCTCCTAAGATACAAAGTTAGAAGTTTTGAGAAAGATGGATTGTTATAAAGAAGACTGGCACAAAGTTTGCTCAACTGTTCTGTGGGAGTTGCTTTGCTTTTATATTTTGAGCGGGTGACTATTTGTTTGGTTTAGTGTGCTTTTTTTGTTTGTGTTTTTAAACACAAAATCCTGCCATTGCAGACAACCAACGAAAAGACTAAATTGGGATTTTGTGCTTTCTTCAAAAATACTAGTACTGAGATCACTCATTCTGTTCTTTCTATAAAGCTCTAGCATTATAAAACCGAGTAAGAACAACTGCCCTTGCTACTTTTTCTTCTGATGCTCTAATATTACATCTCACTAATGATAATGAACTCTCTTCTCAGGACTTATTTCCACAGACACATCAGAAGGCAGGGAAGGCTGAAGAGCTCTGGGTTTTATTTGCCCACGTGCTTGCAGACAAAAAGCCACAGTGTGCAGTTCCAGGTGCTCCTTTTCCATCTGCATATGAACAGGATGGGCTCTTTATTAGATATTCCCAGCAAATTGAATCCCTGTACCTCTGCAGGTGCCATGCAAAACATCATCTGCATGAGGAAGGGCATGAGGAAGGACTATCTGCAATTTGATAGTTTAAAAGCTTTCACAATTTACTTTGGCAGGAGCTTCAAGGAAACTCCAACCACCAAAGTCTTAGCAAGGTGCAGGCAATAATCTCCATCTGTGCCAAGAATAATTTATCAGTGACAAAAAAAGGCCACAAAAGGTCTCTCTACATAAACATATTGCAGACATGGAAAACTAAGCTAAGCTGTTTCCAAACAATTTTAGGAAATACTTGTGCCATTCTGTTATGTGCTGTTTTCAGCATGAGCTGACAGGTTCTCCTTAAGGGGATCTGCAGCATCTTGAGGTTTCAGCAGTGAGTGACTGATACCTCTCCAATGCATTTCACATATTGAGCTGCAGCAGACAGTTTTATCAAATGTAAACTACTTCCATACTTGGAAAGAATCAATGTTCATGCACCAAAGAGTAGAAAATAGTTGGATGACACTTTAAAAAAAGCTCACTCTCTTTCAAGGGGGGAAAAAATCCAAAACCAACATCAAATTAAACAGGTTTTTTCTGAAAGTATGAGAGATGCATTTTCAGGAAAAAAAAAAAAGCAACAAAAAAAACCCAAAAAAACAAACCAGCATTTCTCTACACTATTTATATATATTGTTCATAATGAGCCAGGATCACTTGGCTTGCTTAGAGTCACAAAATAAAAATGTGAGATCTCACAAAAAGGCTGCCAAGAAGGCTACTAAAGCCAAATGCACAAACACTAAATCATAAACACGGACACTTCAAATTAGAAGACAGTGAATGGGAACTTACAGTTCTTCAACAGTTTCCTCCAGAGGACAAAATCTGAATTACTTCTAAATCAGAAATCCTTAATTTTAGGAAGCTGATTATACACCAGGACAGGGAGCAGTTATACCTGGTGACCTTCAAAGTTGGGTTCTAGTACACTCAAGGCCCCAAATGAAAATAAAACAATAGCAGAGAAAACGCCCTGTAGAACATAAAAAGGTTCTAAATTTTAGAATTCTGGTCCAAAACTATTTCCATACGAGGAACATTTTCTTTCTAGAATACAGTTATTAACACCTCATACAGTTATTAACACCTTTCATTTCTGTTGGGATAAAAAAAAAGATAATGAACACTATGTGTGATGACTTCACCCTGTGTTGGACTTCACACTCTTCAGCATTGCATACAAAGCAGAAATATCATCCAGCCAGCAGTTTCAGTCCACTATAAAACACAGTTACTATGTGGGAACTTAGAGAGGGGAAAAAAAAAGAATCTTCACACTGAAAAGATCAAGCAGAACACTAGAAAGTGCTAGAAAAATTGAAGCATCTGAATGCTGTGCAGCAGTTTGCAATTGCTGCTGTCAAAATTAAAAGCAGCTACTGCTGGGAACACCTAACTCTTGAAATCATTTCCATGCCACATCAGCTTATCCTGAGATAATACCCTGGTGGTTTGCTGCAGGAATACTGAAATGACTGGAGGGACAACAGATAAATCCCAGAGAAAGATTGTTGTGTAACTGCTTCCAGTTCTGGGAAATAAACCCCAGGAGTACAGGGAGGCTTTTACACCAGGTCCCCATAATTCTTAAGAGACATCAGTAGTTCCAGCAGGAAAGGTTCATGGGCCAGCCAGCAGCAGACAAACAGTACAGAGAAGAGCTGATTATGAATTGGCACTGAAAGGTGTCTGTTCAGAGAACTGAATGGTTACTTCAAGAATATTTTTTCAAAAGTGAAGAGTTTCAAACAACCAGTGTCACAGCTCTACATGTTCCAGAGCATTCACCATTTTAAAGTGATTTCCTGAGGTGCAGCAAACCCCAGCCCAGCTCCCAAAGGCAGCCTGAGTCAGCAGTGAGCGCTGCCAGTGGAACAGGACAGGAACCAAATGCACACCCAGTGGTTTGTGCTTCCAATTAAGGTATTTATGAGCCTCCTCTGTGGGCAAGGTTTGATGGACTGTGCAGTAAATAGCTTTCTTTGACCTTCCTACACTCCTTTGCTCAGACTTTGGCCCTCAGTTAATTCGACTGCAGGTAAACCAGTCAGAAAATCAAAATCAGTAGAAAAATGAGATATCTAAATGCCAGTCAAACTAAACTTGCCCTGCTGAGAGCAGTGAAGTATCACGAAGACTAAAGGATGGGTCACCTACAAGCAAGACTTCAGTCTGTGTCTGAAACAAGGAGCTCAGTTCCAGATTTCTATTTATGCAACACCAAGAGAGGGTGAATCTGAATCACTGATTGATGCCACTAAACAGTTTGGAAAATGTAACCCCTAAACACAGCAAGATTCACTTTATTCAGATAACAAGGCATCTTACCATTCTTGTACTTTTCCAGCAGATCAAACAGTGATATGCACTGATGCACAGTGAATTCACACATGCACTAAAGGCAGGCAGAAGCAAACTTCTAAGGCAGACCAAACCCTCAGTTCTCCCAGATTACCAGGCAGCTGGACAATCCAGGTGTACTTCACTGGCACCCTGGCAGGAGCTGGTGCCCTGTGCTGCCTAATAAAGCTACTGCCAAAGGTCCCCTCAGCAGCTGATCTGTGCAATTGGGGCTCCTTTCACAGGGAGATTTGCTACAGAAAACACACTGAATCTCATTACCTCTGCTTGGAGCACTAGAACGTGTTTAATCTGTGACAACTCAACATTAGTTACACTTGAGGTCACCCAAATTTAGAAGTTAGAAGTGTTTACTCTAAAAATCCAGGTTTGTGTTTGTGTTCTACATGAGGTCCAAACTGGATCTGTGCTTGAAAGCCTCCAAACTCACAGGCCTTCTCAAAGGAGACAGGATGGGAACCGTTCAGAATGTCATCACGAGCCTAGAGGAGACAAGCAAAGACATGTCAGGGACATCCAAAGCAACTATTCCACCTCAGAAATTCCTGGAAAGCTTGAACACAGCCAGCAACACAAACACACTTGGCTGTCTGAATGTCTTTTTTCTTCCATTCAGGATGTGTTTATGACTAATAACATACACAAAGGGCTGAGGTATTTCAGGGTGAATATCTCTGGAAACTTTTTGAAACTGTGATTGTAATAACATTGATTGAAAAGGGAACTTGGCAATCATTTCCTGACATGCAAATAAAATATAACAGATGCACACAGACTTCTGTGTATGTCCACACATGTGCAGATACATGTGTGTGTATATACATGCACTGAGCAGCTTTGATCTTACTGCCTCATAATGGGAGGGAAAATGATCACCACAACTAGTACATAAAAATTAAATTGCTGTGCAGAAGGTACACAGCTCTTTGCTTCCTTTTGTGTGAATTTGGTGGTCAAAGAAGATGACAGATTTTATAGTTCTGGCAATAGAAGGCTCACCTATCCATAGACAAAACAAGGACAAGGCAGTATCAACACAGTGTGTCATAACAGTGGCCTGAAAGAAATATAAATGTCTAAGTGGCAGGAGAACAGCTCAGTGTGACAGTCTTCTAAAATACTTGGAAAATGTACTGCTCTTTTACAAGCAATGCCAGCTTTATCCTTTGCCTCAGAGTTTTAAAATGTAATTTAGAGCAACCCCAAGTACAACATCAGAAAGCCGTTTGCAGAACTGACCCGAGATTCCACATCACACAGGAAGTGTAGAAGAGAATGGGGAGAAGAACTAGAAAGAGCAACTTGAGGCTAAAGACACACATGAATTTTAAGGGAACAGGACAGGAAAGCCAGAGGATTTTTGCCTGAGTGTCCATTATTGGGTTGAACATATTTGATTAAAAAGAATCAGTGAAGCCTCTGCATTATCATGTTTTTGGAGGGGTAGACAAAAAAGTAAAATCAAAGCACATTCAGATTTGGCATTCTAGAAGATGGGAGTATTTCAGCACCAAACTTTTCCTAATTAACCTCCCCAGGTTTCCTAAGAGAAGGCAGCAGGTACCATACCTGAACATAAAGCAGATTAAGCTGAACTGGATCCCTGGAATCCACGTTCTGGTCTGAATAAAAGAACTTCCTTCTCAACAGCAGCGTCTCGTTTTCATCGACCCCCTGCTCTCTGAAGGTCCTGCTGTGATCCAGCCAGTTCACTGCAACAGAGCACACACCCCACTGCTAAACACACACATTTGGTGCTCTCACTGCAGGGCCCAACTCCACAAAACAAACTCCACAAAACATGCTGCTTTTGTTTCTGTGTCTGAATCATCAGCGCTGAAGGTTTGCTACAAACGAGAACCGACAAACAGCACATCTGCTGGGAAACAACAACTGCTCCAGCATAAAACACCTTTAATATTGCTTAAGAAACAAGAATACACTACAGCATAAGCCAGCATTAATATTGCTGGAGAAACAACTATAGTAATGGTAAATTAGTTTTAATGGGAAATTTAGACCTTTCAAGTTTCACTGCCAAATAATTTGAGCACTTTTTACCTCTAAAATGGTTTCTCTGTTTATTTCCTGAACACAATTTTAAGCCATCTTCCTGCAGGTAAAGTTAATCTTAGTGCCTTAAAGGTAGAACAAAAATTGTTCTCATGGCTTAAAACAAATCTAATACTGTCTTAGCTCTTTGGCAAACTGCATCTACAGTTAAAATTTATACCTTCAAAGACAAAACTACCTTTTGATGGCTTTCAGAAGGCATCAATATTTAAATATCCAAATTTAGTGAAGGGACAAAAATGACTTTTTCAGACTTAAGTTGGAATACCCCTACCACAAAAGTAACAAAAAACACTTCAAAACACCCACTAACCCTCACAGAGGCAATAACTTGCTCATTTACTCAACTCTAAAAATACTCAGTCACAGACAACACTCTACATAAAAGGATGCAAAAACACAGCTTGGAATCAACTGAGACACACTGAATAATTTAAAACGTGTAGTTTTCTTGCATTATATCATGGAAAGATACTAATCAAAGAATGATAGTGGAATACATAACTCACAGTCATCATCTGTGTGAAGCTTTGCCTTCAGTTTTTCCATTTTTCTTTCATCACGTAGCAGTGTCCTGTCTTTCTTAAGTGTCCCTGTACTCTCCTCTTTCTTCTCTTCGATGCTTTCCTGGATTAAGGAATATTCCTCATAATTTGTTATTCCTGGAATTATAAATAAATCCAGTGCTTGTAACAATAAAAATTTAATATTTTTTAGGAAGGATGAAATACTTTTTTTTCAGAGATATTGAAACACCACAGGTTAATTCCAAATACAGTAAAGGAGCCAGATGAAATGCCAAAACAGCAAATGGGCAATGAGAAGAATATTCTACAACTTCTGCCAATATCTGGCCTTGTCCTTCCAATACATCAGTCCTTTGCCACATGCTGCATTTGCCACTTTCAGAAAGGTACTTAGGGGTTTTTTTTGTTATCTACCAAGAGAAGCTGCCAGTTTAAAAACATGGTGGTATTTAAAATAGCAGTAAATTGCAAAATGGAGACAGGTCATAATAAATTCTCATTCCTGGGTGCCTCCAATTGCTCCCTGAGGACTGAGAAATCCCAGCTTGCTCACTTGTTTCCTTGCAAAGGAGACGGGGCAGAGTTGACTGAGGAACACAAACCATGTGAAATATATGATTTCTTTTTCTTCCAAACCCTTAAAACTCGGCTCTTCCTGTGAATTTTATGTGAAACCAAATCACAAATCAGTTCACAAGATTGAGCATGTGGGCCAAGTTGCTCTCATTTCTTTGTTCTGCTTGGGGTTTTTCTACTGGTTGGTAAAGAATGTTTATGTTACACCAGACAGCAAATTAAATGCTCACCTACATGACCACACATGTGAGAATAAGGCAGACTAATTTTTGAGGTACATTAGTTACAGCACATTAGAATCCAACATAGAAACACTCAGAATTGAAATAGATGATTCACTTTCCAAATAAAGTAATCGAAATCAAATTAAGGCCACTTGAATTCTAAATGCAATTTAAGCCTAGGTTAAAGTTTTAAATTAATCCATGTTGGATGCGTGCTTAAATATGAATTGGCTTTCAAACATGTCTCTAGTTAGCTAAATACTGAGACAGACCATAAGTGACATAAATTTTGACCAGCTGCTCAGGATGGCTTGTGTATGTTGTTGCACAAATTATATGGTTCTGTCATCAACTCTTAAAACAACACAGAGCCCTAAGTTTAGGTACTTTTCTAGATCAGCAGTATTTACATCCAATTAAAACTGAGTATAAATTTAGTTCTAATTCTCTATTACATAGCAAGAGAGCATATGTGAATGTAACATATGGTAAAAAAATTGGCAACTGCACTGTCAGTTTGTGTCAACCTTATGCCTTCAACTGCTCAATACTGAAGTTTCAGGACACATTTAACTCTCTATGGGCTTTGATAAAACCTGGGCAACAGATTTAAAAAATATGTTTGCGAAATAGTAACTTAAAACAGATTTAAATTTATAACATGCACTAATTTCTAGCCAGTAATACACAATAACATCCTAACAATCAAAATATGGCAGAAAACAAATTCTTAAGCACGAGGGCCCCAAAATCTTACCTATCCTGCTGCAAATGGTAACCAGCAGTTCCCCAACTGTTTTCGAATCATCCACCATGACTGTTTTCACTGAACCATCCAACATACGTATTTTCTGAGGTCTCTGTTTCTTTTTGTACTCTAATATATCCTAGGAAGTAAACACAACTGTTTCTAAATGCTTTTGGAAGCCACCACAAGCCAACCCACTACCCCAGATGCCTAACCCAGGATTCCCTTCCCACCCTCCTGGCTGTTTTTTCCCTTTGTCATAGCATTTGTTAAGGAAAACTTGCTCATTGAACAAACTTGAGAAGTGACTGCTTTTAGCTCTGCCAATGTCACTTGGCAGGACCTTGTCCTAACTGGCAAGACCAAAAGGCAGTGAGGGCAGGACAGCCCAAAGTGCCTTTGTGCTGCAGAACCTGGTTCAGCATTAAACGAGGACTGCAGTGCCTTTGGGCTGGAATCCAGCTGGCCATAACTGAGCAAGTGTGACCTCAGCAACTCAGCACACAAAAACCAACCCTGCGACACAAAGTCACCTCAAACGTAAAGCTTCTCACAAAGGTTATTTTTCAACTTCCTGTTAATCATTCTCTGAAGACACTACTGACCACAGGAGCTCACAGTCACAACCTGATGCAGGAAAAAACCCAACATCTGAGGCACAGCAAGGAAGAGGAGCGGGCCAGTGTCAGGAACAGACTCCAGACCCTCCTACCCCTCCAAACACTAAACATTCTTGTTGCTACTTAGGAAACAAGTTTTCTAAGAACATGGTGATGAAAGAGGCCACAGCCTTGCACCATACCCCATTCCTCAGCATGTAATAATCCAGTGTTCTTCCAGCCTCCAGCCATATACCTTTTCGAGGATCGTCGTCTGACAAGAACAATCCATAGTCAGAGGCTGTGGAACAGAAGAGACAGAGACCCACTGAAAAATATCACACCTAATAAAGCCAACATGGTGTTATTCAAGGCTATTCAGCTTCAGGGTTAGGCTTCCATTACACTTACCTTCCATTCTTAATGAACTTGGACAGAAATCTGTTTCTGTGCTTCATAAAGCATTTATTTTAGCAGCAGATAGGAGAGGAGACCAGGCTTTACATAAGATTTGAGCAGGAGCTTCACTAAGCAAGAATATGTCACATCTACTGTGTATTACATTTGTAAATACTTCCCTTTGGGACAACCTTTCCTAAATGCTCACAGGTCCTGCTTTAGAATTGACTACCCAAAAATACCAGCAGGTTGGCCTTAACCACAGTGCACTATTTCAAGCAGTTTTTCTATTTTCAAAACACAGTTTGCTTTCAACCTTCCACATAATGACTTTATTATAAACTTGAGAATCTTTTTGGTAGATGACTCAGGTTTAGGTTTAAAAAAAAACAAGGCTTCTAGAATTATATCCATAACAAACTCCGAAAAAACTTGTGTCCATTGCAGGCTAAACACTTGTCAATTGGCTCATTCAGAATCATGAGTAGATGATAAAACTTTCACTGTCACAGAGAAACAAAGCCAGGCTTAGGCTTCAAAGACTAAACTTCAGGTACATACAATGAAGGATCATGACTGTCAACTTAAAGCCTATCCATATGCATGAAGAATTGATACAGATTATACTTCACAGGCACAAACAACAAATTACTGTTCATTTTTTCTATTTGTAGTTTTTCTACAGTTTAAGTCAATGACCAACAGCTCTGCACCCAACCCTACCTTGTTTACTCTCACCATGAGTCAGGACTCTCTGATGAGAAAATCAGGTAAAAACACCTACAGTTTTTGGAGAGTATTTCATCCTTAAATGCCAGGCATAGCAACAATTTACATTTAACAGCAATTACCTTAAAGAGATTACTTATGCAATTGCATGAAAGACCTTACTTAATAAAAGAGTAACTGACTTACAAATACACAATTTCAAAGGAAGAATCCTTCCAAAAACAACTTAATAACAAGAAAAACTTTTCCTGCTGACCTTGACTAAAAATTACCCCTGAAAAGTCAAGTGATCTGTACATACAGAGATAATGTTTATGATACAAGCTCGATACAGAATCACTCATGTAACATTTTAGAATTTGTGCCTATTAAATAGGTTGTGAGCTTTAGAAGCACACCTAGGGCCTTGCACAGAGCACAGACTGCTCTGGTGTTCATTGCTGGGGGATGCACCCAAGGGATGAAACAGTAGGAGCTGGGCAACCTGGACTTTAATATCAGTGGCAGACAGGTGTGCTGGAGCAGGGAAATGGGCACAGGGGACAGCCACAATGCAGGACAAACACATTTGCTGCTGTGCAGGACCTGGTTTGATCAGCTGCACTGCACCCATTTTAACAGCCCCCAAGGAGGGCAAAGGAGGTGTTAGAAACACTTCTGTTCATCCCTCAACTTCATCAAGTTGTTTGAAGTTTGCAACTGCACTGCAACCACACATAAAGGAAAAGCCCCACTGTAAAATCTGAGGAGAGCTCCCAGGCTCCTCTTTGAGGTTCATGATGTTCAGGGATATTTGTTACTCAGCTCCTCTGAACTCTATAGCTGCTCACAATCCCTCGAGGGATCAGCATGGTGAAAATGCACAGCCTTTATCTGAAAACTGGAGCTCTGTACCTGGACTTCCTAAGGACTCCTGCAAAGGAGAAGCAATTCTAAGTAATGCTAATATTGTCCACTACTGGTAAGTTTCTTTAACAACTTGGACAAGATTTTTGGAACAGCTGTGAAGGTTGAAAGCTGTGCATAAAACTCAATGAACAACCTGCTTTAATAATTACATTCTAGTGGCATTAAATACAACGCAGCACCAAAGGGTTCTGAAGAATCTGAATTTTTTCACAACTTTGACCACATTTAAACCAGACCTTTTGTCTACAGTATTTCAGTCTGTATTTATCTGATTTGCTGAATAGATAGAGACAGTTCCATTAGAGTACCACGTGGCAGCACTATGGCATGCACAATGTGGTGAGGCTTTTCGTTATTAACCAGTTAATAAAAGCGTTTCTCTTTGCTCAATTTGGAGATAACCAGCCATTTTTTTGTAATTCACGCTGTCGCTTCCTTTGCTGAGGCACCAAATAAAGTCTGCCCAGATTTTCTTAGAAAGCATTGCCACAAACACTGCTTTAAAGAGATGGCACCGAAAAAATTGCTCTCCAAGCAGGGAAAGATCATCTTCCAGGCAAACAAGATATTTATTTAAGAAGACAAAGTTCCACAAAAAAAAAATTAATTTTTTTTGTAGGAAACCATTGTCAGGGCAGAAGGAAGAAAAAGAACTCAGCTACCTTCTGTCACTTAAAAATCTGTTTCTACCAAACCCACCAGCCTGAAAGACAAAAGGAGGAACAGGACAGCACAAAAACCCCCATGAACCCATCTTCCCCTTAAATTCAGCCGATGAGGTGACTCAGGCCAGCCCCAGGAGCTCACCCTGCCCTGTCTGAGCCTCTGGCACTCGCTCCCGGATGACTCTGCAGGCATCGTACACTGCAGTGGAGGGTTCAAACTGCATCGTCTTCACCACATTGCACTGACGGACACAGATCTTCAGGGACAGAGCCACCATGGTGCCCAGGCACCCGCAGGTTCCTACTGGAGTACCTGGAAAAGCAGTAAAGGCAGTGCTGCTTAGAGTTTTCCATTTAGTGCTTTAATATATTCAACATTTCATTAAGCAAATTAAATGAGTTTGGTAGAATTGTATTTATTCAAATGTAGTTCTGTGTAAAGTCTCATTAGTGCCATGAAGCTAGAAACTCTCCAAAGCATGTGTTTTTCTGGGTATACTGGATATTCATCTTCCAAAAAGTTGTGTGCACTTACTTAAATGTCAATACTTTCTCTGATGCAGGTCAAAATGGTGCATAGGAGAACAATCTACTTATTTGGTATATTGCCAACATATCTAGTGCTGACAGAAAATTCCTTTTTCTCTCACCTCGCCTTTTTACCAGACCATTAAATTAGCTGGTAACTAACAGCTTAAAAGAAGTACTTCATCACAAGTAGGATTTTCCTAATACGTAACTTCTCCTTTCTGGAGATCCCAAAGGGTGCAATACAGTGTTGTGGTTTTTCTCAGGTCTCCACATAGATCTGCTGGATGTTTTTAGCCTGTTGTGCAGCTACACAGAGCTTCCAGAATGGGCTATTTTTCATTTCAGTTCTATTTCAGAAACTGCAGCAAATTTGACAGCATTTCTACAGAAACAGGAAGCTACAGATGCTTTTTGTATTGTTTCATTTTATAGATAGTCTGGGTTTTGTCTCAAGTGTCTTCCCTTGCTGTCCTAACAGTCCAAACCACTTCCATAATTACACTTTCCACAATGATCTCCAAGAACCCTTCAGAACATAAGTCCTTTCTCCATAATCTACTAGAATCCCCAAATAATTTCTGCATAAATTTATGCACATACATAAATGTATGTGTTTTTCAACAGGAGTTTCCCAGGGGATCCTGTTGACTGTCTGAGGAGCTGGAATCTCGCTTTCCTCAAATTCAGGGCCCTGACTTTCCTGTTCACCTGCCCCATGTCCCTCCCAGCTGCACACTGCAGCAGTGCATGATCCCTGCAGTCCAGACTGGTGCAGCTCTGGCATCCCCAGTCAGCTCAGGTTGGTAACCATCAGGTCCAGCACTGCATCCCCTCGGGTAAGGCTGTCACCTGGCTCAGGAGATTATCCTGCATGCACTCTGGAGTCTCCTGGATTGCCTAAAGCTCTCTGGGTCACTTTTCCAGCAGCTGGGGGGTGGCTGAAGTCCCCCCAGCAGGATGAGAGTCTGTCATGCCTCCTGTAGCTGCAGCAAGAACTCCACCAACAGGCTCCCCTTAGTAAACACCAGCCACGAGGTTGCCTTGGTCTCTGATCCTTATCCACAGGCTTTAGACCTGCTCAGTCTTCAGAGACAGCTCTTTGCAATTAATCCATCTCTTGAAGTAGAGGGAAGTTCCTCCACCACTCCTCCCCTGCCCCTCCTGAACAGCCTGCAGTCACTGATCACTGTACTCCAGCCACAGGATTCATCCCAGTCAGGAATGACAACTGGGCCATAGCTTTCCAGCAGCACAGTGCACTCCTGTCAGCTATGTGACACAATTCTGTACTGCCTAATTTAAAAACAACCAGAGGCCCCATTTCTTAAAATTCAGAGCAAGTTCTTTTAAAAGAAGTACATTGAGAAGTTTCTCAGCTTGTTAATATTTTCACTTTTTGTTCGTGCACCACATAAACCATAAATCATGTGTGGCAGAAGGAGGCTCAAAAGGAAGGCTGGCCTGGTCCCTTGCATTGCAAAATGATGCATCCCTAGGCTGTCCCTGCCAGATGCTCATTTAATCCATTGTGAAAAGCTCCATCAAACTGGAGTCCACAACATTCACAGGTAAGCTCCTCCATTTTTATTTTTACTACTTCTACATTTCTCCCTTGCTCACACAAGTTTTCAACCGAGTTTTTCCACTCTGCAAGAGAATCTTTTTTCCCTGCCCTACGTAAACAGACACGCAAATTTATCTTTAATGCAATTTTACAAGTTGGGAACCTGTTACTGTGTCCTCCCAATGACTTGCCTTTTCCTTTTTTCCAGGGTCAAATTCAACTTCCTAAAAAAAGCACCTGAAGACATCAGTGGTCTGGTCTCCTTCAACTCAGTGCTCTTGGTTTCACAGACACCAGGGGATGCTTTATTTGAAAAAGAGCTTATGAAAAGACCTTATGACTTATCAGCTTCCTCCACCACTGTGTTCTCAAACTCAAGAGAAAGGTTTTCATTTCCCTCCTCCAGATCCCCCTCTGGCTCTGAATCTCCTCACTTGGCTTTCAGTAATGAACAGGCCAGGCAGTTTCCATCTCCTGGCTAACAGCCAGAACAGGACAGATGTTTTTTCTCAAAAGAGCTAAGAACTTGGTCAAGAAAAAGGGCTGAGATCACAGAGAAAAACAAGGGGGAAATATCTTCCACATTCCCTTTATCCTCTATACATTGATTCACACCACATTTAAATATTTCTCTGTGCAAGTAATGGACACTTTCTGCTCCCCAAAATCACTCAGTCTCTGGACCAGTTGACCAAAAGCCACAAGGATCCTGCAAATTAAGAGCATTTCACATGAAATGGTTTGCCTGGTGCTCATTCTCTGTGAGTAACGGAGGAGGAAATTTCTAAATCAGCCTGTGACAGATCTGTGCTTGTAAGGCAGGAGACTGGAGTAATAAATTATGGATCTGACAGGTTTGGGAGAGAGAGCAACAGCTCTCAGCTCTTAAAAGAGCCACAGTGAGAGAAGCCAGTGCCTGCAGGGATGGATCGGAGTGTGGACGTCACAGCCTCGGGCTGAACCACCACAGTGCCCATGTTCTGGGAAATCTGGACAAAACCAAATTATAAACAGTGCTTGGATTCAAATGAACAGGCCTCTGTGTGCCCACAGAGACACCCGGCCAACAAAGCAGACCAGCACAAGTATTTCAAATTTATGAGATAATGTCCAAGATAATATGACATGAGGTAAGATAATAAGATATTATCCCAAGATAAGGGCTGAAAAGTAAAACCTGAGAATGAGGCAATTTGAAGGTTCTTTAAAGTAAGTTCAGGCTGGAGGAATACCTGTCCTTTCCCCTGCAGGTCAGCAGGGGTGTAACCACAGCACAACCGGCTGCCCTTCAGCTCCAGAAGTGAACAGTCCCCCCCAGCTGCCGAGGATCCTGTCTGCAGAGCCACTTTCCCAATTCTGACACCTTTGTAGGGGGCTGGCATTTTGGAGGATCTTTCCCTTTTTGACAGAAGTGGGCTATGGAGTGACCATACAGAGGATTAGCAGAGCATCCAAGGCAGGAATCCTCTCCAGCAGAGCAGCAGGGTGGTCAGGCCTGGCCCAGGGGGGTCAGCACAGGCTCTGGGCCCTGCTCCTTGCAGGATGAAGTGCAGCAGACACTGCACTTGCACAGCCTTTCTGCAATTCTCAGCTGAAATGATTGTATCCTTCCCCAAAGCTGTTTAGACACATTCTCACAGCTAGAATTAGGGTTCTGTTACTATTAAATTACAAAGGTGTGGCCTTAGAACCACATACATACTCCCTGTATGTATGGGTTACATATTAACCACAATATGTAAAAATGTTAAATGTTAAACATGTTAAAATATTTTTCTTTAACCATTTATCTTCATTATAAAGAGTTTTACAAAATTTTAAGGGCTAATGTTTACAATACTAAACAACTCTTCCTACGTATTTTCAGTGAAACAATTTGAACATTAAATACAGAAAATGCTTTTTGATAAAACAGTAATAAGTATTTATAGATCTGAATATATAGATCTGAAGAGTCTATTTTCCCTGAAATGAAATAAATCTGTAAAATGCCTTTCTATTAATTTAATAAGCCAGAAAACAAAAAGTAACTACAGAAAGCAAGTCACAAACTAAGATATCAAACAAAAGCTTAAATGTATTTGTTTGAAAAATATCCCCAAAGTAACAGGAAGAAGTTTGATGCTGAAACACATTCACCCTTAATTTCCACTGGAAATTCATTTAAAATTGCTTTTTCCTCTTGATGTCATTCAAGAGGAGCAAACCAGAACTATCTGACACCTGTCAGGACCGCCAGAGCTGAAGAACAGACTGATTTCATCATATCCCCCTGTGCTCTTCCTTTGTCAGCCCCAGCACTAATTCCTACACACTGACTGTGCCACCACAGCAGGTGATTAGCTTTTGCTTGGATTTACTCTCCAGCTTCCTCCTTCCACGTAGTTTGGCTGTTGAGGGACATCAATATAAGCACACAGCCGGTAGGAAATCTACTTTCCAGACAAGCTACAGTGTAACAGGATTAAGGGGCCCCCAGTTGTACGTCCATACAAATTCTGCAAGGTCCCAGTTGCTCTTTACTCAGGGCCCTGGTGTGATCCCTCACTGCTCCAACAAGCAACAGGGAACCAAACCAGTGGGACAACTTCCAAGTTCCCTCCAGGTCCTCTGTGTTAACCCTCCCAATGCATGACTGGCACCATCTCCTAAAATTTGTCCTGGATGTGGAAAAAGCAGCACATAAAGGATTGGCACATCCTGACAAATGCTTAGGTCCTTTGTACTTACTAGAATAAGTGTATGAAAATAATACAAAGAGCAGTGTAGCATAAAATAAGTATGAAAATGACTAAAAAGCAGTTTACAGACAGTTAGTTTACACCTAACTCTAACACATTACATCCATACATAGCCAAAATAATTACAGATCTATGTTTTACAACACTTACTGCTGGGGTCAGTCAGCCTAATAGATACTGAGTATCACAGCATCAAAACACAATGAAAAAAATACAGACTTCCTAGAAACATCAACTGCAGTCAGTTGCTGTATGAAGTAACACTAAAATAATCTATATAGTTGGCTTCTGACAGCGATGAACTCAGTGAATTTTTACAGTCATGATGACACACCAAAGGTTTCCCAGATGACTTTCTCCATAGTAGTAGATGTGCACTGCTGATGTATCTTTATTGATGTGTTTGTGCTACTCCATGACCAAAGAATTCTCTGTTAACAGCATCAAAAAAGTGAAATGGGTATCTATAGCCTCCTTCCTCCATAATTTTTTCCTTCTTTGTACAACATGCACATTTGCTCCTTAGATTGCACATAGAGAGCTCATGGAAATGCCCTCAGCAGCCCTTTGTCCAGCTATTCTTGAGCAAATTTAAGGAAAAACTCCATGCAATTTCTCTCTTAGGGAAACATTTCTAGAGCAAAGGAAGTTTTAACAGATCCAGATTTGTCTGGACAAAGTTTCATTCCAGTCACTCCAAGAGGCAAGGTGAGCCTGCTTTGTTCCACGCTCCAGAGAGGAGCCTCCCTGGGTTTCATTCAGGAGGGTGGGTTTTTGTGTCCAGGAGGTACCTCACAAGGTACTTCAAAGAGGGACACTAGTGACCGCAACTGCAGTTTTCTGCTCTCTGCTTTTAGTGGTAAACTTTTCAGTCTTTCTGACCATGAAAAGAATCTACAGGAAACCGAGCAGGACCACCAAGGAATTTGAGGATCCCTTGGTTGCTGGTCAACTTCTCTGCTTCACCAACAAATGGTTGTCTCAGCCAGCTCCTTAAAAAACCTTCTACAACAGTATGAAAAATGAGTTGTCTGCTGTTTGTGAACTTGTCTATGTTAAAATGTTCAAAGCATTGAGGTGGATGACACACATATTCAGAGGTGCCCTAGTTAGAAAGCTTCCATGATTTTTTGTCAGGCTCATTAAGCGAGTACTAACTCGGTGTAGGATCCAACTCTACACTACTTGAAAAGTTTCTGGGTCACATCAATACTATGAATGTGAGTCTCATGTAATGTACAAAATGTGCCTCCATTCCATCTTCCTCAGATCAACTGACATAATAAAACAACCACTGCAGAAATGCCAGAAAAGATTCCCCAAGAAACCAAATGGCACCTGAGAGCCCAGCTCTGCCAGACTGGGAAGATGGCACTGATGTTACAACTCCCTCAGCAGCTGTCAGACAGCACTGATGTGAGGGCAGGAATGGCACAAATTAAGGTAGGTGGGTATGTGAGTGATCAGGGAGGTCAGAGCTCACCAACTGGTCTCCCCTCTAAATCCATACAGATTTTATCTGGGTATTTTGAACAAAACAGAGTTCAAACTGTCATTTCAGTATTTCTTTGCCTTTCATTTCACATCCTTGCCAACAGAGTGTTTGAAGTAACACACAGCCCAAAAATACCTGCATTCCAAAATTAGGCAACTGTGGCTCAGCTCCCAAATCTGGACCACGCCCACCCAGCTCCAGGATCGGTGTCACCACCAGTGCTGTGGTTCAGAGCAAAGCTCTGCTGTGATTCAGGAAAGCTCTGTCTCCCTGGAGATATTCCTTAACTGGTTCATTTAGGCTTGAGCAAACACAAATCTAGGTCACGAGACTGTCACAGTCTGAAAGTCTACATGTGTACATGCTGGTTTAGGCAAAGCCATGCAATTTTAATCTAGACTAACTTTGTAACAAAAATCAGTGGAACACAAGCTCCCTGCTGGCACTGGGCACCAGCAAATGGGACACTTGACACAGTCTGTCATTCATGGAGGTGGAACATCTGATTCTATTGCAGTGTATGAAATAGTTGTGTCGTAGACTGGGGCCTGGTAAAACCTCCTTAAGCAAAAGGCACTCAGAAGGACAAACCCAGTTGGACTGAGAGCTATATATACTTCCAAAATTATGAACAAATGAAAGTGTTCTTCAAAACGAAGGATAATATGGAGCCACAAGGCAGACAAGCAGGCAGCTGATGGCACAGAGGGTAACAGCACATATATTACTACAAACTCCCACTGGCACTTATGTTGGCATCTTATCTCAGAAGAGGTGACACTGCTTCTTTGCAAGGAAGCCTTCTCTTCAGTGCTCCACTGCTGTCAATCTGTAATTCATACCACAGTGCTCTTAAAGGTGCTTAAGGGCTGCTATTAATATGGTTTCTTAGAGGAGCAGGCTGATTCTCCTCCAGAACAGGAGCCCAACAATAATGTATGGGTTGTGTGCCTGAAACATGTCCACATGTCCAAGCATGTGCCTTCAGCACCAACTCCATGATGGACAAGACACTGTGAAGGGTCACCACTGGCCTTTGCCATTCCACTGAGGACAGGGGCACCACTTCTGCACAAATATCACACTTGTGAACACTGGGCTGGGAGCTGTGCCTTGTCTGTAAGTGCAGGATGCAGCAGTGTGCACTCTTCTGGGGGTTAGAAAGGAACAAAAATAATACCTCAGTTCTCCTCCAATAAGCTCAATGATGAAGGCAAGATAAAAACCAATGGAGTAAAGGTTGATGTTCTAAGTGGGCAATAAGTTCAAAGATAGCAACTTGGAGGGCCCAGAAGTAGCCTGACAACCCCAGACACCACATACTGTCTGGGGTGGCAAATCAGAGCTCTTGAAGCTTAAACAAGCAGACAGAAAAGTATAATCTTTCCTTTCATCAGTTCTAATACAAAGAACTTAACACTGTACAGCACAAAACATTGTTTATTCTGTTTGCAAGTGTGCACAGACAATCAAAATGCAAGAACATGCCCCTGTCCCCAGAACAGCCTTGCTCAACCACCATGGCAGAATGCACACACCACTCGTGCTGATAAGCAAGTTTATGTTAAAAACCCTCAAGAATCTCAGCAAAAACTCACAGCATTTATCTGTGGCATGCAGTACTGAATTTTACAAACAAACTCTTAAAAAAAAATCCCCATAACAAAACAAAGATGAACTAGGGCAAGCTTTGAAAGGCTACTATGCAAGCAGGCTGTAATCATTAGCAAGCATTAATAGATACCAGTTCACCCATTATAGTTCTACAGGAACAGCATCTATTTTGCTAAGAACCCAGCAAGGAACTTCCCTCAAGCAGAATTATGTAAGAGACCAAAATATTTGGGTCTAATTAAGAGCTGTTTTATAGGACAGTCAGCTTATTAGCAATTCAACTACAGTTTGCTTTTTAAGTCCAAAGGAATATTTGCAAACTAACTCACTGGAATGTATCTTCAAAAGGAAGTATGAATTACAAAGGACTATAGGAGGAATGTCATTGTTCCAAACAGAGCTGGAGCAGCTTTTAGATAAGATAAGCAAAGAGCTTGACTGGAATTAGTTTTAACATAGAAATCAGGAGCCTCAGGAGTAAGAGCCTCCACTGTGGCAGTCAATGACAAGTGTCTCTGAAGAGCCTTCTGGGCTTTTGCTCTTACTTTGCAGTGTTCCTGCAAAGGGAAGCCCAAAACCTTAAACATGAGTTTCTGTAGAAATCAGAAATGAATCAACAGCCTTTGTCCAGGTTCCTCTCCCAATGAAGTGTTTCCATTGCAGACATGAGCCCTTTTCAGGGAGTCCTTAGGAGGAATTTGTAGCAAAGATGTTCACAGACTCCATGAGTATAATTAAAATGCTATCTGAGATATAAAAGACACTTGGGTTTGTTTGTGGTTTTGTTTTTTTAAGGGGTTGCTGGTTGGGTTTTGAGGAGGTACTTTATTTTTTTTAAACCAGAGAACTCTTCTAAGGTTTATCTGGGTCTATGAAAAGCACTGCAACTTGCTTACAGTGTGATATAAATCTATATAGCTTCAAATGTATTTTCTGATCTCTGGTAATTGAAGGACACCTAGGAAAATTATAGGATAGGAAGAATAAATGGAGATTAAAAACACATTTTATCCTGTGGAAGAGTTCAGCTGATAGAAAACTCATTTTCCAAGGCAGCCAATGTGACCATTTGAAGCATTTCACCCACTATCCAAATCACACTAATAATAGTAGTAGGTTAAACTCCTAAGTGGGCTGTTAAACCCAGGCTTGCACAGCTCTGTATATTCACACCATAAAGTCTGGAAGGACAATTTTAAAGCTTTTATGTCTAGGTGTCCAACCTTTGAGCACACTCACTTCAATGGTTTTTGCATTGAATTAATTGAAGCCAGCACTCTGAGCTACATCTGCCACTCTTGGAAACACCACAAAAGTAGGAGGCAATAAACCACTTGGAGTTGCTACTTGAGTCACTTCATGACACAGGCAGAACGTGCCTTCTTGGGTTCACCTACTGTTATCTAAATATGACTGAATTTCCTGTTTTACTTCTTTTTTTAAAGTGACATCTGTTAGCAGAGCAGCTATATTGCTGAACTCCAGATCAGCTGATTTGGTAAATCATACAAGGACTCTTCTCTGAATTTCCTTCCACCCTCCTGAACATCACCTGATGCTGCCCAGGAACTTTTGGATTGTTTTTTTTTAAGGGTAACAGCACTCAACAGTTACATACATAGATCTATGTATTATACAACTCTACTTGATTATCTGCCTCAGGGAACATGAAGGCAATTAATGAGCTGCTTGAGTTTCTTACAGGCTTTATAAACAATCTTCTTTGTTACAGAAGCTGAACTATCTAATACCATAATATCCACTTAGCTAGTGAAACCACTGAAGTAAATCCATATTGATCATTTTGATCAGCACCATCGTCCAGAATTAGATGGGGTAGACAAGTCTTCAGAAAAAGCTTTGCTACACACAAGAAAATTAGTGAGGTTCAAGTAAAATCATCTTTTGCCAGTCCTGTGATGGGGTTTGTGTGGAATAGTTCTCTGCTCTCAGTGATTTCACCTGAAATGGTGGACGTAACAGGCACTGAAACTGCTGTCAGTAGGTTTGATCCACTTGTCCCAACAATCACTTAATGCAATTATTTAAAACAGATCACTGACACAGGAAATGGGGAAGAAAAAAGCGAACATTTATAGGATGTTCTTTGAATGAATGCAACAGCAGTGCAGCAGGTCAGCATCCACCTACTTAAGCAAGCCCAGAAGAAGTGGAATCAGGAATTCACACAACTGGTTGTCACCCAAACCATCAGCTCCACCATGAGCCTCAGCTGCCTATCTAAAATCTTCACAAATGGAGGACGAAGGCAAAGGGATTTGTGACTCAGAAAGCTTATTTCTTGCAGGCCCACTTGAAAAGCAGGAGGCTTGGCAAAGAGCTCAATCATTTAGTGACAATTCAGGCTGACAGCTCAGAGACTGACTGTCATTCATATGAAGCAAAGCACAGCAAAGTGGGTCCCAGTCAAAGCTCCAGCTACTCTTCAGGCAAGGTAACCCAGTTTTCCTCTGTTCAAGTGCACAGAATGCAACAAAATTCATTCTGTGTTAAAACAGCCATATACAGAAAATGAGGTGCACTTTAAAATGGTTCAAGACAAATCCAAGTGCTGGAGCTACCATTTTTATTTAAACCTTCAGGAGTTACTGAGCTTGTTGGGACTGCAAATGATAGCAAAATCACTGTCATAGAAAGTATCAATTTCCAGGGTGTCTTTTGTCCCAAGATGGTGATTTAAACAAACAAATAATCAAATAAAAAGGCAGATAAGGAGATGCTGATTACAATTTGTCTTTCCCACCAGATTATAAATCTAGAATTTGTCATAACAGCAGAAACCCCCTCAGTGACAAATGCTCAGCATACAACCTAAAGCTGACTTCCATAATACACCATGTCTGCCTAAATATAAACCAGCATCAGATATGATGGTTCTTGTCTTCTCTAAACCTCTGCTTTTTGTACAAGTCAGATATATATTACAGTTGCAATAATAAAATACTGGTCAAAAAGAAGATATTCTGTGAAAAGTCAAAAAACCCTTAAGAATAGATAAGTATGTTCAGTTAAGACACAATCTTAGGGTTTACTCTGAGGTAAATATGAAGCTACTACATGAAAACACAGGATTAAAGAACATAATTAAGAATCAGACAGTATTAGAAAGCATGTAAAGAAGCCACATGGTACAATCAAATCTAAAAGGATTGCTATGTTTCTAACAGTTTAGATGTTTGGTTCTCTGACCTGTACAGGTAACATTTTATACAGTCAGTTTTTGCTTTAATACTTGGGCACCTCTTATTGTGAATAACATCAAGCATTATTATAGTTTTTCCAACAACTAACAGACACTTTACATTTAAACTTGTGTAAACAGAACTCTGCTGCCATCCTGGACATCTCCCTTGGAAGCAGAATGAAGCACAGAGCAAAGGAAAGATGATCAGGGTCAGTGGGGTAACTAAGCCCAGACTAGGGTTAGACAAAAAAAAAAAAAAGCCCAAAGGTTAAAACTGCAAGAGTCAACTTCAACTCACCAACCAGGCTGGCAGCAGGACTTCTAGCAGAATTTGTTGCAAGCAGAATGATTCCCTGTTGGATTGCTAATAGGAACCATAGAACACATGGTTATGGGCCTGGAGTCAATATGGGAAAAACCCACTAAGTGATTCCCACAGAAGATACATTTTTGGTGTCACTTCTGCACAGAGTCACCAGTGTTGAATTTTTCCCTGCAAAACCAACTGGACAAGAACAGTGATCCTGTACTGACTCACCCCAACCCAACTTTTTTTCCTGCACAAAATGTTATTGAAGAGGCCTCAAACAAGAGTCATAGCATGGACTTTTTAGCAAAAAAATGTACATGACAGTTCACTGGAAGTGACTGGCCAAAGACAATCATGGTTCGTGAAGTGAACCATGTAAACTACTACATATGATTCCTCTCTGCAGCTTTCAACATTGCTTCTTGGGAGTTCCATGAAGAGTAAAGTTGTCCAGGATCAAACAGTGAATCCACTCCAGCAACAACTCCCTGATGGCATTTCTTCAGCATTAGCTTACACAGTTATATCCACTGGAACTACCCTCAGCATCAGACCCCTCTGAATGGGAAGTGTTTCTCAAAGCCTGAACTATTACTCTCTTTTTCCCCCAGGGCAATAAGACTAAATCAGGTTTAAAAAAACAGAAGTACACAAGAGAAATAGAGGAACAACTAATATCAACTCAAACTGACCAGCAGGTTTGTTTTTTACCCCCCCATCAGCATCACCTTCTGCTTAATGATACTTATTGGAGAATTAAAAACAAAGACAAGCACTCTTTGAATCTAAGTTATAATTAATTATGTTTCCATCTCAAACACTGATCTCTATCCCCTGTTCTGTAGTGTTATCCAGACAGTTTTTGCTCACAAGCAACCACAATTAAGTATCAACAGGAGATTAACACAATTTCTGTATAAATCATCATTCTTTATCAATTTTCATGTCATGCAGCTAAGAGGATTTATGGAAAAATTCTAAAGATAATAAAAAAATTCCAACACACATCTCTCACTAGAAAGGTGGCCACACAGAAGTGCTACCATAGCCCAGCAAATGCTGCAGAAGTAGATGCAGCAGTTTAGACACAGCCTACAACTCAAGTGATGCAACCATAAAACACCCCAAATAGCAAAGCAGATCATCAGCCAAAAAAAATCAGATTTTTAAAAGAAGAATTTTCAATTGTCAGAATTTCACATTTTCAATCAGACCATAAAAAAAACAGTAGATCAACAATCTCCTCCTCCCAAAGCATTTAAATAGCTACCAGAGAAAGCTTCTCCTGCTCCTCCAACCTCCATCACCAGTTACCCATCAGTTTACAACACCTAAAATGCCAATTCTCTGGCAGGTGGTATTGCACCAAGGTTGAGCTTCGTGCTCCTTCATTTACTGGTGCCAGCAACTGAGCAGAGGAGGAAGGGAAGGAACAAGAGTCTCAGTACTTGAACATTTCATGCCATCTCAAAGGGTGAGTGCCGGCTGTAAACAAGTTTTTGGACATCAGGTTCTCTGCTTTTTGATAGCTAAATTATTTTTTTATTAAATAAGAACACTTTTTTCAACAGAAGAAACAAACAGGGGATGGTTAGTCAAAAGAACTTGGAGTAAAACATACAGAAGGCTAAAGGAGGGGAAAAAAAGAGTAGCTGAGGAAGGGAACAAGACCTACAGCAAAGGCTCAGTTACCACCAGAATCACCAACACTAATGAAAACAGAAAGGATGAGCAAGAACACCTTGAACCCATCAAATCATCATCTCTGTCTAAGCCAGAAAACAGGACAACACAGCCACTGAGACACATGGGAAAGCTCAGGTACATCAGAGTGAATGTTCCAAGCAAGCACCGTGGCATTCCTTCTGCTCCAGCTTTGAGAGCACTCCATGCCCCCAAGGGAAAAAGCTCACAGCTACTGGATATGGAAGGATAGAAATCAGAAGTTCCTTATAAAAATTTCTGAACATCTTTAAGCTTAAGGAAAACTTAAATCTCTGAAGGATGGAGCCCCCAGACAGCTGCTACTCCTTCCACAGAGACAGAAACAAGAAATCCCAAAACCCTGCTGAACTTCTGTCAGGGTGTAACAGTGTGTGCAAACATTACAAGGCAATTAGATTATCCTTAGCCTAGTACACTGCCAACTGTGTGCTAATCTAAGGTCAAACCTCCTCCTACATCCAATGTGCTCAGAAAGGGCACATCTTCCCAAAAAGCTCTAAGTCAGCTTGGCAGACTTCAAATGGTTCAGGCAGAATTCAGATATTCTGTTATTGCTCTTAGCAAAGCCTGTTTCAATCTGCACCTAAAACACCTTCACTTAACCTTGTCCTTAGACATATCTGATATAAACTGACATGCTGCTTTAATTATAGGCTGCTTTGAAAGTTCACTAAAGACATTTTTCAAACATGGAGAATAGCACGACAAAATTCCATTAGCGACCTTTTAGTATTTCAAGCACCATTTCCAGATGAGCAGTCAAAGCCAGAGACACATTTAGAACAGTAATTGTGTACAAGGTCAAAGTAACTCCAACAGATTAAGAATATGGAGACAGATTTATCAATATTTTGCCCAAAGCCAGTTTTACTGCTTTGTGACATTCTCTTCTGAGAGCAGAAAACTATGGAAATGGCAATGTAGCTGTCAAATTATCCCCATAATGATTTTTCCTTGTTCTTTCTGCCACCTCTTACATGTGCTAAGATGAAACAGTTAAGTCATCTTCTCAGCTATTTGTTCTCATACCAGTGAAAGGCACGGCCCTTTTTCCTAAGGCTTAGAGAACTCATTTATTACACGATCATATTCCCCAGTCTCCCTGGAAACTGTTTAAAAACAGTCCCTGTCTGTGATGGTCAGGTTAATCTCCAGCCTGTTAATTGCAATAGTTAAGTGGCGCCTCCATATTCATGAATCACATTTATTTTTCAGCCTGATTTCTCACCTCCTAAACACAGCCACAGCTGTATATATTACACACACACACATATATATATATATATATACAAGCAGCAGATAAAAGTTTTTAAATTACTGCAGTGGCTTTTATGTCATTATATGCATAACAAAATTAAACAGGACCTTACCTCAAAATTAAACTTCATTTAATAGAAAATAAGGTTGAAAGTACTATTTGACCACGTGGAGGCTTCCAGTAACACGGTCTGTAACATAAGATACAAACAAGTTACTTTCTTATTCCCAGTCCACTAATTTCTATTTTCAAGTACCTTCTCTGTCAACACACAGGAAAGGAAGCAACTCAGGAAGTTATAAAGTCTCCTTTTCTCTTTGGGAGTCAGAATGTGCACTGCCAAAAACCAACAGCTTTGCGTTAATAGAAAATAAGGTCAATCCAGGCTTCCAAATTACACACAGGAAAAAAGCTCATAATAAATGAGCTCAGAGTTTTTACAGGTAAGTACTTTGAAACTGCCTGCTCAATGACTAAAACACAGCACAGGGCTGGGCACTGACATGAATTAATGCAAAATAGATGCTTTGAGAGGTCAGTGTGATTGTTTAACTCCATGGTTTACTGTGTGGAATAACAATCTAAAGCACCAGAGCACGAGCCTCTCTGTCCAATTCCCCTTCTGAAAGTGGGACTGCAGAAAAAGTAAAACCAGAACTGCAGTTCTGGTTTGTGTTTAAAATGTGACAAACTCTGTTTCAAGGCTTTGGCTGTGTTGAGGAGATGAGTTTTCTTCTTTGGATGTTTTCAGGCTTTGTTTTGCAAGACTTTGATGTCTTCCCCCTCTCCCCCTTAGGATTTTCAGAATCATTTGTTAGTTCTCACTCTAAACAAAAGCTAATGTAACATACTGGTTTAATAATCAGGAGGATGGGCAAAGCAGTTTGTACACCAACAGAAACTGCCATTTAGCAATTCCAGACCCCACAGTGCTGTGAATTAAACACCACCTTCTCTCTAAGTACCTCGAAACACTTCTCCAGGCCCAGTCTAATGTCTGGCCTAGATCTTGCTGCTCACAAAAGCTTTTGTTTCATGTTTGTAGACTGCAGTTATGGCAGGCTCTGATCCCACTTTTAGATCTCTTGGAGCACTCCCTTACCACAACCTAAGAATTCAGATGACCCACAACAGCTCTCCAAATTTGAAACTACTTTACAGACCAATTTAGGAAGACCAATTTAGAAAGATCACTTTAGAAAGAATAAAGTTGCACATGGACACAGCTACACAGCAGGGGATGCCTTTCAGCTGAGCAAAACCTACAGCAACAAAAGTATTCTTGCAAACAATCACCAACCCAAGCTGGCAAAAACATTTCTGATAGAACAAATTCATCATAGAATGTTTTTCTTGTCCTGGTTGGTCAGAAGAGTGTTTCTTTTCCCTTTCAGTGGACTTTTTAGTAACATCAGCCATCAGCCAACACAACTACGAAATGCAGGTTAACAGATTTACTGCAGGTCAGGGTAAATGTAGTCTACTTTCCACACTTGCACATATTTTACATTTCTAAAATTTGTTTCAAATGCAGCTGTGAAGTGTTTTAGTCACTGGCACATGATACCTTTCTTTATTTTCAGTCCTTTGTTGACAAAGGCCTTTCAAGACCCCAAATTCTGTGAGCAACAAGCACGACCTGGAAGCATCTTTTTCTCTATGCAAATCATCATCAATCAAGGGTCACACTGGGCTTGTACCAAAACCTGGCTGCCTGAAGAACACACCACATCTACGAGACAACACAGCCAGATGATAGCAGAGAGTGAAGTGACCATCCCAGTACAGCTCCTTTCCAGTTACACCTCACAAAGGCACCCAAGTAAGTTTTCCAACTCAATACATGCTGTAAATTTACCTTCATGGTGATTTAAACAGCTGGCAAACTGCTTTGAAATTTCTCATTTCAACTGCAGTTCTAGAGCAGAACTGTTGCTTAGAAAACCAACCAAACACAGAAAGAACTCCCAGTTTTTTGTTTCCAAGCTGTAAACCAAACATGGGGAACCAGAAATTTGTTTTTCTGTAGTTTATCAGAAGGGTCTATCTACTCATTTAAGTTTTAATCACACTGGGAAGGAAGGAGGTGAAGGAACTGCTCTCTTAACATTTTACATCAAGGGAAGAAACAAAACAATTCATTTGCACATACTACCAGAGTAACTCAATGAGTAGAATACCATATTCCAAAATGAAAATTTTATTTTAAATAGTAGATTTTAAGTTATCAGAATATCTAACAGAAAAAGGAATCTATCTTGTGGAGTCTGAGGAAAACAAAAGTTGCTGTACTATGGTAGATCTTAAGGCCAGCTTGAACAAATGGCACTGTGGAAACAACATTCATTTTTCAAATGGGTTAATTACTGCTGAAGCAGCCCTATTTTTTTTTTTTACTTATCAATAGGGAGATAAAGAGAGCCTAAAAAAACTATTAATCATTGTTTGTTTATTCTATTGTCCTCATTTCCTGGAATGTGGTCAGAGCTGGAAGCAGACTGCCCAAAATTCCCAGTCAGCAAATGGGTTGCCCTGAGCCCTGGGACTGTTTACTACCACCCTTAAACCTGTGGTAGGGGGAGCAGGGAGTGTACCTCATTCTGGCACTTCACACAGAATTCAACAGGGCTTTCTGAATATCTGGGGTATTTCTTAACATAAACCCCTGACTCCCCCCCTTCTCTTTTCTCCTAAGCTGCAGCTACGTTTCTATGAAATGCTTTTGGTTCAAATGTTAGTGATGTTATTTATAGCACAAGAAAACAGAATAAAGAAAAGCACTGAAGTAGAACACACCTTCCCAATTCCACTGCAGATTCCTACACAATGAATTAGAGGTAAATTGGCCCTTTAGAGAGCTTTGCTAGGTATTCTGCATTCTCAAAATTCTTGGTGATAACAGTTTAATTCAGTAGCATTTGGATTACAGGCTCACTGAGACTAAAAGGATAAATTCCAGCATCCTCTCATACTATGTTTGTTGAAGGTGGCAGATACTCCTCCCCATCTATTTCCTTTGGGTTTATCATGTGTTTTTCCTATGCTGTGTTTTGGGGGGTGGTTTGGTTTGTTTAGGCATTTTGGATTGTGTGGTTTGTTCTTGTTGCTGTTGTCCAAACACTGCTGTCAAAACCAAAACTAAATATACAGCCCATTACAGAGAGTATGGATTCCTATGTTTTTATCCTGCTGGCATTCATCACCACACTGCTGTACCATCCCCTGCTACATGAATTTGCCAACTGTTGATATTTGAAAGCTGTAAGCAGGGGGATTGTTCCTTCCCCCACCCAAGACATCAGGAAATTCAGTTCTGTGATGTAGTTCCATGCTTCAAAGCTTTATGTTCCCTGCACATAATACAGGTGTTGAATGGCCATTTCAGGCTGGTACTAATTTAGATGTCCTGTGCTGTGTGACTTCTGTCAAATCCTGGTTCTTCCTTGTCTGTCTCTATTACTTTCCTCAAGACTACTTCATAAATGATCAGCATTCACCTCCTGGCATGAATTATTCAGCATTCAGCCAAATCTGACTATCCCTCAGGTGAAACTATGCTCTCAAATGCAATTCTTCCCTCACAGTTGGAACAAAACTGGGAGGTTTATGAAAGTGGTGTTCAGGCCAGACCTCCTTTGTACCTCACAGATGGTGGGAGCTCATCCCTGCACTGGGCTGCCAAGACTCAGCTTCCAGCCCCCAGGGATCTATCACTGCTCACTCTTATCAGATCTGAACTACTGGTTTGCAGCTTCTATTTGCCAACCCTCACAACAACCTGCACATCTGGGATAACAGTTTTGGGGAGGTCTGAAGAGGCACAACAAGTAAATTCTGCAACACAAGAGCAAAGTCTGGCATTAAGTTCTTCTCAAGGCTTAGTGCTTGTGTAGAGCACGAATAAAGTGCCCACTGTGATCATTTACAGTCAACCACACTCTGCTTAATTTTCACAGTTATGTAAATCTCATCTCTTAAATCATGCTACTGAGCCAACTTTGTGATTCATCTTCACCTGTTGCCACGAACATGAACTTTTTGCCAGGTAAACACTCCCTGCCTCCTGTCTGGGGCTCCCCAGGAGCAGTCAATAGGTTTCCATAAAGGAGCAGTTATTACTCCAACTTTATTTGAACTCCAGCTTCCTCTTAGTAAGTTTAACACAAAACATTCCAATTTTGTTGTCTAGTAGAAAGACAGAATGTTGTTTAATGTAAATTGTACTCCTTTTAAGGTAGGCCAAGATAACTTGCTTCAATTTTATTACTATTATTGTTATTACTGCTACTACTACACAAAAAGCAAATATTCATATTCAGCCCCACTTGGTAAATTCTTTAAAACATGTTTGCCCAAAACAGCTGGTGTTCTTGGTACCAAATTTCAAAGCCTTTTCTCTGAATGTGAGAGAAAGTTTGGGTCTTCATTTATTACAAAAATCTCTGGCTCTGGATTTCAGCATAGAGTAAGACCTTTAAAAACAGAGCTAAATACATCAGATACCATCATGGAATACGATGCATAGTAATTGAAAAATGGCAGGTAAAGATGTGAAACAACAGGTCCCCAACAATAAGGACATGGCACTTTCCTCACTGGGGTACCATTCACCCTTCTTGACCTTTCAGAATTTGCAATCTACATTAACATTATCCCTTATTTCCAAGCAGACAATCTGCAAGCAGATTAACCAATGTAAACAAGATGATAAACTGTTTTTCATGAGAAAAGCCTTAGAACAGTTGCAGTTCTCTGCTGAGCAGTGAACACAACTGCACAGCATCAGAAATTCCCCAGCACAGGGTTTGTTTTCTGAGGATGCTGTGATGCTGTACACTCAGAATATACAAATATGGCCATCAGATTTCTCACCTGTTTATGCTGACACACATCACAGCATCAGTTATTCAGCAATCTAATGCAAAGATGCCCTGGTTGCTGGCAGCTACTGAACCCCTGCACTCCTATGGCAATATAAATAAAACCAGTAAATTTTGCATCATATTTATGAGGAAGTGTGAATTCAGCTGTCATAAGCAAATACTATAGAAACAGTAATACAAAAACTTGCACTTTGTTTTTAAGTCATGAATCACTGAGGCTTCAAACATTTCTCCTCAATAAGCATCTCCTAGAGTGGATTCACCTTTCCCTTCAAACTACTCCTCCAAAAATACATATCAATCCATGATAGAACACTGGCCCTGCTCCCAAGGGACAGTCAAGCTTCACTCTTAAGAAAAGTATATTTAACATTCATTTTCACAAAAAAAAAAACCAAATAGGCAAGGCTTATAGTTGGACCAAAAAGGAGTTTACAGCACAAGGCACTTTAGAAAAAACCCCGAAGTCTTAGCAATTAAAATGAGTGCCTATTATAATGGCTACCATTTCCATGTTTCTGCTCAAAAAGGTTAAAGTACAATAACAAGAACATTTTAAATATCTGGACTATCTACTTGGTAGATTTTAACCCCATATAAAATAAAACTATCACCAGATCCAGGTCTTAGATTAAAATCCTTGCAGAAAGGGTAACAAAGGCACCTGATTACAAGTACTAACAGTTAAGCTACCTGAAACAAAAAACTTATTGCAATGCCAATTCTAATTTAAGTATGCCACTTCAAAGAGATCCCACAAGGTTACAATCAAATTAGGAGGTTGTCTGCAATGTAAACACTTCCAACTTCCAGTGCTGACATGCAATTCATCATCCAATCTTGGCTAAATACCTGCTAATAAAGTCATCAGCAATGTGGGTGTTGGGAGTTGAGATTTCATATCCAACATGAGCTGAACAGGCAAGAAAATAATAAAAGTAATCTTTTAATGGACAGGTGAAAGAGAGAGAAGAAAAAAAGAGTCACAGCAAAACAGCACAAGGTTTTGGTGTTGGTCCAATTCCTTCAGAGTGTGTTACCAGGACAGGACACCTGCCCCTCTAATGGGGTAATTCTCAAGCTGTCTATAGTTAAAATACAGTTTGCCAGCTAAATCTGTTCCCAACAGACCTCCAGCCCCTTCACACTGCAGCAGACAAAGCACACAATTTACTTCCCTGGCATGACTCACAGGAAGTTTGCCAACTTTCCAAACACATTCCTCGAAAGCTGGGCTGCTCATATTTGCATCCAAAGGGTTGGTACAGTAATGGTTCAGAGACTCCAGATATACAGTGTTGGAAATCCAGCTTCAACAGACATAAAACTTGGAATTTCCACTTTTATATTATCCTTACTGCTACACTAGACTGAAGAGATTTTTTTTAAACAGCAGTGGTTTGTAAAATCTCCTTATCTTCAGGTAAGGAAAGTTATTAAACACTGAAGTTATTAAACACTTAACTTAGGCAACACATGAACTATCCTGCCAGTGAGAAACACACAGAGTCACAAACATACTAAAAATCCAGAGGTCATGTTGGCATATAAATTTCTGATATGTGGAGTGACAAAGTGTTTAGAACTCACACCAGAATTACCCAAAACAAACTTAAAGTCCTTTCTGTTACCATGTCAACAAACCCTTGATGGACCAGGCCTTGTGCATCACAGGGAATCTCTAAACAAACAGCCCCAGCCCCAGACCTCCTCAGAACCCAAGCTGGTTACCAGAGAAAAATGCAACTACACTGAGGTGTGGAGGGAAGGGATTCTGGGCTAACTGCATACACACAAGTGTGCATGTGTGGTATGGTTACTTTAGACATGCAAACACACACGGCCTTCCTGCAGAGCTCATGATGACTCCAGGTGTTCCCCACACTCCATCACCTCAGGACAGCACCCTCAGCACAGGCAAGGCTGCAAGTTCCCAACAGGACTATTACATCCAAGTCACATCCCAACCTGAAAAATCCCCCCAGCAGTAAGGAAAAGACAACTTCAGAACACTAGAAAACGTAGAGAACATCCAGTGAGTCATTCCTGGGGCAGGCAAGGCCAAGGCACTACTTGGTGATTTTCTTGTAAGCTTGAAGCTCACATTCCCAGCACAGAGACTTGGTATCAACCCTCATATACAGCATTTCAACCTTAACAAACCATGATTTTTAAATTACTTTCAATACATTTCCCTCTCCAAATGACAGCCATTTCTGCAAGTGAGTGAAGGCACAGTAAATGGGTTAAGGAGCTGAGTGTCTGCCTCCTGCTTTTGTTTTTCTTGTAGGAAGTAAATGTCTTTCGATGCAACTGTGGGAGGGGGAATTTAAAAGGCAGCTTTAATCACTGCTACTTATTAGAGATCCTCAATGACTGAGAGTTTAGTATATCTACAGAGTGGACACATCACTGCTATACACTATACCAGATCTGCACACAGCAGTTCTCTTTCTGCCTGATCTGTCTTGGAGGACATTAATTTAACATTTCGGAAAGAAACAGCACATCTTTAACTATGCAGCTGCCAAATCAATTCTTTCTCATTAAAATATGCTTTGAATTTCATAAGATCTTCCCACAGACATAAATCTTTCAGTCCCAAGCACTTCCTGTCATTTTAATTGCTTCCCTTCAAGTCCCCCAAAGAACAGAAATAATGCTTTGCAGTGCTCACAGACAGGTTGAACTGCACTTATTGTGTCCTGGGGGAGAACACTGCCTGGAATGGCTATTTAAAAGGGGGAAGAAGGAGAGGCAGTGTTGAAAAACACAGAGCTAAGAAATACATGCTGTTAGCACTCTGAGTTGAAATCAGAAATATGAGAAGCTCCATGTCCTTCTCAGTCCCCCCTCCCAGTAAATGCAAGAGAAATGAGAGATGTCTTCTCTTGGTAGACCAAGCTTTCCCACCACGTGTTTCTGGTCTGAGACAGGGCCTGAGTTATGGTGGAGGACACAAAATAACCCTTTTCAAGATGCTTCCACTACTTCTAGATATGTGATGATCTTAGATCAAGTTTTTTTATATGAATGTTATATGTTTATTCAATAGGGTAAGGAGCAAGCAAAACTCCATCCCACTTCTGCACTGAAATGGTCTTGAACCAAATCAGACCTCCAAGTGTGTACACAGATGGTTTAACCTCAAATAATGTCCTTTCCACTCACCCTCCACACTGGAAGTAATTTGTTTTCCAATCTCCTGCCTCACCAGGGTTCACCTTGAAGTTTGCTTCTGTAAGTCTCCTCCACACACCAGCCCAGACTTCCAGAACCTTTCTGTGAAGGAACTTAAATCAGGTCCCCCCGAGGCACTTTGCTAAAGAGAAAGTGCTGTCAACAGAGCTACTTAAATACTGCAAAAAGCTTGAAGTGCTCAACAGTCCCAGTCACTCAGAGTTGGTTTTGGGTGCTGAACACAACTGCAGACCTGCCTCAGTGCTGCTGCAGATGGAAACAATGCCTTCACACCACTGAGAACTGCAGCTGAAGTTGTTACCACTGTACAGCTGGAGGGTTTTGTGGCTTAAAACAAACAAACAAAAAACCCCAAAACCAAACACCCCCCTCCAAAAAACAAAACAAACAAAAAATCCCCAACATAAACAACAAAAAAACCCCAACACCACCAAAACACACTCCCCAAACACAACCCCTCCACACTGTCAGCATGTCAGCAACAAGTCAAACTGTTTGTATGGAAAAAACGGACTGACTTCTAACACTCTCAATACCAGAGACCCAAGAAAGATATATTTTCACCAATTTTCCATTCATTGTCCTGGAGTTGAAGCCAAAAAACCCAAGTAAATAAAAAAATGTCCCTATCTGATCTTTTTGAAACAGGTCACTGTGACACCAGCGTGCAAGGAATGAAGCCTTTAAAAGGAAGAGGTAAAACATTGCATTCTTAGCTCCAGTCTGCAGATCACGTTCCAGTATTTTCACAGTCACGGAGTCGATATCCAAAGCTGATTCCAGAATTTGTTCTTACAATGTCTGCCCAAGGGATCGATTCCACTGCATTCAGAAAGCACATCTCAAGTGTTTATTGCTTCCAGATTTTGAAAGGAGAAATTACTGTTGTAACTCAGCTGAGTTGTCTTAACAGCTCTGCTAAAACCTCTCTGGTTTTCTTCCCAAAATCTCACTTTAGAATCAACATGTTTCCTGTGTATTAATTCTCTAAGTATACAGAACCCATATTCAACTTTTAGGCAGAGAAGTACATTTATCAAGGCAGATGAACACAAACCCAATCTTAGAGCAGGCTTCTTGAAACACGTGCAACGTGTTTGGGACCCTGACTTTGCTGCATGTAACACTCCATAACCTCTTCCCCACTCTCTGCCAAAAATCCAAAGCACTACATTCAGAATTTGCACCAAAAGCACAATTTGATAATCATGACCTCTGTCAATTCTGCACTTTTGGTTTTATTGGCTCAAGTTAGCACAGAGGTGACAAGTGACCTCACTGTCCCACATATGTGAATTATGTCACATGAGGGGAGCAGCAACTCACCCAGGTTTGCTCAAGTTAATGACCAGTGAAGCTGGTGTGGAACACTCAGACCTGAAGGCCTGTGATGTACCAGCCCAGCCTGGACCCAGTGATCAGAGAACAGACACCTGGCAGAGACACTAAAGGTCTGAGACTTTTGCCCAGGTCAGCTTTTGCTCTCAGAAGGCACAGAACTTGAAATTAAAACACAAGAGCCTACCAAGAATACAAGTGACTGTGGAATGCAACAATACTTGTTTGGGAACACTGACTGCAGTCCCAGGTCACAGGAATGTATGAACCAACATGAAATAAATGATGAGCACAGTGTCATTCTGGATGACCAGAGGAAGTGAGCACGGTGATATAATGCAGCTGCATTTTGGGGGGGAGCATTCAGCAGGTCAATAGGCCAAAGTGACACTGAATCCAATTCACACCTTCACTGCCATGTTTGTGAACCAGTGCTTTATGTCTTACATGGATTTTATCATAACCACTTCCAAGTGCTCCTCACTATGTTTTTAAGCGATAGATTCCACTTGTGTCACACTATACTTGAGAAGCAATGCTCCTGACTTGTCTGAAAATTCAGAGCAGCCCAACTCAGAGCTGTTTTCTGGATTGACTTTCACTCCAGCTGCTCTCATGAATGATTAACACTCAAGGCTCCTACAACTGTGTGTTACTGGCTCCTTGGACAGCACTCAGCTGGAGGAACAGATGGACAGCAAGCTTTTGGAAGCAATTCTGGCCAGGAACATCCATGCCAAACCCTCTTTCTGGACTGGCATGGGGAGCAGCATGCGGGAAGAACCTCACTTCTGGTTGACACATTTGCCACTTGGCAGGTTGCCCTGAACTTGCAACTGGCAAATATTTGGGAGGGGAAACTTTTCCTGGTGAGAAAGCAACAGGGGACACATCAGTCTGAGGGTGTGAAGATGACAACCAAGTCTTGTGTTTAGAGTACAACTCTAGGATTAAACAGAAGATTAAATGCAGTATGGCATTAGTGGAGCTTCCAGAAACACAGACAATAGGCTGAGGAACAAAGTTTGAGCAATATAAAATAATCACTTCCAGAATATCCAATTCTTCTGAAATATTTCTGAATTGCTGGAGGGGGAGGTGTCTCTCCCAGGGAAAAAACCCAAGGATACAGTATCTTAAACCTGGAGAAATCTCCAAAACTGCCCAGAATTTCCCCAGTGCAATTGAGAAAGGCTCATCTCTTCTGGCACTGTGTTCTGCCTCCTCCTATCTTTGCTACTGCACAATCATCTGTGCAGATGGAGAGTATTCTCTCATTGCAAAAGTCCCTGAGGACATTCACCCAGAAATGAAGGCTCAAGAAATCCAGGTGGCAGAAGAAATTTTTTTTTCCACAGCAACCAGGTAGTTGGGGAAGTAAAAAAGCCTCATGATGGACAATCTGAGCTTTTATGCCTTCTGTCCAAAGGACACACATGCCTGAAGTGACTGAATTACTTCAATTAAGTGATTGAAATTCTAGTCATAGGGAAAGCAGTAAAAAAAAAAAAAAAGAAAAAGAGAAGAGAAAGCAAAAGTGAAGATTTCATTTCTTTCTTCAGTGACTTTCAGCAGACATACAGGTGTAATGTGTATAATCTTTGCAATCCTAACATGTTTGTAACAGGCAGCAGGGAGGACACTCAGCAAATGGAAAACAAAAAAAGTCATCTGATAAGTAACTGGCACATTAAACAAAAGAGCTGGGAGGAAATTCCTCTGTATAAGGAAGTGTGTTTAGGGTTGCTGTACAACTATTACCAAGTGGACTTGTAAAACAAATAGGATGCAATTTGCAACAAAATCAAGACAACATGAAATGCATGACAATAACAGTCATATCTGCAGGGAAATATATCTGAAGAACCTTCCAACCCTGACAGCTGTGGTTCAGTTGAACTGACAGGTCACTTGCCGCACAAAGCCCTCACAAAAATCAGGCTCCAGGGAAGAAAGGGACACTCAGCTACCCAAAAATTACAATTCTGAGAAAATAAATGAGATATTATTAGGAATTTCAGAGATGGAGGAAGTTGCAAAGAAGGCTAGTGTAAAAGAAAAAAAAAAAAAACAACCAAAAACTAGGACCTTGGCAATTTGGGGGGTTTTCTCTACAAGAGAGCCAAATATACTCTCACAAAGACACAGGAGCTTTCTTCGAGGTCAAGAGGTCTTCAAGGTTTATCATTCTTCCAGAGACTTCTGTGCTCTCTACTCAAAGCCCAGTTTCCCTGAAATTTTCCTCTTCAAGTTGCAAAGGAGTTTTTTCCCCCCCCTTAACATCCATTTCCAGCAGCAACTGCTCCACAACAGCTTTCCAATTCCGCCCACCAGGCACTCCTTTGAAACAACCCAGTTCCAGGACACTTTCCAAGGAGCCTCTCATTCTCCACAGGGATTTACAAGCACTCCCAGCTCTGCCACTGGTCCCAAAACCAAGCTGTTGTTTCTGCCCTGTGGTCCATTTTCACTGTTCCCTGAGTGCAGTCACCCCCCAGCAGCACAGTTGGGAAGCCTTTGGAAGTGACAATCCCAGCAGAGATGCCAAGGCCCCCAACTGCCCTGTGAGGAACAGCATCTTTGCAGCCAAGCAATTCTACCCAGCGCAGAAAAAGGCTGAACACTCACAGCAAGTGACACCAGCAAATAAACACCGAAGTTACCTTCTACCTCCACCTCTTCTTCCGTGGTTGTGAAAGCCCTGCTTTAATCCAGCTCTCCTGAACAAACTTGCACTGTAATTGCAGGGCTTTGTTTCACACGGGCTTTGTGCACAGCAATATGAGCTTGAGAATGAGGAGACATTGTCAACAACCAGAGCACGTTTCAGCCTCATGGTCAAATTCCAGCTGTGACCTTCTCCCAGCACACTGCAGCGGGGTGACACTGCCAGCACAATACTTGAATTTAGCCCAAAGAACAAAAATCCATGTTTCTGTGGTTAGGAACTCTGAAATCTAAATTTTCAAAGGTCCCTGCTCCAAACTGAATATTCTCACAAGAAACCTCCAATAATGAGCCAGTTTGCAGGGAAGTTCAGTGGACTACATGATTCAGTCTCCCATGGAATTCGCCTTCCCACACAAGCTGCAAATGTGAATTATATTCAAACCAGTTGTTATTCTATGATTCCTGCAACTAAAACTAAGATTTTAGACGATACTTAAGGCAGAATGTTACCAACAAGTAATTAAATTTTAAAAACAGAAGTAGCAAATCTAAGGTAATTACTGACTTGACACCTTCTAAACTTAACTAGAAATTTGACTTCTACTGAATAACCAGGCATCCTGATATCTCTCTCAAATTTATTTCTAAGGAATCTATGATGTTAGATTGGAATAAAGATTGACTTAACCCTTGCAAATAGTTTTTCAATAAAGAACTTTTTTTGCTGTTCGTTTGAGGGAAGATGTTCCTTTTTCTTAAATCCAACTGTGGTGAAAGTTATTTTTCTTACTTAAATACTTCTGAAAAAAAATAGGGTATTTTCAACTGGTATGGACAGTGTCTTTCACTTATTAGCTTAAGTCTGGATGCACCACACAAATGTTTCTGGTCAAGCAATGTCTTCTGGTAGAGATATGGAAAAAGACCCCAAGCTGGCATGCTCTAGCCGAGATTAATACCTTTAGCACCTTTTAATACACTATTCATGCTTTGTCAGAATATTCTCAGGTGATCTCAGGTCATTTGACAGCCGTGTTGTTTAAAGCCACAGCTGAACCACTCCTGATCCTGCCATGGTTTGATTTGCCCAGCTGCAGCCTGAGCACCACACCTGTGAAGTCAGGGACAGTCACTCCTAAGGAACACTCAGAGCATTTAATAAGGCACATGTTTGTCTCTTCCCCTCCACTGGGCCACTATTTCATCTCACTTCTTAAAAGTCAGAGAAAACCAGTTTCTACATAAGCCCTCCCTGCAGTTTTAAAAGGAGAAACCAACTCCTCCACACTCTAGGAAGCTTTTGTACTTAATTATAAAGTCTGGGATCAAAAGCCACCATTGTTTTAGACCTTTTAAGAGTCAAATGTGCATTGCAGAGACTGCTGTGTTACAGCCACAAACCACCTCAGGCCTCAACAACAGATCTCCAGCCTTTCTACAGAAAGGATAGAACTGGAAGAGGGTCATTCTGGACAGGGAGCAGGCCAGACCTTTCCTCTGCCTTGTGAACACAATGATTTTAGGTCATACTTTGCAGTTATCTCCTATTTTTGTTGACCATCAGCACTGATCAGCAAACAAGTCGCTGCTGAAAACATTCAATATCTTAGGACTGCTAATTATTCTCAGCATCACCCCCCATTTTGAAACCTTTCCAACAACTGCCAGATTCCTTCAGGTATACTCTGGACCCAGTGTTTGACCTTGCCACTCTTTCAGTCCTATGTGCCCAAGTTTGTTACAAGGATTCCTGTTGCCTTGCTTGATCCAGCCTAAGCCACGCCTATAAAAATCTGAATATGTACATTTTTTGGCACTACTACCCAAGAGAGCACTTCAGGCATGTTTCCTCACTGTCTAAATGACAGCCCAGCCAAGTGGAAGGAAAGGTAAATCAGAATCCAAACCAGGACAGCACTGACACAGTTGTTAGCACAATGAAAAGGCAGAAAAACACTAAAATCTAGGCCATGAAATACCACCCCAGTTACAGGTACACAGTTTCTGGAAAGGCAAAAACTCTTGGGAAGTGAAGAAGCTTACAGGTAATGACCCAAACCTTGCTGATTCTTCCCTAGCATTCTCCAGGACAAATCACAGGACTTTCAAACCACATGAACAACCAGTAAGCAAAAGAGTCGACCAACATGGCTTTGCATCAGCTCTCCATACGGTAAGATTCCCCAATCTAACACCTGTTTACCACTTCTAGTTGTCCCTAGTCAGTAAAACTTAACTTTCAAGATGTTCTTCACAACATTCAGCTGTTTATCTGCATCATTTCCAGCCTACCTGGCAAATGACCTTGACTACAAACAGCTTTATTTCCTTATTGAATGGAAAATCAAAACCAACTTACACATGCCATAAGAGGAAGCTGGCATCCTTTTCCTTTCCTATTTGCTGCCTCACAGAGATGACACCATTTCTTATGTCAGCACAGTATTTCTTACAGACATCTGTAACTTGGCCAGAACTATTTGGAAAAGCTTGACATCCAAGTCCACTCTTGGAACATTAGTTTTCAACCAACATATCCAAGTGCATCTGCAGAGCAGAAAAATCCAGTGAAGTGTAAAGCTTTGCTGTCCAACAACCTAATGCCATTTATGCTCTGGACATGCTCATCCAGCCCCACCTGCAAAATGCAGTTTGCAAAACTGCCTCTTGTTTTCCAGCTGTGGATCTCTCACTACCTGTAACATGCTCAGAGTCAGGAGAATCCTACATGAAAACTGCTGTGGTTTAAAAATCAAACAAAATCCAGCTAAGTCAGGTAATGTTCTGACTTCTGGAATACACCACCAGTTCAAACAGAACTTTCAAATAGCAGAAGGTTAAAATTCAACCAAGAGCAGAGGTCAAACACCAGTGTCTCTCATTCCAGCATTTATGTACTATAAAAATGCATGAAATTCAACTGCAGCCACTTAGGTTTTTTTATGTCATTACTTCTACCCCATTCCACATTCCTTATGACTGGACAAAACTGAACTGCTTAATCAGCATGTAACATTCCATGCAATAATTGTACAGAAATCCTCACTAACCATGAATTTCTCCATTAACATTCAATTAACACTGTGGAAACTTCAGAGCAATTTCAACCATTTTTGCCATCAACTGGAATAGATTTTTTTTTCCATCTTGTGTGTGTAGTGGCATTAAATGACAGTCTACAACTTCAACTCTGACACCCTGTTCCTTAAGCAAATCCACAGTCTCCATAAACTAAACATCACCATTTAGCCTAAATTGACTTGCTCCACATTAACTTCATTATAACAACTCCTATGCCCCTAACAGTATCTCTGGAGAGCATGTGAATAAATTAAAATTAAATTACACTGCCGCATGAAAAATAGCTGTTTACATGGTATGGTTATAAAAAAATATCCAAGTCCTCCATATTTTCAAAAACTCATTTCTGAATGCTGGGCCTGTGTGCTATGCTGTGAGGATATATTTAGCTGCTGCACTACAGCTCCCATCTCAGATTACACTGTTTAAGGCTAAAAGGCAATGCATGTGTTCAAAGAACTGTTAAGAGTAAACACGTAAGTCCTAATGGAAAGTTCATGTGGAGCAGGTTCAGCTTTACAGGGATATAAAATTTAGTCATCACATGGGAGGACTTGCACATCTTGTTTGTCACACTTTTCAGCTCTCAAAGGTGCCTGTACTAATTCCTCAGTTTGAGATGGGAAGGAATGAATTGCTGTCCCCATTAGTGAAGAGCCTTTGCACACCAGGCTGAGATAGAAACAGGGACACCACACTCCCAGTGACTCGCAGGTCACAGCTGAGTCCTGTGGTTTCCAAGCCCTTCACCCTTCAAAGGGCAACAACCCACACAAACCACAGAAGGAAGAGGATCAGAGTTGAGTATTTCTTTTGAGTACCCAAGCTGTGAAATCTTTCCCAGCCTTACACAGACCTCAGTAGTTTCAGATTGGTTCAGCTGCCTCCGTTCCCTGGGCACAACAGTGCCCTCTCCAAAGCAAATATAGAGCATTTAAAAGGACCAGGACTGAATGTGCAACCTGGAGGCCAAAGGGTAGAAAACAGCAGGCTGAAGGGGGAAGATACTGAGCAGGATTTGGCAGCAATTCCTGCTTCCATACAGTGCTTATGGAAAGCCTGTCTCTGGCTTTCACATTTGATGATAAGAAGCTTCAGAACAGCAGAGCAACCACAGGAGGCTGAACAACCAGGAAACCACCATTTATGGCTCTCAAAAACAAGTTCTGCAAGTGGATCCACCACAGAGCCACAGCTTTACCTGCTTCATGACCAGAGCCCCTGCCCAGCTCTCTGAGATTCAAGCCACCCACTCGCTGAGCTGTGCTCAGAGCTCAGACTCCCAGTGAACCAGTTTCCCTTGGATACAATGGGAAGGAACACAGCCTCTCACTTGGGGCTAAATGAATGTCAGCAGTCTTAAGCAAATCCTAACCACATTTAGTTCCCATGATCTAAACCACGTGCAGGACACCTTAAATTACCACCAAATCCAGTAGCAGAACAATCACACTGGGTACAGGAAAGAGTTTACAATATTTGAAAATGGAAAAGAGAAAAAAATTACTGAAAATAACAAAAAATATCAGTTGTCATACTAAGGAAACTTGACCTTTCTGAAGTTGTTCCCTCAGAAGCCTTCTGCATCAATCAGGCAAAGAGCCAAGCCAGGACCCTGAGGCTGCAAAAAGGGGAAAGCTGAGAGCACACAGATGATGAACAAGTTGAGTGTGCCACATGTGGAAGCAATAGCGGACACTGAAGCCAGGACCACAGTAGTTGCAGGGGTTTGTAGAGGAAGAGGCACTTGCAGCATCAAATCAAGACTGAGACACCTCAGCATCTCTCCTTCCACTTAATTCACCTCAAACAAAATTCTTGTTCAAAGACACTCCAAGTAACTTCAGCAGTTAAAGGTTTTACATTAGAGCAACAACAGCAATGAAAATGCAGGGAGGTTTTTTTTTCTTCTGCTTAAATGGAAACATGGCTGAACTCCCACTAAAATAAACAGAAGCTCACAAAAATGAGATCAAGATTCAGATGGAGCCTGACAGTGACAAATGTGTACTGACAAGTTTGCAGACACCTTTCTTTTAATCACGTTCTCTGGAGGAACAGAGTCTGAGTAAGATCCCAAGTGGTTTGCAAGAGTCAAAGTAAACAGTTAAAAACTAAGGGGAGCACCTCTCACTGAATATCAGCTGAATAAACCCAATAGGTTTCCTATCTGAACACTGGCTTAGATAGATCCCTCAGTGCTTCTAATAAGGAAGAAAGGCTGCAGACACTTTTCCTCATTCAGCTCAACCACTGACAGCCACACACCTTCAGTCCAACAGACTGAACCACACACTTATCTCCACACACTGTGCATCACCACATGAGTCACTTCAAAAGTGTAGCATCAAAAGCTCAAGCTGCAGAAACATTGGGAGAAGCGCAAAAATGTCAGTGAAATTTGACTACATAGTTTTTACACAATCAATGCAAAACTCCCTTGTTAGAAATTGTATTTATTGGTTTTCCACAGAACTAATACAGCTTTAGGGTTTTTTTTTTTCTATTTAATTTTCTGGTCACCTCTTAAGTGATCACATTACCTTGCTGACACCACTTATATGAACTTGAAATATTTGACCAAGCTTAAAGCAAAAGCAGCATGACTGGAAGCACTTGACTTTACAGAAAAAAAACCCTAAATGCCCAAGAGAGTACCCTAGCCTGCACTCCCATTTCCTATGGAATGCACAGATAATTTCACTCACTCTGATCCCTTGCTGGAACTCTAAGGTGCCTTCATGCTGGGGATGTGTGTGAACAGCCATGCAACAAAAGCATGAAGAGAGAGTCTATGGCACATGGAACAAGGAAATGAGACCACAGGGAAGTCACAGTGCTGGGTAAGCCAGGGAGTAAAACTGCACCAGGCAGACCAAGAGATGAGCAGGGCTGGGCAGGAGATGGAGCTGCTTCCCACAGTGCCCTGTCTGGGCACTGATCACACAGTCACAGATTTGCAGGAGCTGAAAGCAGCAACTCACTCACCTTTGAAGAAAAATCAAGAAAATCCATCTTAAGCAACGTGAGCTTAAGAAAAGCAAGCACTTTTAAGCTTCCTGGCTGCAACAAGCTCAATACATCCAGGCAACACCGGGAAGTTACGCTGCTGGATAAGTGTTCAGCAACATTTTTCTTCAACTCAGAGACTTACACCTCCTTGATTTTTGCTCTATACAGGCCACCTCATGCCATGCCTTTAACACATCACTGCTGAGCACTTAGCAGCCAGTTTTCTGGTTTGACATTGCCACTACAACCCCAGGAATGCAGGGAAGGCCAACAGGAGGGACACACCTCTGGAATGCCAGCAATGCTCCCGTGGGGACTAGGGCTGCAGCACCAGAGGAGAGCAGTGTGCCAGGTGTTTGGCACTCACCACAGTTCCAGGACACTGCACATCCCAACGCATAAGATCAAGAACTCAGCTACTGAAACCAACAGGCTGCCCATGAAACAGCATTTACAGTCAGCAAACTCTTCACTGTGTTTGGAGGATATTTTCCAGTTTACTGTAGTGATCATTTCCTTCTCCCCAAGCTTTAATTCAGCAGGGTTTGCTGCTTATTCTTCCCCAAATCTTGTGGTCCCAAAGTCCAAGAGAGTCATGACATCATCACTGTATTATCTATTTACCTTTCCCTAGTAAACCAACACTTCCTTTGCTCTTCTTGTCACCTAGAATAGTTCTCAGTTCCCAAGCAAAAGGAGGTGAGGGGGGAAGGAGTTTTGTTTCAGATATTCTGGCAACAGGGAGCAGTAACAATATCACAGGAGAAAGACAAACAGGATGCCAAAGTACATCCCCGTGACAAAACCACCTCCTGGAACCAGCTCCTCTGAAGTCCACATGTGCAATTAAAATTCAGTCTGGTATTTAATAATCCAGTTCAAAAAGAGATCTAACCACTTAGTGAAAGACAAAACTCATCACACAACACCTGCACACATAACTGCTGAACAGGAAGCTTCCTTTGTTTTGCATAATTGCTTATTGAACTGCATACTGGATTTTTGAGGTGGTAGCATTTTCAAATGCCCAACTGCAAAATAAAATTAAGATCCCAAGTAAACAAAAGCCATCTCTTCCTCAATTTACACTGAGCTTTCTTGCAAGAACCTTATAAAAGTCTGTGCTAGTTTGTTTACCCAGGCAGGAAATGCATGTTTTGATGCCCAACAACATCCATGGCTACAATTCTGGGTCTGTTCTAGGTTTAGAGTTGTCAGAGTTTCCAAAGACCTCTTAAGGATCTGGTCACAGCAGCTCTTCATGAAGCTCCCACCCATCAAAGGAACAGTTACAGAACCACAGAAAAAATCCCACATGGCACTACTCCCATGTTGGGGAAATCTGTGAGGTCCTGAGCATGAAACTCCACTAATACATTCCTTACCTTACAAAATTTCAGGCAGAAGCTTTTGAATATAATGTTGAACACTCCCACTCAAGAAAGAACAACTTTAACTCTGTTCCCATCTCTTATGTAAACAAGATCTTTCTTTAAAGGACCCTTGATGGAAGGACCCTACAAATCATAGATTCAGGTAATTCCTTTCAGCTATTTCAAATGTCATACTCAATGACCTTCTGAGCACTGGGAGCTGTTCTAGGTTTCCTTCTGTTGGCTGCATTTCTAGTTCCTGTACATCTCAGGTTCTAGGAAAAGAACTTTGTTGCAATGATAACATAAGCAATGATGATATAAAACCCACTTTTTCACTATACACTATGTGTAATAACTTGGTACTACAATTCCAGTCATTACTTGGCAGCTCCTTATACCTTTGGATTCTATTATTTCATTACCACTAAAATGGTAATGAAATAATTTTCTTCTGTCTCTCTTTATCTATAAAAAGCATCTTGTTCATTTATTTAATTTGTCAAAGCAGGTGTTTTGAGCTCAGTATTTCTTTATACATTTTCAAAAGACAACTAACTACTCATCCACTGGTGTACAAAGATAACAGCTTCTGACACACTAAAATGAACCAGCCAGGAATGCTCATCTGTTTATTTGAAGTATGGAAAGCACACACAAGGAAAAAACCTTAGGCAGACAAGAATATTTAAACTGAAGCTCTGTTACAACTCTTTCCTACTTTTCAGGAAACAAGTTTTCTCCAGAAGCCAGATCTTAAAGACCTAAGAAAAAAAAATCAGCAAATTCTCCAGGTAACAGAGTTGACTAATAAGACATGTCTTGATTACCAACACAATTCTCAAAGTCATATAAACTGGATTGGGGTTTTTTTGAGAACACTACACAGAGATCTAAGGGGAAAAAAGCAGAGAGGTAGATAACTCTGGAATGACAGTAACAGGAATAAGAAATGCTAAAATGTGGACAAGAAGCAAAGAAAGCACAAGGCCCTTCTACTTACTGAGAGGTTCAGAGAATGTCAACCAGTGTGCACACAGTTTAATTAAAATGCTTACCATTTAATACCTGATTTAACTGTGATTTTTTTTAATACTAAAACAAGAACCAGTGCCTTGGCTTTAACTTCAGGAGAAATATGTCAAGGACTCTGTTCTGAGGGGTCTTTCCCTACTGCTAGAAAAGGCAAAGGAACACCCATTCAGTTTTCCAGCAGTCTGCACAATTTCTGACAAGCCTTACATTTCCTGAAATATGAATTGACAGAGCTTTCCAAAACTCATAACACTGAAGTTTTCTTTATCATGCTGCATAAGCCAGCTCTGCATCTCAGACTGCAATTTATTACAGCAGCCCTGAGCAGTTCTCAAAAAAAAAAACAACAAACAATAAAACCTTCTAGAGTAGTTTTTGAACCATGAGCCCCTTTTAACACCCTTCATTAGGGTAGTCAAAAATATTAAGCCAAAAGCTGCACATTTTGTAGCCACAAGAGCCAGTCATCCCCCTCCTTGCACCAACCTGTGCTTGTCAGCCAAACACAGGCACAGAGCCCAGGGCTGCAGGGAGTGTTTGAAGGAGCTGAATTTGCCACACTGGTGAAATTCCTCCAGCTCCACGTGAACACAAGTCAAGGACACTTGGCCAGCACTGGGGGCTTAAAGCACCAGCCCTACCTGTAAAAAGAATGTTTCAACTGCAACTTTAACGTTGCTCATGATCAGCCTTTGCAAGCCAAAAAGCCCAGTGACTGGAGCAGCTCTGCCTGAGCAGCAGCTTTATTGTTGGACTAACATCACAGTGGAGCTTGGCTGGCTTTGGGTCTGCCAGGGTGAACATTCCTCCTCTGCAGGAGAGGCCATTTTATTATTTTTTCCTCCTCCCTAAAAGCAGTTTCCTTTTCCTTAAAAAAAGAAAACCAAACAAAAGGATAAAAACCCACAACCCAAACCTAACACCCCCACAACACACAGAAAAAAACAACCACAAGAAAAACCCAAAACAATCAAACAAACCCCCTAACTCCAAAACAAACCAATAAAAACCAAACCCACAATACAACATAAAATTAGCATATAATTAAGACTTGTTACAGCTTATTTAAAAAAAAAAATCAGACTAAGGGTTTGTAAGAGTTAATCAACAAATATGCACAGTGAGGGAAGGAACGAAAACAAAGAGCAAGTAAAAAATAATTTTTTTCCTAGTATCTTCCCAGTGTGTAACAGAAGAGCCCAACCTTCCTGGGAATAGCTGTGATCATTGATGTATATACACAGAGTAAGCCCCCAACATGAGCCATAAGTATCTGCAGGGCAGTGAGCAGCTGAAACAATCCTTAAGGGTGAAAATTCCAGATAAGTCAGAGTGTTTGCACTTCAAAACCAAATCAGTATCAACCTCAAGTTAGTACTGAAACAATTAAATGTAACTGATACAAAGAACCAACCCTGTTGGCACAAGAAAGCTACACCAATGGAGACAGCAATGTCAGTGGGAGAAGAAAATTAATTTTATTTGCACATGCCTGAAAATGGCCTCAAACAAAATACTGGGGAAGCTAAGGTACCATGCCAATCTTCATTAAAAAAAGGAAAAATAAACTAAAAGAAAAAAATAAAGTCAAACCAGTTGTCACATGATGAAGAAACCTTGGTGTTCAGGGCAGGACAAGTGATGAAGACATCAAGGGATTCTCTCAAAAGGGGTGTGCAGTTTCCCATCACATTTGAACCACAATTTGACTGAAATGATTTCATGCTTCTGCCTCCAGTCATAGCAAATTGAGGTGGTGATAAAAAAAACCAAAAAACCACAAAATCAAACATTCTAGCATCTCCCATTTCTCAACTGTGACAGCACAAAATCCTTGCAACAAAACCAGGTTTTGCTGTCCAGGTGTTTCTCTACAACCTCACTGCAGCAAGACAGGGGTTTGGAATACTTCATAGTGGCACTCCCAGTAAGGAGTACCTAAGGAATTGCTCAAAACAAACACTTCTTTTTTCAGTGTTCTTGCCAGAACATTTATTTCAGCAACCACCCTCTTCTTTCCATTCCTCTGCAGATAACACCATTTCCTCCAGGGCAGTTGTTCTAATATGATATTCCCAGTGTTATCCATTACTTGCAACAACAACACAACACAAAGCAGCAAAAGCACCCAACTAGTCCCCAGGAGCTGCTCTGATCAGGGACCTCAGAGGGCTGAAATAAGAGATGAAACAATACATTCAGAAAACACACACTGGGGATGACACACTTTGCATGTGCCTCAACCAGAAAGGCCTTTTCACTGCCTGCCAAAGCTCCAGCTCCAGAGGAGGCCAGAGGGGAACCAGGAAAGAACAAAGGGAAGAGAACTTTGAGCATGAAATCAGTGAGGAAATCAGCTGCTCCAGCACTGCAGTTCCTGCAGCCAGCTAAGGCATCTGGGTAGAAGTGTCTGGACAGAAATGCCACCTAACAGGACACTCCCTGGGCATTTAGAAAGAATTCTGCTTGGACAACGTGACTTGTTTCCAAACTAAGCAACTGCAACAAATATACTACAACCCAAATCTCTGTGCATTTGTCATGTACCAGTACTAATAAAGTAACTCATGTGAATAATTCACATGCCAAGAACACTGACATGAGGGAACACCACAGATACACGGTGTCCTGTCAAAGAGCAAAGCTCCCAGCAGCAAACCCCAGACTGCCAACTTGAATCTGATTACATTTAGTTACTTTGACTGTTCTGTAGTCTCCCTCCTCCTCCTGTTGATATAACTTTGTAGGTTATGCAGTGAAATACTTTCCCTAAGGTTGTAAGACTGTAAAAAAAAAAAACCCAACATTTTATTAACAGTATTTTCTCCTCCTTTTTACATTTAATATGTTAAGGGATGCAGGTGAACAATGCAGTTTAAGGCAGCGGGGCCTAAACTTTGATCACTGATCAGCTGCGCATATTAAACACTAAGTGGCATAAAATAAATGCTGCCACCAGCCACTTGTTTTGCAAGGTTTCTTAAAGCACACACACCACCACACTGAGCAGCACCATCTGTCTGTGAGGTGTGGAGAACCTGAAATGACAGTAAAATATTCCCCCATATTGTACCTTCCTGCCAGCCTGGGATCTCAGCACACTGAACAGGGCAACAGGACAGCCCGGCAGCAGCAAGATTAGATGTGAACTCCCATTAGAGGACTCTTTGAGGGGAGAAAAACATTTCAGATATTTTACCTAAGCCAAGAGGCAGTGAAAGCAGCAGCACATTGTGACACTGCTCTTCAGAATGACAGACACACCAAGGCGAGGAACACACCAACCCCAGCAACTCGAGGTGTGGCAGCAAAGCCAGCCCTGCTGCAGTGCTGCAGAGTGAGCTTAACAACAAACCAGGGCAGCTCAGATTGCAGAACTGAGCTGCAGGGACCTGACAGCAGCAACTGCTCTCCAGGCACACACGAGCTACAGCAAACTCCAGCGTCTGATCAGTGCTCCCAGGAAAGCTCATGTTGGAGGAAAAGGAAACTCTTGAGAGATTTGCAGCATCACTATTACTATCACCCAACACTTGTTGGTTAAATTGGATAGACAAGCTATCTTAATTTAAGATACCTGGGATAAAACACTGTGGCAAAACAGTGACTCTTTAAGCATCTAGTTGTTTGTGAATCCAGTTTCTCTTTAAATGCCAAAGTCATTTGTCCTCACTGACATCCAAGAACCTGGAGGGCACAGTCTGAGGCTGTCAAAAATTACAGTATTTTGGCCAAATCATAACAGAGTACCTTTAGGAAATGCCATGTTTTACATACTTCTAAAAATCCCACATTTTATTCCCATGCAACTCATCCATTCAACAGTGGCATATTTGGGCTAAAACTTCTCATAGCAAACTAAGCAAAAAAAAAAAGTTACAGTAGAGCCAGTGAAGGAGTAAATATTGCAATACAAAACAAAGATTTTCAGTCTACATGAATGTTACAACATTGGTTAATCTGAGAAGAAATACACCATCTACAACCAAAGTGCTTCTTCATGAGCCTCCTCTCCCTTTCAAATCACTGAAATTCATATTACACAAGTCTAACAAATAACTTCCCTTATTTTAATACTTGTCCTTGGAACTTTCAACGTGCTCACAGAACTAAAGGAATTACAATGTTTAAACAGAACTTAGAAGCTGCTGATGGTGTTATCCAGTGATGCAAACACACAATGTAGATACACAAATACACAGTGTACCTTTTACTCCTGACTGGTTTCATTACTCCCAACCTCAGTAATGAACATGCCACTCTATTATGCTGTTAGAGTATCCAAGGATTAGTTTACAAGTGGCTGCCTTTCCACACACACACAAAATACATCCAGGAAATGAAGTCATTTGTTGTTCTTGAAACTACAGCAGCCTTCAATACCATTCACTTGATCACTGCTGCTCATCTGTGCAGTAACATTGCATTAAAAATACAAATATTTCAAGAGACATCAGAAATCAGAAATTCAAGGCATGAGCACCTGCCTTCTTGCCCTCTAATGCAGAAGGGTATCAATGTTTGCTATTCTACACCTACTCAAGGCAATGTACAAAACTTACCAAAGTAAGGTACAATATTAGATTTTTTCCTTTTGATTAAAAAAACCCACTGAAATGTACCAACAGCTTTTCTTCTGTTTTAAAGCTCAGTAGAAGGAGGTACTTCATAAACACATACAGGCATGCTTTAAGTCATTTCATCTCAAGAGTTTACGGATGGGGCAATGATAATTTTCTTGCAGAAAACCTAAGGGGTGCCAGAAATGATTGGGGATCCAATCCGAACCTGTAGTGTAATCTATTCTTAGGTAACTATCTTACCTAAAGTCCTCACTGCAATCACCAGACAGAACCTTACTTCACTTCTACAGCCCAGTTCCACACTGCTGGCCTGTCAGAGACACCAGTGAAACAGGACCTCAGGACATGCAGCGTGGAATCCTGAGGCCTCAGCAGCACAGCTGTAACACTTCAGCAATCCAGAGCATGAGAACTTTGGAGGACACCCCACAGCCAGCACTGCTGTGGCACTGGGTGAACTCACTGCACTCCTGGGGTTATTTACAAGGCCAGCTGTTCCCTACATGGGAAACCGTGATCTCTCTATTTTTAAGGTACAGACTGTAGTATTATGCTACCAAATCCCACAATGAATGTTTGGAAATGCCTTCTGTGTACATAGTGCCCACCACAGATCCAGGAACAGCAAGGACTTGTGGCCTTTCTGCACTTCCATATTAGCAGCAGGCTGTGAACTGGGCTGAAAGATTATTCAGATTCTTTTCTATGACATTTGGGTTGATGTCCAAGTCCTTACAGTCCTACTGCTCAGACCCAGCTTTCAAATGGCTACATATTCAGAGCAAGAAAGCATTGCCAAGATACTGAATACCAATAAGCCAGTCACTCAAAAATCCTTGGACTAATCTCAGTGAAGTACATACAGATGCAGAGCACAAAATTGATTTCATCTACATGCAGCTGAGTTAATTACATTTCACACATCTTCCCAGACTGGTATTTATACAAATATTCTGATCCATTGCTGTTTTCTTCAATAACAAAAATAAAAAAATAGCTGATGGTGGTTAATACCTCTAAATTTTATGACAAATTAACCCCAAATTAACCTTGTCTCAAGAGATACTTGAAGCTCTGTCAAGATAATTATACCTTATGAATGGGCCCAGTACTCCACGATCTTCTTCCATTTCATACAGGATCAAGACACCCAGATGAAGGTCAGTAGCCTCCCTCATGTATTGGAGGCCATTGCTGAACACTCAAAAAGCCACAACTGTCTCTGACTCTCAGCAACTGAAAGTACAACCACCACTCATAACCTACTTGTGTCAATCAGAGAGAGGCTGAACCAGGCAAATGTGGTTTGAGTTTGTCTGACATGGAAAGGATTGACATGAGCCTATGCCCAGCTGATGTTTTTCAAACTAATTCTACCTTCTGCCCCAGTTTTGTTGTCTTGATTTGGGAAGTGACATAAATCTATTACCAAAGTCAAATCAATTTAACCAGCACTTTAATTAAGTCAGAAGCAAAGCTTACCTTCCTTTTCCCTTCAAAACTAAGTTACAGTGATGTACAAAATAGTGGTGTATCAGTAATTCTGCTCTTCCATACACATAACAGATATTTTTACACTCTGTTAAAGGAGCTCATTTTTCATCCAATCCTTGAGAAGCCACTGAATTAGGAATCCCACTGTCCCAATGGCATTACTTTGAAGATCAAGGATCAATCATATGATGGCATTTTAAATGATCAAGGGATTCCTCCCAACACACCAGCACTCACTGCATTGCAAAGCTGGAGATAAAAACAGTCTGACTTACAGGTATAAACCTGCATTTGGCCAAAGATGTATTTTTAATGAGACTAGTGAGAGATCAGCTAGTGAGCTCATGGTACAGGTATTGAAATGGTTGAGAACAGTTGGCACTCATAATATTAGATTAGGGTATATTTTTACTAACACTTTATATAAAAGATATTTTTTAAAAATGTTGAAATGCTGTCCTAAAGAAAGAACACACCCCAGAACATTACTAAGTTACTTTACCACGTATTTCAAGTGCTACACTTCCATAACAGCTACAGTACAAGAACCACAGCCCTAAGAGAGAAAGCCTTATGAACAAAAACTGTGTCATCCTTTCAAGCCATCATATGTACAAGTTTTATTTTCTTCACATTTCAGTAGTGTTTCACCAGTAACAGCTTCTCATGACTCCACAGAGCCCAAAACAATGCATGGGGCACACAAAATAGCACATGGGCACTGCTTCAACACGTTATGGCATCTCTAATTCCACCAATTGAAAAAAAAATTAAAAAAAAAAAAAACATTTGTATCATAGTAAGTAACTTTACCTGCCCCTGAGCTCACGTACACAGTTCTTGGCATGTGACTGTATTTGTTGCAGCAAGTCAAAGTGCACTCTAAGACATGGCTTCAACCAAAATAGACAGCCATGAATGGGCCTGGCAGCAGGGGAATCCCCTTCCTCCTCACTGCTATTTATAACTGAAGGCAACTGAGGTCATTTCCAATTCAACACACGGTTCTTAAAGCAACTTTTTGTCCAGGGAAGGGGGGAAAAATGGAAGGTACAAGTATTCCAAACACAACACGCTAAGGAAGGCATTGGAAAGCTTCATTAGCCAGCAAGATACACTTTCACCATTTCTACAACACAAAATAATCAGAGTCAACATTAGGGTTCTGTGTGTAACTTATTTTAATGCCAAACACAGCAAACTTGGAAGTGCCTGGCAGTGAAATGAGGAGTAAACAAGGAAAACTAATATTAGCTTTTCCACAGCTCTCAGCTGAAGGAAAGAATAGATTTTGCATAAGTTGGGCTCAACAGAAAATCTGTTTTGTCTGCAAGTGTGCTCCATGAACATCTTCCATCTTTGGAAACAAGTTCTCTCAAATGGAGTCTCCATCTTCCAGTTCAACCCAAAAGGAGTGTGCAAGATGAAATACATTGCTACTTGCTTCCCCACAACAAAAATAACAGAGTACACATTGATTGAGACTCTTGTCTCACTGTCAGGCAAAATCTATCCTAACATTGTCTAACTCATTGAAATTTAAAATAATGACCATAAGAATGCTTTTCATTTTGAAGGTTGAGGAGAGGAACTGTTGAAGTCAACTAAGTCTTCCATCAATACACTGCCCCACTATTTTTCTGCCCCATCTCCATCGAGCAGATGGATATTGTACTACAGCCCATTTACGCCACTATTTTGTGGGAAAACTGCTGGGTGGTCAGTCCTGCAGTCAATCCCATCAGGAAGCTGGTTTGTAGATGGTTCTGCACACAGGAGACTGGTAAGGAATTCTTCCCAACCACAACAATCAGCAGAGTTCTGCATTGTCTTTGATCACCTGGAGCAGGAAGCAGTCTTTGGAATCATGTTTACCACAGTACTTCATACAGAGCCCTGATCAGAACTCTGTTCTTGAAAGCTGGCACAAAAAGTTTCACTTGCTCTGGTAAGAGGTTATCACAAGCTTTACCAACAGCAAATCAATACAACTTGCCTTGAAATGTAACAACAGGGTTTCCACAGCAAAATCTAACTGAAATTATACTGCTCATGAGATTGTCTTTAAAACATAGCTCAAAAAGTAGAGCTCAGGCTAAGGGACCACCAAGATGTACTAATTGAATTGCCACCCTCTTGGGAGGAGTTCACATGCTCCAAATCTTTCCAAAACTGTATTTGAGAAAAAGATGCCAAGTCACAGCCATTCACCCAACATCAGCATCTCCAGCTTCCCCATCCTTCCCATGTGCCCCCCACGCTCCAGGGGTGACATCCAAAGTATTGAAACCCCCAGCTCATCAGAGAGACACTTGTATTAAATTTAATAAAGTAGGATTGGCTGTTACAAAATAGAAACATGGGATACTAATTCTAGCAACGTGCAGAACAGTGAGGGATTGCTGGGAAGGTATTCACCTTCCAAGGAATGACCCCTTTATTGTCACAGGCTGTACTCCAACCAAGGATTTCAGGAGTTCTTACCACAGCAGAAGTTTAAAGCACAAATTTAAGAACAAATGCAACAACCAAAATTGAAACAGCTTCTTTGTGCATTTTGGGATAAACAGTAACAGAGCATAACTGATGGGGTCAGTCACAGCACTTTGAGTACGAAGAAAGAAATATATCCACAGGCAAAATGGAACATTTTTAACCTTTCCTGAATTGCTGACTCTCCCAAGACAACGTATCAGCAGGAATGTAACCTAATTCAGAAACAAGGGGTTTGATTTTTAATATTTGCTGTTAGAGATGGCAACTTGCTAATCAAGGAAAAAATGTGTTTTTTTCATTATCAAAAATAACTAAATTTGTCACTGTAAATTCATACACTGAAACAAGAGTTTTCACCTTATTATCCCAGTACCTTGGACAGCCAGTCTATGGAAGACACATATAATATGTTCCTATCTAAAACACAGTATTAAATACAATACATTGTTCACCTACACCATTTTTTTATTTCTATCATGCTAAACAATAATTTTAGGAAGTCTCCCCCTGCCCATGAAGGTCTGTGCCCTCCCCTTGGGCAGAGCAGTTCCACACCTGCAGTGCTCCTGAGGAGGGTGAAATCCTGAAGCCCTGACTCCTCAGCCAACCCCACAGGTGCAGTGCAAGGATAAAATCATCCCCCCAGGCTCTCCCTGGGAATGGCAGAGTTTGTGGCTGAGCAACCCTCCTGCAGCACAGCCACATCAGCCCTGCCCACGTGGGCAGCCAGCTCGGAGCCCCAAAACACCAGAGCCCACAGAGGGGCCACGCGCTGTGGGAGGAGAGTGAAGCACCAGGGGACAGGAGAGCTTGGCCTTGAACCATCAAACCTACTCTTTCTCCAGGGTAGAACACAGAAACAAACAGTGGATGCCAATAGTTCACTGATACTGGGTATGTTACATCATCATTCTGTGTCAGAGAAAGCTACAAAAATAGTTCAGATTCCAATTCAGTGTCTGACACCTCATCAGCTTCAGCAAAAGCCTGGTCCTTGTCTCTGGCTTACAGCAACCATGTTAAAGCATTCAAAATCAACACCACATACTCCTGAATCCTTTATGTATCCTTACAAAGTCAAACCACCCACCCTGAAGTTAGATTATTTCCATTCTTCAAAATAAATGTATATTTATTCTTTCTGACAGTCAGTACTAAATAAGTGGATTTATTTTGATGTGAGAGTTGAATTAGGGTAAGTAATCATCTGCCAAGGCCACAAGCTGTATTGGTACCCATTTAGACACATCATACATGTGCTTATTTTACGCACACATTCCCCCTGAACTGTTACTCTCACGTCCAGAGATTTCAGCAGTGCTCCAGTGACTCTGACTCTGTGTATAACTAACTGAAGATGTGTGTTCAGTAGAAGATACCAAGTATATGCAACAGAAAGCATGATTTCACCATCTCATTAATAACTTACATTGTCTGCAAGTGTAGTAGCTGTCAGACAGTGAGGTTATTCTTTTGACACTTTCTGGAGGCAGCCTGAAGTACTATTTATAAAATGCTTTTGAAGTAACTTGATAAGTGTAATTCATCTCTACAAACCTCCTCAAAAAACAACAGAAAACCCTTTTTTATATGAACACTACCACAGTGTCTCTCTCTTATAATTACCAAACCAGGTTTTATTTCCATATTGTATGCAGTTTTCTATACTGCCTGAAGAAACACTTGAACTTGTAAGCTTAAACCCACAGGGCCTAGAGGTACCAAGGGGCCCTGGGAAGTCAAAAATATTTTCCTTAGTTTTCAGGACCCCACAGCCACCATGGAGATCTAAACAACCCCTCTATTTTGCATTTCCAGCACCTTAAAAAACACTAAGTGCAGTCAAAGCAGTTACACAGGTATCTCAGTGGGGCAAGAACCTGAAACAACAGCTCACAAAATGTAACCACCCCCTTCAGTGTGAGGTTTGTAACAGTAACACACACTTCACGTAAATCTACAAGAGGGAAATCTCTTCCTGTCTCCAGTTGGTTTTATGTAGGACTAACCTAAGTTCCCATGTGTTTAGAATCTTTGAAAGGCAGACACTAGAGCAGGACTCCACAATGTGCCCAGGAAAAGAAGAGCACATGGGAAAACAAGATATTTTTTCTGATTCAAGGATTTCAAAGCTGAGTTATGGGAAGCTCCTTTTCTCCACTACCTGGTAAGCACTGTCTCTTGCCTGTATATTATGCTCCTTTGCTCAGCTGCAGGAAACAATATTGCAAGACTTGCCCCCAGACAAGCCAAGAACAGCCCTGTGGAAACCACCAGCCACCAGTACAAACAAACCAAAATTAAGCTACAGCACCCTGCAGACTTTTCTATAAAATCTCAGATGTATTCAACACCCAACTTAATTCTTCCAGCTCAAACAAACAAATCAAACTCTTCTAAAATAAATACTTGTTTCAAGAGCTTTAGTTGCTTATTCATTCCACTGGGAAGATGCAGCACTGGGTGACACTCAGGTTAGAGAACCTTTAGCACACTCAGTCTTTATCCCCTTGGAGTGAGACAGCAGCCACTGTATATTGGACAGGTCAGTTAAAGCTCTGCATGACAGAAGTATTCTTTGACAAAGCAGGTGTTATTCTCCAAACCCTCCTGAGGGTTTATACAAAGGATCTGGATAACTAGCTTTAGAAGGACCATCCAGGTTCATGTATCCCACTACAAGAGAGATGGGCAGCTTTCCCTTCTGTGTGCAAAAAAGCCTTTTCCAGAGGTATGGCCAAATGTGCCAGAAGCTCAACCCATCCAGCCACACAAACTGCAGTCTGGAGCCATCCACGTGCTCCCAACACCAGACTCTAATCCAAGGTCAGTGCTTGTTGATGGTGTCCTTGATCACTACTTAGTTTCTTGAATAAGCAAACAAGCCTTCAACAGAAACAAAGGGATGCTGGAACTCTGCAAGTTCTTCAAATCCCCTCTTCAGTTAACTATTAGTCAGGGTTTTTGACTTCCATATGTCACTGGAGCTCTTGTGCTGAACAGTTTCCTTGCTAAGAACCCCTTGCATTTCTAGATTATGGGACTGGCACCAATGTAGTGCCCAGCACTTGAGTTTAATTGCATTGTTCCTGGGACATCCACCATGGAACCAGGATAACCCAGACCCACCTGTTTACCTTCTCAACTGAGACTTACCATTTTCATTTTTTTTCTGCAAATACTTCAGCTTGGGCTCTTCTTGCAGCAGGTGCTTTGTGAAGAAGGAGCTGGTTGTCCTACTTGCTGCAGCTCCTCTACCCCACGTGCAGCTGTTTCACTACCAAATGGTCACCAATACATTCACACTGATCAAAATGTAATTGCCAACCAGCCCTGTCCAAAGCCTGCATTCCACTGCCTACTAACAGGCACTCATAACCTCAGGCAAGCCTGATTATACAAATACAAGGCTTTCATTAGCTTATTACTTATAAAGAAGCATTTTCCTGTTGCTTAGTTGGATATCCCCTGTATGTTGAAGAAAGCTTTCCTAATTCTAAGCTACTTGGAGATATCTGACGTATGAGTTGCTCAGATCTCAACTCCCAACAAGCACCAGTATTTCAAGTAGAGTGACCAGGAAGAAAGAAAACTGACTTCTACTCAACACTAGAGGCACAAAAGGAAGATAAATCTCTCTTGCATGAGTCTCCAGCACCCTGATTCACTTGTCACCTGTCACAGGTGAGTTACATTCCACAGAATACATAAGAAAAGTATTCCAAATAAAAGGAAGATAAATTTGACAGTTCTTACAGGACAACTCCACTTCAGAAGGAAAAAAATCTGTTTAAGATATGAGAAACAAGTGTTGGTCCAAGATACAACTGTTCTATAAGGTCTGTTTCCATGATGAGATGGCTGCTTTCTGTATCTGGTCATGGCAATACAAAGACTATTTCACAGGTAGCAATGCAGTTTTAATTTAAATAATGAAAGGTAAACATTAAACAAGAAATTTGACACGTATATAATCCCGAAAAAAACCCCAATCAGTCAATACACACTACTGGAAATCTTCAGTCTTTACAAAGCTGTAACTATAGTTTGGGGTTTAAAAAAAAAAAAACACCCCACTTCTCATTTTTCCTTTTATTCTATTATTTTGTGTCTTCATTCTACATTTCTTCCTTTGGTTTTAAGTGCCTTGCAAACAAATTTCAAACACCAACTCCCAGCTTTATCCTTTTTACCCTGAGGACCATTATCTGCAATCCCACCTTGCTTTTGCATCTTCCTCAGGGGCTAAAATTGTACTTCAGTCCTTCCAACTCCCAGGGCAGCCAGAGAGAGATGAGCTGTAGGTGAAGAGATACCCTTTTTGGGTGGGTACCACAGCAGAACTGGTGCCTGATAGCAGATGTTTAGCAGGTCCACAGAATTTATCTGCTGTAGCCTGAGGCAGGATGAGAACTACAGTGTGTTGGCTGCTAATCAAAATGCAAGAATTGCTGTCCCTTCTTACAGGTCCCAGATGGGAAAAAAAACAAACCAGAAACCAAACAAAACTCCAATTATTTAGGAATGCTCATTTCTAAAAGTTTAGCTGGCAGGACCCAAGGCCACACTGCACAAAGACATGCCTCTAAAAATTTGCATGCTGACACAACACATGGAATAAATACCCTATTTTAAAGTGCAGTAACATGAGGCAAAGGAAGACAAGGAGTTTTAACCAGGGAAATGCACCTGGGCTCTCTATAATTGCAATCTTGCTGAAATCACCCCTGATTCTACAGCCTCTGCAGTGTTATTATGGGAGATACACAGATGCCATGACAGATCTTCCTTTTGCTTCAAAATCCATGTGCAACAACTCACTCCCTATTCCCAGTACGAGCTCCTTGTCACACACATTATGAGGTAAAAATCAACAATCTAATCAGATCTGACAAAAAGTTGGCCATAAAAAAATAAAGTGAAATTATGAAGATGACTATTTGCAATATGGATTTATATCTGTCATCATTAATGATGAACCTCCCCCTAAGTGTACACTGTACCTTGACATACCAGATAATGATAATATGAAGCCATCATGATTAGCAAGACACTTCAAAATTAGGCACCCAGAAGGTGAGCACAAATCTCCACAACTTCTTCACCACTGGTTTCAAGCCATGGCAAATAAAAGCCTCTTTTAAGGTTCCTTTATAGCAAAAGGGGCAAAGGCATAAACCATCAGAGAAGCATTTGGGTTTCCTGCTGCAGTAAAATATGGCTGAAATAACACATGGAAAACAATATGCCATTCCTTTGTCAGCAAATCCTGCTGGAAGACTCATAGAAAACAGCTGAAGATGTGAAGAAATAAGTATCAGAACAACTAATGGGCTGTGGGAGGTTCTCTGTGCTGCTGGCTGGAGGTACAGATGTTTCTAACACGTCTCAGCTTACAGTAAGTGCTGCATTGTTCCACTGATGAACTGGGAACTGCTCTGAACAGCTACAGGAAACATCTATCTGAGTAGGCTCCACATATTCTCAACAGTAAATTACTTCTTTGATAGAAACAATGTTTTATGGGGAAACTCTGCACGGGTACACTTATGTGAGTCCATCTGCAACCTTCACACTGCAATCCTTTTATTGTTTTATTCCAATTAAAGCAGCCACTCCATCACCACATGAAATTCTTTCACTGTATCAGTCACAGGCAAACTAATGCAGCAACACTGGAGCCCAAAGTGCTGCAGGATGTCATTGATTACATTGATTCCATAATTTTATAAAAATAAGATCTGTCAATAGTAGTATCTTTCCAGTACCTTGTAACGAGATGGGGAGTGCCCACGAAATTCATATTCCCACACTGAGTTTTGCTAGTTACCTTGTGGCAAAGTGCTTAAAACATCAGATTTAACTCATTATGTGTTTTTTCCACAGAGACAACTGTTCAAAATTTGCTGATCTCTTCAGTGATGACAACTGGCTGTCAGTAGTATGCTACCTACCAGATATTTTCAAATAAATACACAAGGTGAAGCTGATGTTTTAATGGTGAGCACAAAAGTTATTGTTTTTCAAAAGAAACTCACTCTACAGAGACTGTTTTGAAAACTGATACTTGGAAATGTTTCCACTGCTGGGTGATTTTGTTGGTGAAAATTAAACTTCACCTATAAAAACCTCTGAAAGCTGTACATAATTTCCTAAACTTGAAAGTTTTTACTTTTTTTAAATCTTCCAAAAGAAGAGTTTCAGGAGAAGAGAAGAAAGCAACATCTTGCCTTTAGCCTGCAAGAACAACTGATTGACGTGAGGGAAGATGGAAATTTATTAGATGAATCCCAAGAAGAACCTTTGCATAGTTAGCGCATGAGAGTGGAAAATTAGCCTCATGATTTAGTAAGCACAACCAACAATGCACTTCTCCCCCTTGGATCTGTGGCCATTAAAACAAAGTATTGGAATAAACTGAACTTAGAACAGGCTCCCCAGTGGCTGTATCCAAGTGATAAACCAACGTTTTAAAAAAATAGCGAGGCATATTCAATCACAGAGCTCTCACTGAATGATTCCTCAATGAGAGCGAAAAAGGGTTTTGTTAAAAAACAAAACAAGTTTTCCAAAGTGCTTGTCTTGTCCTCTCTTAATTTCTATTTTTTGTGTATGTCCTGTATTAGTGCAACAGTATATGTGTATTATTCATAAATAACACACATAGTTTGGGAGTGTGTGCTCACAAAGCTTTTACTGATAAGGGTGTAAGATAAGAAAAATCTTCAGAAATCACTGCCTTAAAATAAAAACCTGGCAGGCTGGCAATAATATTCCAGAGAAATTAAGGCAATGGCTGATTGTATGAATATCCACATGGAACACAGTGTTTCGGTTTTAGTTTTCAACACAAAATAACAGTTGGGTTTTTTTGCCCTCATAGGCAGATGGCATTTGTAACGCTTCAGACTGCAATTCATGTTTGAAAAGGAATGATAATGGCATTAGGCAGGAACACCCTGTTCCTGCACAGATATTCACAGTCATTACCCAGCCACTTTCACATCCTGGCCTTACAGTTGCCTCAGCAGTGGCCTGCTCAGATCCCCAGGGCACCTCTACCCTTCTAACTCATGGCACACTCCCTTTATCTGTGTTAAACCATCTCCAACAACTGCTGCAGAAGCAGTTTACCTTAACCACACACTTGTACCACAACCAAGGGATTTTTCTGTCTCCTCTCTTTGCCACTAAAACCCTGCCATTCCCTTGGGAGTGTTCTTATAACGTCAGCTGAAGTTCTGACATGAAAACTTTTAGAACACATTCTCTGCCCAGGCCCCTCCCAATATTTGAATGCTTTGTCTTGTGGGATTCCTTACAGAAAGGCAAGTGCCTTGTGAAACTTATATCCCATTGTTTCTTATTATTTCTTGCTTTTTTGTTTGGCAGAATGGATTAAAATCTGGTTGGCACCTGGACCACCACTGCAATTAAAAAAACAGGCTGCTGAAAGCCTTTGCTTTCAGGAAGTATGCAAGAAGAACTAGAATTTTAAGAGCACTGTTCAAAGAGAAGTCACCTGAGAACAAGCAACACTTCCCTAAATCTTCTCATGGAGCAATTTCAACCATTAAATATTTGCACTAGAGCTCAGGCTTCCATCAGCTGTTGGGATGGATGGGCTTTGCTGCAAACCAGAGCCCAGCAAAGGAGCTGATAGGACAGCAACTCTCCTTCCCCCTCAAAAACACTACCAAGAAATTTGCACTCTTGGGCTTTCTAACTGTACTTGCAACCAGGTGGTCACCTACTGACCACAACTGGTCTCTTCCTCAAGCTCATCAAGCTTCCAGTTATTACTTCCCCCGGTACTGGAAGGGTTTGTGTTGATGTTGAGGGTTTGCTGCGACCGCTTCAAGGGGGTTTTTCAAGACTGGACTGTTTTCTTCCAGGAACAGCCCCACATAAGTGGCTGGGCAGCTCCCTGTAAGAGGTAGAGGACCTGCTTGTTCTGGTGGCCATTCTGAGCAAAACAACAGGCAGGGTACAAAGGGAGAGGGGAAAAGTTTTAACTGCCTTAGGCCCTCCAACCACCCACAGCCATGGATGCAGGCAGCACCACTAACATCCTGCTCCAGGAAAGGTTTGGCTTTTTCAGCCTGGCCTTTGCTGTCTTGGCTCTCCAAGGACCAAGAGAGAACCAAATTTCCCCCACTCATACAGCACCTGTGAACCCTTTGAACTGACCCCTTACAGATCCATGTCCTCTACACACAGAGGTCTCAGACAAGACTCATCAGATCCACTGCAACCCCCCCCAGCTCCATGTCTGGACTTGTTGGGTGCTTAATCCACAGTCTGGTCTGTCCAACCTCACCAGGCAAAGTTAACTATCCCTTCTTCACAGGTTTCAGTTTTCTGTACATGCAGTTACACCTCTCAGAGTGCAGTGAACAGGTTAATCCAGCACCAGTCAGGCTGACCCAGACCTTACTCACAACTGCAAATGCAGCCACTGAATTTTCTGTAAATTAAAAAACCCAAATACTTTTCAGGTGTGTACACACTACAGGATCTTGGGTTCTTGCTTGGGGTCTGTACATCCTCAGCTGTTGCACAAAACATTTCCAAGGAGTACTTTGAACACCACAACAGACTGATCTCAGTTCCAACAGCCTTTGCTTTTTTAAACTGAAGCTGGACATTTCTCTGTTCCTCCCTGTAACAGGGCCTTTAGTGATACCCTGGCCCAGGGGATGTGCCACTGCTTCCTTCTGCTTGCCCTGATTCTTGCTGTGCAGTAGTGGCTCCCACTTGGTCCTTTCCCCAGAGAGTTCAGACACCCCCTTGTCAACAGATATTTCCTTATACCACAACAAAAATTCACCAAAAAAAAAATCTTTTAGTCAAAAATGGGAGAGAACTACAAGAATTATAAAAAACAAGAACTGGCAGGAGTTGCAAAACTTGCAAGGTACAGGAATTCAGTTTGGGCTTACTGATTTCATTTATAGGCCCATTGCTAAATTTTGATTCTGTCCTGCTATTAAAACATTTTTATTGTGCCTAAGGATTGTGTCTCTCAGTCACCATCACACTCCTGACACAATCCCTCCCTCTAGGTTACCACAGGTCTTGTCTTCAACAGGCACCATCACTTCTGTCAGACATTGCTGACCTGCCTTTCCTGCTTCCCTTTTTGCTGCCAAGTCCCACCTCACAGTTTGCTCCACAGCACTTGGCACGTTTATATTGAACAAAGGTAAAAGGTACTTGCCATAAATTACTTTAAGACCAATTAATCTTGCCAGGTGCACAAATTCAAGCCAGCAAGTTTTGGAACTGTTTTATGCTTATATTTATGGCATCTAAACACAAACTTTAAATCTCACATTCCAGAAAAATCAGAACTTTCCCACTAGTACATAACACCACTATAACCAAATTATAGTACAAGCTGGACTTGAGGTAGCTGAGACAAAGGGTTCTCTGCCACATTACAGATATTAACCCCCAAGAAAGGTAGAAAGAGATCATTATGAGAAAATAAACAAGAATGTGTAATAAGAGAGGCATTACAAATCTCTGAAGACCTTTCTAAGCTGGAGACAATACTGCTGGTTAAGAGGTTCTCACACCACACCAAATACTTCAGCAAAGCACTAAACACTTTGATACACTAGAGCAACAAATCTCTACCACAGCTGACAAATGTAAATTGTTATTCAGCTCGAAAGACTCATCAGTCCATGTAATACCATTGATTCTTTATCACCTCAATTGTTATTTGCCGTGATTTAGAAGACTGTGAGCCTCCTGCATACTCCTGGGTTATATGTCACTTTTTCACAGAAATAAGAAATCTCAACCTTGCCAAAGCTGCCAGAAAGACACGAGGTTCATTTACCATTCACTTCAGCTCACACTTTCTCCCTGCTGCCCAAACACAGAAAGATGAGCCACCTACTGAGAATGAAAGGAAGGCAGCTTCAAGTGCCAGCCTGACCCATCTTGGCAGAAATTCAATGGGTTGCTGCCAAGCCAAGGGACTACAAGTCAGTCAGCACTGCAATACTGTAAAGATATTTTAAGCCAAGACTTACTGTTGTGTAGTCACCCTCACCTTGTGGAGTCAGTCAGTGCATTTTCCAGCTTTATGGAGACGCTTGAGAGTAAAAAGGCGCCGGAGCTTTGAGAATCGAGGGGGTGGATCTCTGGGGATGAAATCCCAGCTTGCAACTGGAAGTGGAAAATATCAAAATGTTATCACAATTGCCTCAAGTATGCAGGCTAATTCAAACTCAACTCCAAGATAAGGACATGTGCACACAGCACAGCCAGGGAAACAGTTCTCTGACACTGCTGTGAAATGGGTTTTCAGCAGCATTAACAGGGGCAGAAACCTTGAAAATCCATTGTGCACAGTTACAAGTCTGGTGTCAGAACTGCCCACAGGCTCCTCACCACCTTCTCATCCCCAAGCACACCAGTCTCACTCTAAAGCCACAACTTCCCTGCACCCAGGGACAAAAGGCCACGATTCTCTGAACTCTGCTCAGACACAGGGTTTCCCAGCACCCTTGGATCAGCCTAACACTTACATCTAAGGAGCTATCTTCAAGGCATTCTGCTTGAAAAAGGAATGGATTGTTTAATCACAATAAAAATAAAGCACACAAGAGCTTAAGGCACGACATGATGTCCATAATCATAATCTCATCCACGGAGTTGCAAAAGCCTAGATTATTCTGCTTAATATAGCCCTGGAACTTGGAAGCCAAACTGCTCTGAAAAAAACCCTCTGCTTTATCATTTGTACCTCCCTTGTGCCCAAAAATTCTTCAGCTCAATGTAATTTATATTCTCAAAACCATATGTGGTCAAAAGCAGAAGCCCAAAAGTAAAAATCTGCATTCTCCTTCAGGTACCAACAGACAGAACAATCTGAAACTGCAATTTCCAGCTCCACACCAGTAACATTTGTCCCAACTCACACTGAAATCCAAATGCAAACAAATGAAATGCAATAATCCCTTATTAAGACATCCTCCCCCCATTTGCAACAACACCCAGCCATTCTGCTTGCTGTTCTCAATTTGCATCAGCATTCTATTGTCTGCAGAAACATGCATAAGCAAACTTGCCAAACCTCTTAAAGATTCAAAGGCTGGGAAAAGAAAAGAATTTCTGAAAGCTGGATACAGTGGTCTGTAAACACATTCACACTTCTTTCCTAATTATGGCCTGGTGCGAAGGCAACATCTGAGAAAGGCTTCTTAGCAAGAAACTCTGCATATTAAAAAAAAAAAAAAAAAAATCAAGATGCCCACACATTTGGCAGTTTACCAACTATCTCTGAGGGTCAGACAGGACTGGGAGCTGAGAATTACCTCAAATGGTGCTTTCAGAACTAAAATGCTAAAATTATGGATTGAAGAAATGCTTCAGCTCACATTTCAGGAACATAAAACACTGATATCCCAGTTATCTGACACTGCAGTGCCACAAGAAGGAATGGAGGTGGATGTTTGTACTACTGTCTACATATGGGGACTAGTTAGGGGCTGTCATTTTTGCAAGCCACCTAGACTTTGCATTTGCACAAATTTAATAGATATACACTGTAGAGGTAAGCACATACAGTGACACAATCCAAGCATTAATGCCTCAGAACACCCCTGCTATGTGGAGTCAAATCTTTGTAGAAACAATACCAAATAAGAGAAGGTTTTCACAGCAGAAATTCTAAATCACCATGAAGACTGTGCAGTTCAAGCTATGCCACAGCCAAACAGTTCTGTCAAGCCTGCTCCTCCCACTCCAAACTAAGACTTGAATCTACTGTTAGTGGTGTTTTGTACTAATCAGTTATATTTATAACCATAGATGCATTTCCTAATGTAAGTAGAATTCAGTGATTAGATTAGCTGGCAAATGATGAAAGGAGTCTGAGCAAAACTGTACAACAAACCAAGCTCAGAGTAAAATTACTTAATCCTCTGCAGTTCAAATGCAAGTTCATCTTTCTCAACATCATCTACTCGTAACCAATCTATTCATCACACACACACCACAAACCCTCTCACCCTCTCAGGCACTACTACAGTGCAATGGCAACGTTTCAAATCAACTTAAATTAGGCTGTACTACATTCCATTACATGATATCATGCAACAGATGTTACTCGAAGAACACACAGGACAATTATTCAGGATAAACTGCTGCAATTTGAATGGTGAAGTTAATGGGTATCCTATATGAAATTGTTGTAGTCTTTATCTAGTTTTGTGCTGAGATTCAGAACTTCAATATTGCCTGAGTTTGCAGTAGTTAACCCAGACACTTAGACTGGCAACCAGAAACAAGAACTATTATCTTACTTAAGCTCAATAATTTTGTTCTCAATAGATAAGCCAGAATTCCACTTAACACTTAATTCTGCAGTGACCAGGTGAAGCATTATGAAGCTCAAATGAAATGCACTTCCAAGAGGCAAGAGACACCCCCACCCCTCCTCAGCTGTTTGGTAACCTTCATTCTCCCTTGAAAGTGTCATGTTTTGAAAATTAAAGCAGAAAAGATAGTTTATCCAACTTACCTCACAGTAAACTCAGCTAACATCTGTTCTGTTGGAAGAATGGCTGACCATTACCCCCAACAGATATGAAAGCTTTCCATATACTACAATCTGTAAGGTATTTATAACTAACACTGGCAGCCTGCACTCATACTTGCAACACACACATGAATAAGTGATGTTTTACATAAGTAACAGAAATGCATTCTTTGTTTTTAAATCGCAGGGACATTGTTCCACAACTACTGGGCTCTTCTGATGATGCAGAACTCCCCAACACCTTTAAGCAATGTACTTCCAAACTCAGGAGTGGCTTTCTGGCTTGAAATTTAATATGGCTCAAATGTGGCTCTAAAATATAGGTCTGCAAAACAAACTTTAAAAAGATTTGGAGGGTCAACTGTTTAATCCGACAAGAGGGCTTTTTTCAATCAATGAACATTCCCACAATTTTTCTAACCAGGCATGGCAGCAGCATTTTAACACACAAGAAACCTAAAAAAACCCCTGCAATGGCAGGTCAGCAGAACAAAAGCACCACACAAGGTGAGCACAAAGCCAGCAGAGGCCCCCGTTCCCACCAGGTGTTCCCACGCAGCGGCACCGCGCCGGGCCCCCCAGACACCCCAAAGCAAGGCTGCCCTGCTCCCCACACATCCGCGGGGGTGGCACGGGGGGAAGAGGGGTCAGGACGCGGCACGGACAGACCCTCTGCATCACCGGGGCAGGCTGTGCTTTGCTCAGCCCTGGGCACGGAGCCCCAGCGGGCCCCGGGCCGGTGCAGCTCCGGGGAACGCGGGGGCTGCGGAGCAGCTCGGCCGCCCACCCACCCCCGCGTTTGCTGCGCGGGGGCCGCGTCCTGCCCTCCTTTCCCTGACCTCCCTTCCCTGCCCTCCCTCCGCGGTGGCCCCGCGGGGCCGCCCCACGACCCGCTCCGGGTCCGGTGGGGAGATGCGGACACAGCGCGATGGATACAGATCCACGCGTATGCAGACGCGGCGCGATCGTCCTTGGGAGGTCGTCGCTTCACAGCGGATTGCGAAAAGGGTTTTTTATCCATCGCGGTCGCCAGCAGAGCCCGACAGCGAACGGCTCCGGCAAACCCACCCCGGCCCGGCCACGCGAAGGGAGCGGCCACCCCAGCACCTCCCTCCGTCCATCCCAGCCCTGCACGGCACGGGGAAAACGCCGGGGAACCGCGGGATCCCTCGCATCCCATCCCGGCCCCGCTCCTGGCGAAGGGTCGGTGAGCCGGGGCCGCTCCCCGCACGGCCCCGGGCTGGGCTGCGCTCGCTGGAACCGGCAACTTGTTGGTCGGGCAGCGCTGCCCCGGGCGAGGCTGCGCGGGGGCACCGGGGCTGCGGCTCCCGGCGGAGCGCTGTGCCCGCACCCCGAGCCCCGCGGCTCCGAGCGCTGCACGCACACCGAGCGGTGCCCGAGCCCCGGAGCCCCGCAGCACCCAGCGCTGCCCGAGCCCCCCGAGCCCCGCAGCA